>JAPWIX010000015.1:3442500-3782300 GCA_028751805.1 Podosphaera xanthii
CATTCCGAGCTAGAGAACGTAGAGGCATTAGACAGGTTTGAAAATGAGTTTGGCTTGGGTGATGGCGTGGGAGTCAACGAAGGAGCCAGACAGGGATCCCGTCGAAAACTTCGACCTAGGAAGTCTAAGGAGGGGGGGAATGTGATGGGCTGTGCCCGGTAGGTTGTGGCTGGGCAAATCAACTTGGCCCATCCGTTTACCTGGTCGTGGCGCGACGCGTTTACGCGTAAGCGAGTGTCAGGGGTACTCCCTGCTATGACTACTAGAACTTTCGAGAAGTCTCCAGAAGAGTCGAGAGTACTCCAGATGATTCTATCCCAAGAGTAATTAATGATGAGGAGTTAAGGATAGAACCTTCTAGTGGTAAGGAGAAAACTATAAATATCAGTATTCTAGAGCAGATAGATTCCTTCTCCAGATTTAATATTAACTTATTTTGTGGTATTGCTTTCGTGCAGTGACCGTTTGCATTAATCCTTAACAGTCTAGTTCCATTGGATCCCCAAATACTCTGAAGTCCTTTGGTTCTGAGCTGGATGAACTCTCCACTCCAAAATTTTCATTGCTGTTACTAGAAATATGTTTATCCGCCTTGAGATTTTTCCAAAACTAGTCGTAAATTTCAATCCAACCAATGATGTCATCATCTGAAGGTACCGGGATGTGATTCTTGGCAGCATTCCTCAGCGGTTCAGTCACTTTCCTTCTCAAATGGTAGACGCGCATCGAAGAGCTAAGTTCCCCCTTGGTCAGCGAGCCTTTCAAACTCAGAAACAAACGAAGGGAAGTCCTTGAGTTTGCCCGTCATTTTCAAATTATTCAGAGTGTTTCTTGCCAGAGAAACAATATCAGCAGTTAGATATTTGCGATCTAACTCACTAAAAAATGACGCGGACGTGGGCTATGGTCCATTTGAGAGGTTTCCAGTGTTCGAAAAAAATAGAGAAATTGTTTAATTGAATTCGGTTGTACGCATATCCTTTAAGCCAATTTATGGCATCACAAATTTTCTTGAATTCTGAATCGAAGTTCGTCGAATTAAGACTCCATTTTGATACTAGTTTAAACTTCCAAGTAGAATATTCGAAATGTCTTTTGACTATATCTTTTTGATCCCCAGTGAAAGGATCTTGGGCGGGCGGCCTATCCACGTATATTATGCTGGGCTGTACTGGCTGATGTACAATGATTTGCGGTGGGGGAGGAGGCTTCAATTGGGTTTGTGATTTTTCTGATGCTGCGGATGCCAACTGTTGCTGAAGAGAGCTAATTTCGGCTTTCTTATTTTCGACAATTTTTCGTAGCTTATGAATTTCTCGCTCTTTATCATTGAGCTGCCCTCTGAACTCTTGTAAAAATTGTCTATTATTAGCTGAGTGGCTGTTAACAAGCCCAAACATTGCGTGGAAAATTGTTGCTACTTCTGCTGGTGCATCTGCTAAAGTGCAAAGATTAACTTTTGAGTCAAATCCTATACCATCAAAAATTTCTTGCACAGAAGGATAGTGTCCAATCACATCTACTAATGCGTTTCAAGCTCTTCTATGGCCACTTTCAATATTCTGATTCTGAATCAGTACAGAATCTGTGGCAGGATAAATATTTGTATCTCCCCAAGGATTATCCATTTTGACTCGGTTATTTTGCGATAAATTATACTCGAAATTTTAAAAGGAACTCAGTGCTTGGTCTCGGAGCAATGCTGGAGTCAGTAATAACTTGTAGTAATTACTGTCGGAAATAATTTTGTGTCTTCGCAGCGCGCGGCACAATGATGTCTCGGTCCTCGGATGGTTATCGCGAGGGCGAAAATAAAGGTGCAACTAACTATCAAGGGCAGCTTATGGATAGTTGGACATTCAGGGTAAAGCAATCGTAATTGCATGAGGAAGCTAAACTACAGATGTGATATTTACATATACCAACGCGTATGCGTAATCATTAGCGCTACGTGTCACGTAATCATGTGACCATACCTATGGTACCTGTGACAAAAGGTAGATGTGCGAACGGCTTTTCACAGACTTCGTATTGCGGAAGGAGACAAATGGAAAACAGCTTTCCGAACACAATTTGGGTCGTACGAGTGGTTGGTTACTCCCTTTGGGCTGGCAGGAGCACCAGCGGCATTTAAAAGGTGAATTAACCAAGTGCTAGGTGATCCATTGGGAGATGGATGCGCGGCGTACTTGGACAACATAATTATCTTCTCAAAGGGAAATCTTCATGATCATTGGAATAAGGTTAGGGAAGTCTTGGATCGTTGTGAGGGGGCAGGACTCAGACTCGACCCAGATAAGTGTGAGTTTGCCAAGAAAGAAATAAAATACCTAGGCTTTGTAATAAATGTAAAAGAGGGATTTAAAGTAGACCGTAAAAAAGTCGAGGTGATATCAGCTTGGGAGGAACCCACCAATGTTAGAGGAGTCAGGAGTTTCCTTGGCTTTGCAAACTTCTATCACTGTTTTATTAAAGACTTTGCGGTGATCTCAGCGCCTATACAGAGCCTAACCAGGAAAGGGGCGCCGTTTCGTTGGGACGAAAAACATTCTGAGGCGTTTAATCAGTTAAAGAAGCTTTTTAATACAGCTCCAATATTGGCCATGTGGCAAGAAAATTGAAGAACTATCCTCGAGTGCGACACTTCTGGATGGGCAACTGGGGGCTGCCTATCTCATTACGACGAAGAGGGCCATCTACACCTAGCAGCTTATTACTCCAAAAATCTGGCACCGGCCGAGTGCAATTATGATATTCATGACAAAGAATTGCTAGCCATGATCAGGTGCCTTAATGAATGAAGGGCAGAGTTAATAGGACTGGACAAACCCTTTGAGATTTTCACTGACCACAACAATCTGAAGTACTTCAGGACGTCTCGAAAACTGTCAGAACGACAGGGAAGATGGTCACAAGGCTTAACACAATTTAACTTCAGGTTAACTTATTGACCTGGTAACAAAGCTGAACGTCTAGACGCTCTGTCGCGACGAGCTCAAGACATGCCCACATCTCTAAGTCTCCCTCGACTAAAAGAAAGGGAATTCCAATTATTGAGCAATGATTTATGGCTTCCTGTTAAACAGAAAGGTAACGCCGATGTGGCCGCGTTTGAGCCATTGATGGAAGATAGAGAAATTCCAAAGGGCGAGCAGCTGTTTGAAGACCATGATCTGCAATCCTTGTGGAACAAAGGAGTGGCCAGCGATCCTGGGACCTTTTTCGAACTTTATAGCACCATTTGGCGGAATGAGAGAGCCTTTCCTTCACACCTAAACCTAAAAACATCTTTAGTTGAATGCAGTCTCAATGTTATAGGGACTCTGCGTTTTAGGAATAGACTTTAGATTCCAGATTCGGAGCCGTTGAGAACAGCCCTAATCCAAAGAACTCATGACTCACATATCACAGGCCACCCAGGTATGAACAGCACTCTCGCTATTCTATCACGCGACTTCTACTGGCCAAGAATGAGTGTCATGGTCCGTAAATTTTGCAGAAATTGCGACGTCTGTGGTAGAACTCATGTTTGGCGGTCGAAAGGACAGGGATTGTTGCTACCGTTACCAATTCCAGATAGGTTTCACTCGGAATTGTCAATCAACTTCATGATTGACTTGCCGGCAAGAGAAACAGACCCACGATACCTAATGGTGATAACAGATCGATTGCTAAAGAGTGAGGTATTTGAAGCTATGACAACAATGAACGCGGAAGGATGCGCAGAGAGATTTCTTCAATGCCACTGTAGATTTCATGGATTCCCAAAGGCGTTAACTTTAGACCGAGGATCAAACTCGGTTGGGGATTTTTGGCGACACTTGTGCAAGATTGCCAAAGTAGAGCAGCGACTGTCAACAGCGTTTCACCCCGAAACTGATGGCGCTACTGAGAGAATAAACCAAGAAGTATTGTCATATTTGAGAGCCTTTATCTCATACGCTCAGTTTGAATAGCCTTCTATGTTATCATCAGCACAACTCGCAATCAATAACCGAGATCATATAAGTACAGGACTAAGCCCTTTTTTCTTAGAGCATGGTTACTATGTCGAACCTATCCAGCTTACACAACAAACTTCGGCTGGTTCGTTAACGACCCCAGAAAATCAAGCAAAAAAGTTCATGGCCAGAATAGTTGAAGCCCAAGATTACGCGTCGCCGCAATGGCAGCCGCCCAGCAACAGATGGAAGAGAATGCAAATAGGAACTGGAATCCGGAGCCACAATTTCGTGTGGGAGAGAAGGTGTGGCTAAGCTTAAAAAATATTCAGACGCCACAGCCCAAAAAGAAACTTGCTTGAGTGAATGCAAAATACTCTATAACAAGGAAAATTTCGCCGCATGTTGTGGAGCTAGATGTACCATCCAAGATCCACCCTCGGTTTCATGTGGAGTTGCTCCGTAAAGCAAGCGAAGACCCGTTACCGTCGCAACATCAAGAAGACTCACAACCACTGCTGGATATGGTCCAGGGCGAGCAGAGAGCTACGCCAGAACAAGTGGTGGAAAGAATATTACGAGCTGATAAATTTCGTCGCGGCAGAGGTTGTGTTAGACGAGTTCTGGTAAAATGGAAAGGTTTTGCAGAGCCGACCTGGGAGGACTGGGCGGAACTGGAAGATGTCAAAGCATTGGACCAATTTGAAACTAAATATGGGTTAGGTGACAACGTTGGGGAAGATAAAGGTGCGCGACAGGGAGGTCCGCAGTTGAAGCGTGTGAATAGGCGGAAAAGAGTGGGGTAATGTGACGGGCTAGGCCCAATTGTTTGTGGCTGAGTTGATCCTAGCAACCCATCCTGGTCAAGAAACATCACGCTAAGCGAGTATTGAAACGGTAATGTCCGACCTTCTAGACAGGGGCTAGGGGCAAGAGGTTTCAAGTCGGAATCAGCAAATGTATCATATCTAGGGCAACAGATCTCCTCATGGTTAACAGACGTAACAGATTAATCCTGTAACAAGTCGGAGAATGTAATCATCTAGAGAAGGGGGATAGGGAGGCTACGAGATGGATACAAGTAAAGACCTACTTCCATGGTCCATAGTCATAGAAAAATATTACTTCTTTATTGTGGATATTCTCACGCGCAGCGTCCGTCAGTTTACGATCCCCTTACACAATTGGAGGCTGTAGAAGGGATCTAGTGGGAGTTTTTGATTACTCCCACCCTAAATTGTATTGTCTTTTGTATATACAAAAAACTATCTAATAAAACTAATTGGTAATTGTATGTCAGTACAAACTAGCATATTATAGCACAAACAATAGGTATAGCGCAGAATATTAACCGAGTTATGAAGGATCAACCCTTAATATTCATGGTATACCCTACCAATAAGTAGAACTAATTACAACAGTCCGAGCTACGTTATGCGGTCGTGTCTGAAAATAAACAAAGATGCGATCAGACAGCAAAAGGTACGAACTGAAGTTGGACAACGTATTCTAGCTGAGGATATCAGTTTCGGACAATAAAAGTTATTGCTCAAATATTTATATGTACATATTTCTGTTACATAGACTTTTCTTTTTGTTATACAAATTTATTAAATGAACTATATTCTGACCAACTTGGCTTCTGTGACAGTTTTGTTGTGCCTAGGAGCATAGTGGACATGGCAAGGCTGCATAAGCAGCAGATGAGGTGACACCATCGAGGCTAGGATGAAGTGGTGGGACTAGTTAGGCAAGGTGTGGGTCTCATGAGTCTAGATGTTTGCATTGTTTGCTCTGTTAGCGCACGGATGATTCTGGCAGTATAAGTAGGCCTAGATTCGCCACTTTGTAACATATCTTCTTCATCATCTTTATATTACACAATATCAAGTACCTCTACTTCACGCATTTGTTTCCCATAAATCAATCTTAGCTGCCTTCACACAAGTATGTTCCCAATCATATTCCTGGTAAAACAGGTTATGAGCCCGGCGCTGTACTGTGCATGTAAGGACATATGCTAACGATATGTTTAGGAAATATTTACAAACATGTCATCAAGCACACACGATTCATCCAGGGTAATCTTGTCAGCAGGTGTCTTGATGACAAAATGGAAGACAAGACTCCAGGCAAAACTAGCCAAGAATAACGTGATTGGACACGTGTTCCATAACTACCCAGGGATCCGACCAATCAATAAACCTGCCGACCCTACAGAGGGTAAGGCGCAAACGGACCCAGACTTTGAGATGGTCCTGCAAGCTCACCTGCGTGACTTGGAAGTCTGGACTCTTGGTGAGATATCCGCCAAGAACATAGTTATTAACCGTCTTGAGAGTAGCATGTGCCCACGCACACACGATCATACGACGGCGAAAGAATTATATGACGGAATTGCCAATACTCGGAAGGAAACTGCGACGGCGCCATATGCGCTCGCATTGGAGACTTTCCTCCGAACAAGGTATGGCTTGCACGCAGATGATTACATTAACAGGTTCCAGGCCAATTTGCAGAACCTGAATGAAGCCGCGGATAATCTGCATGACTCTACAGGCACAGAGTATCATGTGACAAAAGGACAGGCTGCAGCCATCTTTGTTTTGGGTACTAAGCATGTACCATGGTTAAGTACTTGGAGAGACTTAAGAGCATGTACGGATGAAAATTCGTACACTTCACTAGAGTCGATGATGTCAACTCTCCGAGTAGTCAATGGGCATAGGGCATTCCTACCCATTCACGGTAATCCATCTGATGACTCTAATCAAGCTATGGCAATGCATGCCAGCTACGGTAGAGAAGGACCTAATGATGACTGTAAGCGATGCAAGCATTGCCATAAAAACAGTCAGTGTTTCAAACAGCATCCCGAGTTAGCTGTTGGCCCAGCAGGTGAAAGATGGTTAGCTTGGAGAGCATTAGGGAGAAGTGGAGGAAATGAAGGAAGAGTGAACACTGTGAACGGCAACGATATCAATAGTGATTCTGATATAGGGTTGAATAATGTAGTCATAGCTGCCACTGCAGCTGCTCATAATGAAACCATTGCTATTTATGATACTGGTGCTTCGCACCATTTTGTTCCGCGTGAATCTATGTTCAGTGAATTACTCACCAAAAGTAAACCCATCAAGTTTGATCAGGCTGTGGGAGATACAGTATTAACTCGACAAGGCACTGCACGTGTCACCATAGGTCAAGTCACATTTGAGTTACGGGATTCCCTCCACTCCCCCAGGTCATCATGCATAATCTTCTCTGCCGGAAGGTTACAAAGACTTGGAGGTATTGTACCCGACAAGAATATGACAACATTAATCAGGAAGAGACCTGACAATCAAGACATTGCCCTTGCAAGATTGACTCGGAAGAACAATGTTTACTACATTCTCCCAATCTCTCATTCCTTAAACTTAACCCACATTGCAGCCCTAGGCATTACCAGAGTCCCCAAGACAACCTGCGCTCAACGTTGGCACTAGCGACTCGGCCACACAGGGCAAAAGATTTTGAAGAAAACTGCACAATGTTCCAAAGGCATGGAAGGCTTAGACACTGGTGAGTTAACAACCTGTGAGACCTGGTACCTTAGCAAAGCACAACGATACGTCTCACGTGAACCCAGACCAACGCCATTCGAGCCGCTTGATGAGGTATTTATTGACACTGTTGGAAAGCTAACAACAGCATGCAACAGCCATCAATATGCTGTTATTGTCACCGACGCAAAGTCACGCATGAGATGGGCTATCACTGTGTGCACCAAAGACCAGATTGCACCTGAGCTCATAAAATGGGCTGAACATCAACATCATCAATACGGTAAAAGAGTCCGTACCATTTTCAAAGACGGAGGTTCAGAATTCTCCCGCATAAAATCTTACTGTGACCAGCATGGGATCAGAACGGATGTCTCTGCCCCATACACACCAGAGCAAAATGGCGCTTCAGAAGCATCTAATAAAGTCATCCTAAGAAGAGCCAGATCCATGCTCATTGATGCCAAAATACCCGCATGCTACTGGCCATGGGCTATCGAACATGCTTGTTTGATCACTAATCGCCTGTACTGCTTACGTACCAAATCTGTACCATTGTTAAGCTTTCTTCAAGAACTAAAACAGCCCCATCCAAGCCAAGTCGATTTCACCAGTCTGCCTCGATTTGGATGTCATGCAAATAAGCTCATCGACCCAAAACCAGGAAAATTTGAGCCAAGAGCAAGTATGGGTTGGTTTGTAGGGTTTCAGAAAAACACCAACAAGAACTTTCTCATATATTACCCTCATTGGACTCCAGTTCATGGCTGGAAATGGCTAGAAGGGGTCACACCCCACGCAACCTTTAATGAAGATATAGTTTTTGGTGACGAGCTGAACTCGACAGAACGGCAACATACAACCAGTTACTGGTCAAACCTCGACTCCATCTTCTCAGAATCGCCCTCTCCTCAGCCGCCGCACCCAGCTTTTAGCAATGGCCCATCACCACGACCTGAAGAGCACAATACTAATACACCTGCATTTTTTCAGACTCATCCAGACAGTCAGAGGGAGCATCATCCCTCCATTCCTAATCACTCAATAATTAACATGCAATCAGAAGAGACATATGGCACAGCTCCATCCTCTCTAATCATAATCCCAGAATCAGAACCACATGATGTTCACACTGTGCCCAACTCGCCATCTTCAACTCTTACACCTTCAAGTTCAAGGGATCTGCAAGTCCTATCACATAATAACGGCCTTGCCGATCAGAGGGAGATAACTAATGAGGAAAGATCAGACAAAGAAGCCGAACTGACCGAAGATGATCACTATAACCAAGTTATGACTGGCTGGGATCCAATACAACCAGTGGCCGGGGTCAAGCGTCCGCACTCACCAGAAAATGGCATGACCAGGTCACAACGCGGTAGAGCAGTCAAGCGTGTTGACTATTATCGACTACACCATGGCATGACTGCACAAGCATCAACTGACCCACAAACATGGGACGAAGCAATGTCCAGCCCAGAAGCCCCACATTGGAAAAGAGCAGCTGAAGAAGAATTCCAATCTCTGAAGCAGAAGGGAGCCATACAGATAATCCCACACTCGCAACTACCCAAAGGCCGCAAGCTCATAAAATGCAAGTGGGTATTTAAAAAGAAGTTTCTCGCAAACAGAGACATAGAAAAATACAAGGCTCGCTGCACAGCGAAGGGCTTTACTCAGCGACAAGGCATTGACTACCACGAAACCTTCGCTCCCACACCTAGACCTGAAACGGGACAAATCATTCTCGTTCTTGCACATCAACTAGGCTGGCATAGAAAACAAGGTGACGTACCAACTGCATTCCTTAACCCTGACCTCAATATTGACTTGTTTATGGAACTTCCAAAAGGATACGAGAAAGATGGCCATGTCATCCGACTCTGCAAAGGCCTTTATGGACTCAAACAAGCAGCGGCATTGTGGTATGATGACGCCAAGTCAACACTCGCACAGCTGGGTTTACTCCCCACTACATCTGACATCTGTCTCTACACTAACAGTGAAAAGGATGTCTTTGTACTGATGCATGTTGATGATTTTCAAGTAGTAAGTCCACATCAGTCAAAGATAGACCTACTAATGAGTGCATTATATCGCAAATATAACCTCAAGACTGTTAGTACGGATCTTTTCCTCGGCATAGAGATCACCCATCCAGCCCCTGAGACTCTCAAACTCTCTCAAGGCCAATATGCGCGCACACTGCTGAACAGACATGGTCTCAAAGACTGCAAGACAGCAAACACGCCAATGGAGCGCATGATGGAACCAAACAATGAGCTATGCATGTCGCATGAAAAGACAGAGTACAACTCATGCATTGGAGGATGTAACAGTTGTGAACTGTGTATTGTGTGCGCTCGCTTAGTCCAACTATTGCAGGGTTGTACTTAGCTCGGCAAACTAACAAGGTTGTCGCGACACATATGTAAATTATCCTTCGCATAGATAGAGATTCTCTCTTTAGATTATTTGTAAATAAAGATTCAGCCTTAACATTTGTTAGCTCTCTGACAATACAAATAATCTCCTCAACGTTAAAATCCACGGTTCGTTTATCTTCCTTTAGAATAAATTTAACATCTCAGTGTTAAAACTTGCATTACAACAACAATCACGATCACAACAAGAAAGTTTTAGAAAACATTTACGAAAGACGAATAGTAGGCTCAGAACGCACAAACATGTCTAGAGAAACTCAAGCCGACGCCGTGATGAATTGATTCCTTAACACATTACAAGAAATATCAACGGCTATACAAAGGCAAAGTCAAGAAAATGCTGCCACCCAAGAAAGGAGTAACAAGGTCCTGCAATGTGTGGGAAAAGCTTTGGAAGATCTAGTGGGAAACTCGAATCAAACAAATGAAGCGGGTGCTCCACTGACGATAAATATAAACATTGATCTTGTCGAATTTAATGGAGAGGATAGATCTCTTTGGCCAAGTTGGCATATTCAAGCGCAAGGAAAAGCAGGATCGAGCGGCCCAGACCCCAGTGCACAATTTTTCACTATTTTCAATAAGTTAAAGGGCAATGCAGTTAAGAATGTGACGCCTTGGGTAAAACAGAACCTAGCATCCAATACAGCTACATATGAAGGTCTATTGAAAGAGTTGGCTCGACTATACGACGACCCTGCCCAGGAAGCCAAGGCTCTGAACAACTTAAAAACTATGAAACAGCAAGAAAGGGAATCATTTGGCAACTTTTTTACAAAATTCGAAAAGGATTTGGCAAATGCTGGAGGGGCCTCTTTAAGTAGCCAAGTTAAGATTATTGTCATAAGCGGTATGTAGACAGCGAGGCTGGAGACAAGGGTCAAGAGGTGGGTGTCAGGCTAAAGGTTGCCATCCTACATTATACACGAGATAGATGCATCACCACTCGGCTAAAAGGCCAGACTAGAATCATAAAACACTATGGTATGGCAATCTCCATATATATATTATACAGTAGAGGCTTTCCTGACAATTATGTTCCTAAGATCGGCACTGAACTCACGATTTAAAAATTGTTTACTAAAAACTAAGCACTACGGTACCTACGAAGAATTAGTAATCGATTTACAAAATGCAGCAGCTACGATGGCTAATGAAGATGTTCTTTTTGCAAGAAGAGATTGGGGTCAGGTACAATCTCGTCCTCAAAATTTCAGTCCTATGAATGAGCCCACTCCGATGGATTGGGCACCCACGTCTGCTAATTACCTGGGTAGAACAACTAATGAGCCTAGTAAACGTCCCAGAGCCCGATGGGTAACAAAAGAAACTTTAAAAGCACGACGTGATGCCAACTGCTGTCTGCGATGTGGTAACAGTAATCACTACCAGCCGCGCTGCCCTTATAGATCTGCGATCAATCCAAACCAGCCCATGAGAAATCAGCAAGGAAATATTGTAAATCCTGATCCTTCAATTTTGTTAACCGAGCCTATGTTGCCCCTCTTGGAAGAGAGCGATGGTGACTGTGACTTGAATGGAATGTATGGTTCTTCGGGAAAAGAATAGCTCCGCAGCAAAGTCGTGCCGCGGAGCTTCGTGGGTTGGTTAATTAGAGGAAACAAGAGACTTTTAGAGCACTGAATGATGATTGGATAAATTTTAGACCATAAATGGAGTCATTACCTTTTTTAATTGATGTCATTATAAATGAAGTGCAATGTGAAGAAGCCCTTGTTGATAACGGTTGCCAGTCCTACGCAACAGTCAGTGATAAATTCATTAATAAACATAATCCAAAAATTATAGATATTCATCCTAGATCGATGGAGGGGTTTCTCCCAGAGGTTCTAACGACAATTAAACAAGCAGCTAAGTTCACAGTAGATCTAGCAGGCTATAAAAGATCAATCTGGGCATATGTTGTCCCACATCAAGTACAAAACATGATGATTGGAAGGGCATTTCTCGTACACAACGGTGTACATATCAATGAAGCATCAGAAGCTCTAGAGTTCAAGGCAACTGGACATATTGTGCCAAATAAGAAACGCCTAGCTAAAATAACCAAACGTCCGAAGATGGTAGCTTCAAGTACATATAATTCTATAATAAATCAGTATCGCCTGAAAGAGAAGCCTATTGAAGTGTATTCTGCAACACTGGCCGATATTGATAAGGCACTTGCGCCTAAGAAAATCGTTGATCCAAGATAACACATGCCTAAATGGCTTGGTCCGGAATTCGAAATAAATTTTGAGCCCAAGGAAGCAAATCAATTACCCGCTCATCGACCTAATATTGATCACCACATTCCTTTGGAAAAAGATGGTAATGGATTTGAGAAAGATGCTCCGTGGTGTGCTATGTATAATAATTCAAGGGATGAATTGTTAGTGCTAAGAAAAACATTAACCAAGCTTTTAGAAAATAATTTTATTCGGGTCAGCAAGTCTTCAGCTGGAGCTCCTGTACTGTTTGTCAAAAAACCAGGAGGAGGTTTTATTATAATATGAGATTATGTAGCAGTGAATTAATATGTCTAGAATAGCTAAGGTTCTCTACATAGATTATATACAAAGTGTAATCATCAACATTTTCTAGATTGCAAAAGCTATACAAAACAGTTCCTCGCCACGACGATCGGCCCGATTACACGTGATACGTAGTCACAACACTCCCCCTCACTGTGTACAGTGCTAAGGAAAAAAAGAATAGATGTCCTAAGTAATTCTTACAGTAGATCCTGGTTTTGTAAGACAGTCAGCCTGCTGGTTAGTTGTTGGCACATATTGTACATCTATCAATCCACGATTGTACTGCTGCCGGCAATAGTGATTGTGGAGATTCACATGACGGGATCGCTTGTGATTGTCATGGTTTTTATTAAGTGAAATAGCAGATTGGTTATCGACAAAGATACTTGTACATATCGCGCCTCTTATTTTACTGCAGAGATCAAGTTCCTCAAGAATATTGCGCGTCCAGGCGGCCTGTCGGCATGTTTCTGTAAGCGCGAGATACTCAGCTTCAGTGCTGGACAACACAACATCTCGCTGAAGGTGCGATCTCCAAGCAATGGGGCCACCTAATTTGATTAGCGATCCTGTGGTAGAGCGTGCGGTAGAGAGATCTCCGGCAAAGTCAGAGTCAGAGAAAGCATTGAGTAGAGGCTCTTGATCTTTAGTGAAAGTAATACCAGCGTCGGGGTTTTTAGCAATATATCGAAGGACACGTCTTGCAGCTGTGAGATGGTCTTCTGATGGATTTGTCAGGAATCGGGATAGATGATTGGTGGCAAAAGAAATATCAGGGCGCGTTTGATTGGCCAAGTATTGAAGGCCTCCGACGATTTGGTTATATTCTGCCAAGCGTTTAGCTGATACTGGCTCAGATGAAACCCCTAGGACCCGCTCTAGAGGGCTAACTGCTGGCCTGCAGTCTTCAAGGCCATGTCTAGAAAGTAGTTGACGGGCGTAATGTCCTTGAGAGAGGTTAAGATTTCCACCTTCATGCCTTAGTTGGATGCCGAGGAACTGATCGCCTGTAACGACCTTGAAGTCGAACTTTTTCTTGAGGGCTTTTGTTAAGTCGACGATCTTTTTCTTGTCAGGGCCAAGGATCTGAAAATCATCCACGTGGAGTTCAACAAAGAGATCTTTAACCTTATTAGAAAATAGACAAACATCAGACTCTGTAGGCTTAAGGCCCTGAGTGCGAAGCTCAGCAGTAGCTGCCACATGCCAAAGAGCAGCAGCCTGCTTAAGGCCGTAAAGTCCCTTCTCAAGTTTAATTAATTTCCCTATTTGTTCGAAGCCTTGGGGCATTTGAATATATAGCACCACGTCTAGATTCGGATTGAGAAAGGCTGCCGGAACATCACCTTGTAGCCTGTGCCAGCCAAAGTGGTGACCAACTGCCAATAGAAGCCTAGTTGTATCAGCTCGAGGTGTTGGAGCAAATGTCTCGTGGTAATCGGAACCTTTTTGCTGCGTGAACCCACGAGCTGTCCATCGAGCCTTGTATTTGTCCAGAGAGCCGTCAGCATGTGTTTTACGCTTAAATACCCATTTCCCGGTGAGGATGGTTCGATTTGAAGGAACCTCGTGGCGGTCGACGATGATAGCTGTCCCAGATGAGATGAGAGATCTATATTCAGCTTCAGCTGCCATTTTCCAGTTGTGAGAGTCTGGCCCTGCTAGTGCTTCCACCCATGATTTAGGATCAGTGTACCTCAATGGAGCTACGGCCCTACCACTGTTAAGACGCTTGTAATCGTGACGACGAACAGGGCGCCCATGTAGAGATATTGACATTGGCTGAGGAGGCGATGATGGGGGGGTAGGCGAATGTGGTCGCTTTTGCCCTGCAATATTTGGAGGGAGAAATGGTAACATTGGTGTGTTGTAACTCTCTCCAGAATCTTCCAAGGTAGGTTGCTGTCTATCTTCAGGCTCTGCTAAAGTTAGTTCAGTTGATGCCTGTTGGGTGGAAGACACCGTGTTATCAGGTCGCTTTCGTCCTGCATAGGTTGGAGGTTCGAAGGGCAACATGAGCGTATCATATATTTCAGTTTCCCCTTGGTCATGTGGATCTTCGTTTTCAGATTCTGCTTGATCGTGTGAAATTTCATTCCTAGACTCCCCCTGAAGCTGTGGATCCTTTTTCTCAGATTCTCCCTGACCGTGTGAAATTTCATTCCTAGACTCCCCCTGAAGCTGTGGATCCTCATTCTCAGATTCTCCTTGATCGTGTGGGCTTGAAGTTTCTGTTTCGTGAGCGAATTCACTAGATAATTCATTTATAGAGGGTGATGTAGGAGCTTGAAGGGTGTAAGATGAAGGTAATGGTTGAGGGAAAAGGTCACTTGCTGTTGTGGCTGGATTATCAAAGCCGAGCCCTCCTCTGTTATGATATTGATGGGGAGTTAAATTTTGTAAGCTTGCTACACATGGTCCATACATGGTATTTTCATTGAATGTAGCATGGGGTGTGCAGAAAATTTTCCATGTCCAGCCAGAACGTGCAGTTTGATGAGGACAAAGGATAAGAGCATTTTTGAAAGTGTTGGCCTGAAAACCAATAAACCATCCTGACTGAGCTCGAGGGTCAAACTTTCCGCCCTTCTCAGTTTTGTTGAGAGTCCGGTATGCTTTGCAGCCAAATCGTGGAAGGCAGGTGAAGTTTAATACTTTGTGATGAGCTACTTTTAGCGATTGATGAAAGTGTAGGATGGGAACTTTGCTAATTGTGAGATTAAAAAGATGATTTGAAAGAAAAACTGCGTGGCTGATCGCCCATGACCAAAAAATTACTGGCCTACCCGCATCAATAAGAAGACAGCGAGCTCGGGTGATTACAACCTTGTTTGCTGCTTCTGCAGGGCCATTTTGCTCTGGAGTATATGGAGCAGTGATATCTTGGCGGATACCTTTCTGACGTGCAGTCTCTTGCCACAGTGAATTGCGTTGTATTTCGGAGCCTCCGTCAGAGAAACAGATACGAACAATTTTGTCGTATTGAGTTTTCATGCTAGTGACCCAATCTACAAGCTTAGGGGGAATTTCATCTTTTTTTTCAGCACCGAACCACCATCGCATTCGAGTCGTCGCATCAGTGATTAGCATAGCATAACGTTGATTGAAAATGTTTGGTTCTAAGGGGCCAATCATGTCAACAAAGACCTCATCAAGGGCTTCGAAAGGAATGGGGCGTTTTTCACACGTAACAGTGCGCTGGGCCTTACTAAAATGACAGGCTTCACATTGTGTTAGTTCACTTGTATCTAATTCACCAAGTTCTTGGGCGAATTTTTTTGTTTTAGAAAGAATAAGGGGGCCAACGTGGCCTAGCCGTTGGTGCCATCTGTTGACGGTGGAGCATTTTTTAAGCTAAGCTATAGCCGGTTTTACCATTGCAGGACTTAAGGCAGCTGAAGCCGCGACATTTTGACAAGGATTAATTCCATTTGAGGGTTTTAAGAGTGGAAGGATGATAGAAACGTCGCCTACTTGGACAAGCCGAGCAATGGGGATACGAGCGTTATTTGAAACTTTTACCAGTAGACCTGATTCGCGGTTTTCGCAAATATTGGCGATACGAAAAGCCCGACCTGCAGATATAAGGTTTATAGATGATTTAGGAGAGTATAGGGCTTCGTCAAGTTTGAGTTCCAACGCACCAAGTTTGATGATTGCTGTACCTCCATAATTGAGCGAAGACTTATGAACAGCTTGGTCGAATTTAAAGGGCTTTTTGAGTTGTTGCAGGTTGGAAAACAGTGATCGGTTGTTTATAAAATGTCTCGATGCTCCAGTATCCCATATTAACGAATCTCTCGTGATAGCAAGGCCAGAGGCACTAGCCACAAGAGGCAAAGACGTTGAGTATGCTGTCATTTGCATAGTAGATATTTCGGCGTCGGAAGCTTCATCATGAGTTGCCACAGCGTTTGCGCGTCCGTGTCTACTGTTGTTTGTGTTGTTACGTAGCTCAGGATGCTGTGCACGACATTCTATGTTCATATGTTTGTGCTTTGGATGAAGATAACATTGACTATTTGGGTCGCGATTGCTAGGGGCTGCTCCAACGATATCAAGGCTGAAATTTTTGGCGACTTGACGGTCTCCGGAAACAGCTCGGAGCGTTGCCATCATTTGGTCAAGTGGCGCAAAAGATTGTTGATTATTCTCCAGAGCTCCTGTGGCCCTCCATGTTTCAAGCCAGCTGATATGGGCTGTCCCCTCGAAGAACATGATTGAGGCCATTCCATCAGAAATACTGTAATTTAAAGAAGATTCGGTCAGTGCTTCCAAGTTTGACGCCGCATTTCGAAATTTCTGGAGGTTTTGTTGGAAACTGTTACAGAAGTCGGTGGCTGTTGTTGTGAACTTCGTATTTATCAGCTTGTTGTAGGCGATTCTGTATGGCATTGAAGCTGATGGCCTATGGGTGTTAGCAATCATGTCATAAAGTTCCTTCGCTGTTTGAGTATTTTCAGATTCTGGCCGGATACTGGGGTCAAGTCTCCGAAGGATGATGCTATATGCCTGCAGATCTTTTGTCGTCCAGGCTTCAAGTTGATCAAGATATTTTATATTGTCATCATTCTGAACTTTGGGATCAGCATAACTTGGACAAGTGGGTGCCATTTTTGGACGGATGCCCGGATGATCGTGGAAAACATATCCAACAAGACCTTCCTGTGCAAGTGCACCGCGTAGGTCGGAGGACCAGGTCGTGAATGTAACATCGCTCTTGAGGATTATTGCGTTGTTGTTCCTCGAGTGAGGCATCGTAGTAGAGGTTTGTGAGAGTTGCTCGCTGGAGGTGTTTGAACGCTCGATGGAGGCTTAAATGTAGGAAATCCTTTAGACTTTAGTACTTGCGCTATACCGGGCTCATAACCTATTATAATATGAGATTATGTAGCAGTGAGTTAATATGTCTAGAATAGCTAAGGTTCTCTACATAGATTATATACAAAGTGTAATCATCAACATTTTCTAGATTGCAAAAGCTATACAAAACAGTTCCTCGCCACGACGATCGGCCCGATTACACGTGATACGTAGTCACAACAGGTTTGCGTTTCCGTGTAGATTACAGAGCCTTGAACTCTATTACTAAAAAGGACCGATATCTATTACCGTTAATTCGAGAAACAATGAGAGCACTAAGCCAATCAAAGTACTTAACAAAGTTAGACATCAGTCAGGCTTTTCATCAGATACGAATAGCAAAAGGTGAAGAGTGGAAGACAGCGTTTCGAACCAGATACGGTCTGTATGAGTGGAATGTCCTACCATTTGGACTCACAGGAGCACCTGCAACATTCCAACGGTATATAAATTGGTTATTAAGAGAATATCTGGACGATTTTTGTACAGTCTATATTGATGAAATTCTTATTTTCTCTTCAGGTTCAAAAGAAGATCATTGAGAAAAGGTTAAAAAAGTATTGGAAAAACTTAGAGATGGCAATCTGACCCTTGACATTATGAAATGTAAATTTGAAGTGAAACAAACCAAGTACTTAGGATATATTATCGACTTAGAGCGAGGCATACAGATGGATCCAGAAAAGATCAGAGCTATCCGAGAATGGGAAGCGCCGAAGACAGTCAAAGGGGTTCGTACATTTCTAGGATTTGCAAATTTTTATCGGTCATTTATAAAAGACTATTCAAATTTATTACTACCGCTCACACGTCTAACGCAGAAAGATGTTCCCTTTGTATTTGATGAAGCATGCGAGAAATCCTTTCAAAACTTAAAAGAATTATTCATAAAAGACCCTGTTTTAGCAACATTCAATCCTGATCAACAAACCTTCTTAGTACCTGACGCGTCAAATTGGGCTATTGGGGGTGTGCTCTAACAATATGACAATAATCAAGTATTAAGGCCTGTGGCGTATTTCTCCAAGAAAAATTTGCCCGCTGAGTGTAACTATCCTATCCACAATAAGGAACTTCTCGCTATCATACGTTGTTTAGATGAATGGGATGCGGAGCTAAGTATAAAAGGTCCTTTTATAATTCTCACTGATCATCGTAATTTAGAACACTTTATGCATGCCCGAAAGCTCAATGAGCGACAAATGCGATGGACACAGATATTGTCACAATATAACTATCAGTTACGTTATCGTCCAGGAAGTGAAGCAGTAGTTCCTGACGCGCTCTCAAGGCGGGAACAAGATATCCCGAAGCATGGGGACGACAGATTAGATCAAAGAGTTATGAAACTTTTACCTGGTTGGAATGAAGTTATTTTGGCATGTCCCATAGTAGTTGGTGGAATCATATCACCTTTTGAAGATGAAGAACTGGCTCAACTTTGGGAAACTGCGTTAGATATAGATAAAACTTATGCTGAAATACGAAAAACAGTTCAATCTACAGCCATACAATGGCCAGCCAATCTTAATATACAAGGGGTAGAGTTAAGTCAATGCAGTGTTGATGAGCATGGAGCTGTAAATCGCTCAGGAAAAATTTGGATACCAGATCATGAACCCCTACAAACAAAAATAATTCAGAAAATACACGATTCACAGACTGTTGGTCACCCCGGCCGAGACACTATGGTTGATATTTTGGGTCGACAGTTTTTTTGGCCGGGATCAGCTCAGGATTTAAAACGTTTCACGCGAAATTGCGACATTTGCGGAAGTGCGACAATTTGGAGACAAAAACGATGGGGACTTTTAAAACCTCTGCCCATTCCAGATCGAATCTGGCGCTCAATATCAATGGATTTTATAACCGATCTACCCAAAGTTGAAGGATATGATGCATGTTTGGTTATTACTGATTGATTAAGTAAAGGCGTCATTTTCGAACCGATATTTTCCATGACTGCTGAAGCAACAGGTAATAAATTCATACATGCAGTGTATAGACATCATGGGTTACCCTCAGATATAACTAGTGACCGAGGAAGTCATTGGGTAAATGCATTCTGGAAAAGAGTGTGCAATCAACTCAAGATAAAAAGACGACTAAGCACCGCATTTCACCCACAGACTGACGGATCAACAGAACGCATGAACCAAGAATTACAGCATTTCATAAGGATTTTTTGTACATACCAACAGCAGGATTGGAAAGACTTATTGATGCATGCAGAGCTTGCCATAAATAATAGATCTGCAAGTTCAACAAAAGTTAGTCCTTTCTTTTTAAGTCATGGTTATCATCTCGAGCCTATTGAGCTAGCTAGTAAGCCAATAGAGTCTAAAACCTCTGATAATCCAGTGGCTTGAGGAGAGCGTTTAGCTGCAAAGTTAAAAGATGCCAGAGAATTTGCACAAGCTGCTATTGCGGTTGCACAACAAGAACAAGAGCGATTTGCAAATGGACATCGAACACCAGCACATCGATTTCGAAAAGGAGATAAAGTTTGGCTACACCTGGGCAAGATTAAAACGGACCGTCCGTCCAAAAAATTCGACTGGATCCATGCAAAGTATGAAGTAATTGAGCCAGTGGGATCTCACGCCTATTGTCTTAATACGCCATCAGGAGTTCATAATGTCTTTCATATTTCACTCTTGAGACCAGTTTGCAATGATCCGCTCCCCTCGTAGGAAAACGCTGATTTACAACCGCCAGCCATACTAGGAGAAGATAATGACAAATATTATATCGAAAATATTTTACAAACTAGATCAAAAAAAAGAGGCCGGGGTGTTAGACAAGAAGCTTTAGTAAAATGGACGGGTTATCTTAATCCTACTTGGGAGCCAGTAACAAATATTGCTGATACTGTGGCGTATAAAAAGTTCGAAGAAACTTTGAAAATTTAATACCTACATAATGTTGAACGTTGTTACATGATGTTAATTTGGGGGAGGAGGGTAATGTAACAGTTGTGAACTGTGTATTGTGTGCGCTCGCTTAGTCCAACTATTGCAGGGTTGTACTTAGCTCGGCAAACTAACAAGGTTGTTGCAACACATATGTAAATTATCCTTCGCATAGATAGAGATTCTCTCTTTAGATTATTTGTAAATAAAGATTCAGCCTTAACATTTGTTAGCTCTCTGACAGAGGATTGCAATACCTCTCAAACAACACGAGACCAGACATTGCATTTGCAGTCAATCATCTTGCAAGATTCCTATTTAACCCATCTAATGAACACATGCAGGCCGCACGTCAAGTACTCCGGTACATTGCTAAGGACCCTGATCAAGGCATAACATTCAACAAAAGTAACAATCAGGCAACTCTCGAAGCATACACAGACGCAGACTTCGCAGCCGATCCATCAACTAGCCGGTCAACATCTGGAATGCTAATCAGATTATCATCAGGCCCCATCAG
This sequence comes from Podosphaera xanthii, assembly GCA_028751805.1. Taxonomy (NCBI): domain Eukaryota; kingdom Fungi; phylum Ascomycota; class Leotiomycetes; order Helotiales; family Erysiphaceae; genus Podosphaera; species Podosphaera xanthii. The sequence goes on from JAPWIX010000015.1 coordinate 3,463,263, forward strand.
CTGGAAATCGCATCTGCAACGAGAGGTCGTCCTGTCTACTACTGAGGCAGAGTACTTGGCAGCTACTGAAACCTGCCGCCAGCTCCAGTGGGTCAAGTCGCTAATCCAAGAGCTAGGTCTCACTAGCCGCATTACTGGGGCAGCATGCACCAACCTTCACGTGGACAATCAATCAGCAATCTCGCTAATCAAAAACCACGACAACCATAAGCGGTCCAAGCATATAGCGCTCAGGAACTTCTATTGTCGTGAACAGCATCAGAATGGCAAGATAACTGTTACCTACGTTCCGTCCAACCTTCAGCTTGCTGATGCACTAACAAAGGTCAAATCTCCAGTGCCAATCCATTAACCAGGCTAGACAGAGGTCGTTACCGACAGAGGGAGTGTTGTGCCTAGGAGCATAGTGGACATGGCAAGGCTGCATAAGCAGCAGATGAGGTGACGCCACCGAGGCTAGGATGAAGTGGTGGGACTAGTTAGGCAAGGTGTGGGTCTCATGAGTCTAGATGTTTGCATTGTTTGCTCTGTTAGCGCACGGATGATTCTGGCAGTATAAGTAGGCCTAGATTCGCCACTTTGTAACATATCATCTTCATCATCTTTATATTACACAATATCAAGTACCTCTACTTCACGCATTTGTTTCCCATAAATCAATCTTAGCTGCCTTCACACAAGTATGTTCCCAATCATATTCCTGGTAAAACAAGTTTAGAGGTCCCCAGAGTATTTATTATTAGGTTCCAATCTGATCTCGTGGTCACTTGCAGATCAATGAGGAGGAAGTTTATTGATTAACTCCCTTTTAAAAGATCGCCATACTGAAGAGGGAGCTTTTAAAGGCTTGCAGATGATCTTTTTTTGGGCGCGAGCGCCTTCTAAAAGTCTGTTAACGTTGCAGAAAATATTCGTGACGCCTCGTTGTTTACCTTTTTTTGCTCTCAGGATAGTTGCTAGAAATACTCCTGCTGATAGGCACATGACATTTGGCATAGACATTGACTTGTCAATGATCTCTCCACCCAACTTCTTTTCCCAGACTCGCAAGGGTTGTCCGTCTGCTACTACTTCTCGAATTTACATGCAATGATCCCTTTCATGGTAAATAACATCCGTCCTTTCCATCCAAGGCTTACCTAGTATCAATTCATAAGAAATATCAGGGTATGATGTAGGCGTACAAAGTTTTTTGGTTTCCGTCAATGTCTAATATCATTTTCGTCATTTCCGTAATAATTTCTCCCTGTTGAATACTATCCGTCGCTTAAGCAAGCTTTCGGGGAGCAATTTCAATCCTGGGGAGGTTAGCATTGCGCACAAGGGAGTTGCTAACGGCAGCAAGACAGTAACACCCACTATTAATCAAGGTAGGCACAGTGTAAAGATTGTTAATTAAAACGTCTTTTAAAAATGATTTTCCATTCATTCTTTTTTCTGTCTCTTTATTCTCAAAAGACTGCGACTCTACCACCGCTTTACAAATCCCACTTTTAAGCCCCTGATAACGCCTTTTTTTAGGGGCTAATCTTTTAGCAATTCAGTTTCTATTTGAAGATCTTGAACATCATTATATTTCCTAAAATTATCCCCACAATATGAACAGACTTAACTGTTATTTCAGGACGGAATGGCGGGAGCTGAGCATAGCTAGGTGTGTTCTGTGTCTGGGATTACATCACCGAATAAAACGCCGGCTGTTCTATGAAGTTCTATCTCTTTTCTGTATACCCATTTAGCTCGTATCTTGATAACTCCTGTCATCCTTAAATCTTTGTCTGTATCCTTATACCCAGTTATTGCATTGGGGATAGGGTAGTTGGGAGAAATAGGAGTAGGGGCCGAGACTAGAAAATTTCCTCTTGTGGGACCCCCTAATAAATTACCCCCAGAGATTCTTCAAATGCCATTGTAAAAAATCCCCATCTGACCCAACATATAGGTTCTCCTTTTTGATTATCCCAACTCCTTCGATCTGTGAGCCAATAACTAAGAGTTTCTTAATGAACTCAAGGAATGAGCTTGATAGACTATGACCAATCAGATGATTCCGGGATATCTGGTAAAGAGCATTGTGTAAATCATTTACCTTGTGGATATCTTCAGCCATTGACTTCACAACGCGAAAGAGATTGTTGGTATCTAGAAAAAAATAATGACAAGGCCTCGTCCCTGAACTGCTTACAAGCATGTAAAAACGCGGAAGCATTTTGGTCAGCGTTCTGATCACGGAATGTGTTGCCCATTGCCTTGAGCAGACCCAATGTGTTAGATATTTTCCCATTGTTCGGCATTGGTTGAAATGAGTTAAGGGCTGCGCCCTGGATGTATGACTGGTCTGGTGACTAAGCCCAGTCTGCCCTAATCAAGGAATAACTATACGCCGTTAAATATGTATAGTTATACAGTGCTGGTCTTGGTTATGCTTTATACACAAGTCTGCAGGTTTATGCAGTCAGTCCACGCTAAGGAAAGGGGTTGCGCTTGTTGAAATGATTGCTATCATGAAACAAGTAACGTCCAACTTTGGATGTGATAGTCGTTTGCACCCACGTAGATCTACACGTACTAATCTTTCCAGTAAGTTGTGTGTTGGTGTCAAAGGGTAATTGTTGTGCTGACTCGGTTATGACTCAAGGATATCTGGAGTTTGAAGCTTATGGATAACGTGCCAAGTGACAGAGTTGCTGGAACTAATGAGTCATGTATAACATCTTCTTTTATACAATAATAGAACTCGCATTGTAGTTTCATAGTAGGCATCGGATATTTGATATTGGAGGAAAGATGTATATAGATACTGCCATCGTCAGAGGAGCAAGAATAATAGTCTCCATCGTGACCATCAAGGCGATATTCCATCCACTATACGCATTCAGTATAATCATTTATATCGTACTTACCATTCATTCACACAATTGACTATTCCATCGAAGGACAGCACCATCACTAGAAAAGTCGCCAACCACTCCACATCCCCATTTAACTTATAACAGGTTAGGAGCCCGGCGTTTCCATTGCGACATCTAAAGCTGTGCCTTCCATCCACCAAAAACATCGTTTCAAGTATCTGTCATGGACATGCAATTAACCCATCGGGTGGTTCTCAAAGATAGAGTTTCCTTCGCAAACTGGAGGGCGGATCTTGAGGTCGAATTCTCACGAATTGATGTCCGAGGACATGGATTCCACAACGTAAGAGGCATAGATTCCGTACCTGAACCAACAAGCCCAGAGGAAATAATATTCGAGAATGATCAAATGCAGCAAAAGACGTTAAATGCGTCTCAACATGCTCCAGTACATGAAATGATCTCAAAATTGAGGGCATCCACAGACACCTGGAATTTAGCCGCCAAAACTCAATCACCATCATTGCTGAACAAATTATCTCTCATTAACATAGTCGTGGCAGCCGCTCACTTCAAATGTAATCCGAATGACAGGTGCACAAAATGCAAGCACAAGCATCGGAATAAATATTGATTCGTACAACATCCGGAAAAGGTGCCACCCAGCTGGATGAAAATAGGTTCTGAAAGAGAAGATGATGGTGCAATATAATTAAAAAAAAAAGTAAATAGCGATCCCTTTTGTTCGTCCATCAATGAAATCGCCATTTGATAGCGACAACGACGACAATATCATCATCGCACAAAAAAAAAAGTTTAGAAAAAAAAATTAAATCGGATTCCTATATACATTCTTTCACTCCTTCATTATGTCAATTAGTCCGCCAGATACAATGTTGCGCATCAATGGTATCAAATAATCTAATTCAAATTCATCAATCCTGAATCAGCATACTTTAAACCCACATCATCAAGGGCCATCGGAAGTATTAAAATAGCTTATGAGTACAGCAATAATAACCTCATCTCGCATTGGATGGTGAACAGTACACACCATCAGGGGGAGTGTTGTGCTGACTCGGTTATGACTCAAGGATATCTGGAGTTTGAAGCTTATGGATAACGTGCCAAGTGACAGAGTTGCTGGAACTAATGAGTCATGTATAACATCTTCTTTTATACAATAATAGAACTCGCATTGTAGTTTCATAGTAGGCATCGGATATTTGATATTGGAGGAAAGATGTATATAGATACTGCCATCGTCAGAGGAGCAAGAATAATAGTCTCCATCGTGACCATCAAGGCGATATTCCATCCACTATACGCATTCAGTATAATCATTTATATCGTACTTACCATTCATTCACACAATTGACTATTCCATCGAAGGGCAGCACCATCACTAGAAAAGTCGCCAACCACTCCACATCCCCATTAAAACTCATAACAGTAATTGGTATATCTACTGCAGTAGAAGGGGTTGGTCTTGTGGTAGTGATTGAGTCTATTCTAGGTATCTAAGTTCTAGGAATATACAAGTGGTTTTACCCCAAGTCATGTGACCACAGATAATTGTTGAACTGACACTGGCAACTCTTAAAATAAAAAGACTAGTGCCTGAAGAGGCAGCATGTAAACAACCATCCATAAGAGCGTTACCCTCCAATCGAAATTTGGGATGTTCCCGGGTAGATCCTCAAGATCAGCAGTATTACAAAAGAAATGCCCAATGTGCAATTTGGTGGACAGAATAGTGAAAACAAAAACAAAATTTATGCAAAAGCTCAAGTCCACAGACCCATTAAACTTCGATCATCTTTTCACCCATCCTTTGACTCGAATCTCCACTGAATTCGTATCCACAAATGTCTCTAGAGCTTTGTTGGGGCTAGCCTTGGTCATGGCGTCAGCTGGGTTGTCTTTCCCATTGATCCATCGAACTTCAAAGATCTCCTTCCGCTCATATGATTGGCGCAAAGCAATGATATTGATCATAAGGCGCTTCTCCTTGGTAGTGCCTAGCTTGACAAGACATTCGTAAAGGGAATAGGAATCTGTGCAAACGATTAGCGGCAATGGCGCTAATCCGAGCTGCTTCATGACCATGGAGATCGTCGTATTCAAGGCAAAGGCCATGTCAACTCCGGCGACCATTCCGTAGATCTCAGAGGCAAGTACAGAGCGCGTGACGCGCTTCGATTTGGTCGAGCTGTAATGGACAATATTGCCGCTGAAGATAAAAGAATCGTTTCCGGGCTTCTCATTGCCGATGGCTAACACAAATCCAATCTGAGAACTGAGATTATCATTGTTGGCATGTGAATCATCAACAAAAACGTATAGAGCAGCACTGTTAAGTTGCAGGGCAATCATATTGAGTCCCCGGTCTAGATGTAGCTTTTGCCATTCAAGGCGCTTGTCAAGTCTTACCACATCTGCCCTGGTTAGTGCCTGCTTCTGTGCAGCCTGAGAAAGGTCAAATGATGCCTCTGGTTGACAAATCTGAGCTATGTAAGCTCCTCTGGCTCTCTGTCGAACATATTCGCTGTACGTATCAGGACTCGCGATGTCCGAATTTACTCCATTTTCAGGAATAGGGGCTTTAGCGAGATTTCTGCCGACCAACTCGATCTTCTTTCCTTGGTCCTTTTGCCGAAGAGATATTGAAAAATCGTCTTTGGACATTGTCAACGTACATCCATTGAAGGACAGGGAAGTCTCAAGTGTCAATTTAGTCTTCGGCTTCGCCGTGAATTTTAACTTGCGCTCCTCAAGTTCAGAGAATTGATTTTCAGACAAAATCAGGGTATTGTCGGTTTGCATTCCCACAATGCCCAGTGGAGCCTTGTCCTTTGTGATGAACAGACAGGGATCATACGTCGACGGTTCCATATTGATATCATCCTGATGGTGACTCTTCTAAGTGAGGAACCAGTGCAGACCGCTTTCAGCGATACCATACAATGGCTTGATCATTTCCATAATCAATTTGTTGCCGTTATCATCCAGGTACTTGGGACGCAGCGCCTCAGGTAAACGGGCGAAGAGGGGTCGCTTGAGCTCACTCATAGACTGGGTATAAGCTTGAGTGATATCTCGAAGCCATACCGCAAAGGATTTGCTTTCCATCGATAGGAGTGATGGCGCTAGAGCTGCGATTAATCTCTGACTTGCACGTTGCAATATGGGGGATTGAGTCAAGATGGACGTCTTCTCAGTATCTCCCCATGCAGCTATCAGCATCCTAGTCTTCTCAAAAGGATTTGATGTACCCTTGCCCTTGATCTCACGCACAAATCGCGCTTTGTACATTCTGAATTTGTCATGAATTTTCGGGTCGTATTTGACGAGCTTAAACACGCCATTTTGCATCAACGACGTGAATTCCTTGTCATCTGAAAGCTCGAATGGTTCTCCGGGTGTCCTGATCACTCCTTCCTTGCGTAGCTTGACCGCAAGTTCCTAATCTTCTTCTTCTTTGGCCGTCAAATAGATCACCAAATTGTTTATATTCTTGATCTCTGACATTAGATGTTGAATGTCTCCAAATTTATCGGATTCCGCATTGGGAAGTTCATAGACCAAAGCCGCTGGTGACACGTTTGGATTAGCTGGCTTCGAACGGTTCTTTGAGCCCTTTGGGTGACCTCTACGGCATCGTGGTGGTTCTGGTTCAGGGTCGTATACGGGGGCGAATTCGCTGTCATTATCACCATCTGAATCTGAGGCTGACTCACTTGAAGTTTCGAGAGTTGCGGTAGATTTTTCATCACAAGGTTGATTAGATTAGTCACGATGAAAATCGCCATTTGAGATATCTGGGTTGTATGGCAAAACCTTGGTGGTAGAAAAATCCGTTGGGCCTTTCTTTATCTTGACAGTGACTCTCTCGCGGTCAGGGTCTACCACCATCAATCAGTAGGGGCCTTTCTAACCTCCCTTTTCTCTATTGACGATGACGAGGTTACCAATTGGCCAATCCAGAATGGGAAGAGTGTTGGGACCGTTTCTGGTATTGATTGCATCATTCAGGGCGCGTCGTGCACGGAGGTGATTGAGTTCCTTCATGGCTTTCCTCATTGCAGCAGCTCGGGCTGATGTTGACGGTAATGGAGCTGATACTTTTGAAAGACGGGGATAAGCTCCATAGTCTAAGAGAGTTGGTACTAAACCCTTCGGGCCGACAGAATCATTGACCGCTTTGACCGCCATTTGAAGCATGACATCCTTGGGAACCGAATGTCCCTTTAACTCATCGAGAATGATATCATATGCGCGCCTCAGGGGGGCATGTGCTCTCTCCACCTTACCCACGGTGTTATGGGCCTCTACAGGAGCCTCGTCAATGGTAATGTCCATCGAGGTTGCATGAGAACAGAATTCTTCTGACGCAAAATTTGTCCCTGCGTCATGGCAAATGATATCGGGTGGACCCAAATACACGTCAATCCAACATGCTCTGAAGGCATTCCACACTGCAATTGCAGATTGACCTCCTACCGGCAGCCATTGTGCTGCTTGGTAACCGGTGGCTTCGCAGATCACATGGAGCACTGGTTTGCCGTTAAGATACATGACGTCGACATATATGATGTGGTTGAAATTGTACTATTGCGGTAGTCTGAATTTGAATCAACCAGGTGATCGGCCGTGAAGTTGACAGTAATGACAGAACTTATTGATTTCCTCGATTAATGATTGAGACACATCTTCGCCAGCTCTGCGGAGAACAGCTACCAGTTGTTGTACAGAAGGATGTCCGAATCTGCGGTGTACGTGCTTCAAATCGCTTTCCGTAAGGTGGCTAAAAGCGAGCACTTTTTCGGGTTCATTCAACATCAAGAATGGGTGGCCGTATTTGACCAAGATAGGTACAGCTTTCTCTGTTGAAAACAGCATGTTCTTTGTAGTATCAAGGCTGATTCCAAGCTTCTTCATGTCCTGAAAGCATAAGAGAAAGGGTGTAGATATAGGGACAACATGAAAAATAATATCGCCAAATGGAGTGTTCACCTCGATGGTGCCGATTGACTTTGCACTCCCTTTTCCGAATTGAATATCGTGGCTATTAGCCGATGATCTGTCCAGCAGTATCTGTGGGAGTAGCTTCTGTAATGCAACCACTTGAGGGTATCCAGCGGTCGAAACTCCAGCAGCTCCAGTGTCAGGGATAATACCCTGGAAAGACTCTTCAGAATATCGCGAATTTACAGAACTCGCCTCAAAAATTTCAGCCTCATCAAACTGAAGCTCCCACTCTCTCTCTCTACTGGACTCCGTCGCAAAGACATCTTCCCCTGTAATTCCGTATCTCGCCGATTGGTAGTTCAATTGTTCAATGATTTTGACAGGGTTGATTGTCTGAGAAACAGATAGTCAGCTATCGAGCTGCTCCCACTCTTCCTCATCAGAATCAGGGCCAGCTTCAGCGTCAACATCCCAATTGGCGTACAGGTATTGATTGACGTCATCGATAGAGTCATCAAAACCTTTAACACCTTCTCAATTGACCAAGAAGACTTGGTAATCAGTCATGGTAGGCAGGTGACCCGATTCCTTGAAATATCGTTGATTCTTGAATCTGTCGAATGACTCACGGCGTTCCTCGACGGAGTTATTTGTTGACCAGCAGCCGTCCTTTCCGCACACAAAGCACTTCTTTTGCCTGTCTCCACCACCAAAGTATGGCCGTCGGCCACGAGAACCTCGGAAATTGCCCCTGTTATTGCTTCTACCTCTTGACCCGTCGCAATGTCCATAACCACCTCGATTTCCTTGATTCCCTCGAGTACTCTCAAACCTTCGCTCCAGCTAGTTCTGTGCATTCTTATCATTAGTCGATGACTCCATTACAAAGCTTGAATTGATCTCCTTCTCCTCATTGTAGATGGCAGTGCGGATGTCAGCTTCCAGGGCTTCAGCGCTGAGGGGAGGCTTGAACAATGCCTGCTTGCATTCGGGAACACCAAGGCACGCGTTGTAGACCTTGTCACGCATAGTCTGGTCGGGTTGAGCTTGATGCAAATCACTCAGTCCATTGAGGACCTTGCGGAGAGTAGTGACGAGATGCTCGAAACACTGGGAAGTCTTCCATTTGGGGTTCTCCGCTTTGATATTGCCCATGCTGATTCTCATCCAGATGTTGAGATACTCTTGCTTATTAGATTCTGTCTCAAATTGCCGCCGCAAAAGCCATATAATCTGGTCAAAGTTTTAGCCTATCGCAGATATCTTGTCAAAGAAGTAATCCCAAGTTTTGTCTTTCAACATAGACGAAATTGCGTTGTGAAATTGCGACTCTGGTATGCCAACCTTTCGTGCATTGTCATGGAAAATCCGAAGCTTCTGCCCAAAGGTATCAAACAATTTGCCGCTCTATTTGTTCTCATTGTTGCTGTATAGCTTCGACATGTCCACTAGCTGTCTTGTGTAATTGTCGAATGGCTCTAGAAGTGTTGACGGTGGCCATGGGTGGGTCGGGATTTCGCCATTCAATATTCGCTTAATTTCAGGTGGGAGATTGTTCAAAACTAAGTTGCCTGGTGAGTTGGATTGCCATTGATTTCTCTGCCGTTCATTGTTGGAATTGATTAATCCTTGGACGTCCGACAATGATAACATGTTTAAACTTTGTTGAGGTGTCGGAGCTGGATTTGGGTTGGTAGAGATCTCGGAATTCTGTGTTTTGACCGCAGGTTGAGAATCTGAGTTCGGAGTGTTTGGATTCGGAGTAACATCATCTTTCTGAGGTGGATTCTCTTCAGATTTTGGTTGGGGATCATCTTTGATGGTATCTGGGTCACTTTTGACGAACGGTGCATGTTCTGGTGGAGGAATGGAAGATGCACGCTCACTCCAAGCCTTTGCACTTTTGGCTTCCATGATATGCTTGTAGAGGCTCTTCTTGAAGGTCTCTCCTGCCAAGATATGGTCTTTCCATGCCTCTGATAGACCGAACGCTTTGTTGATGTCGTCAACCATTGGCTGGTTCCACTCCTGGTACTCTTCAAGTTGAGCGAGGGTATAAAGGCAATCATATATTGGTCTGGGCCAGCCTGAGGTGCCGCCAATATAAACACCATTTGCGACAAGAGTCTTCCTCATGAACTGAACAATGTTTTTGTGGATTCCATTCCATGTCTCCAGTGTCCAATCACAGAAATCTTCTGTGAATTGCTCGAATAGGTTCTGGCCGATGAATTTGAACTCAAGGTATTGGTTTAGCTAGTAGGCCATATATGCGTACTTCTCTGGGGCCAATGCATCATTGGATGGGGGTTCTCCCTTCTATTGACAGTATAGTTCAATGTCAACCTGATCCTTGATCTCCTTCAAGTGCAGAGGAAAAGTATTCAAAGTCTCTGACATGGTGATGTGGACCCGCTTTTTCGGCTCGCGGAAGTTGGTATAGTAAACAAATGCTGGAGGTCGGGAAATATCGCCACGAAACAACGATTAATCGTATCGGGTTCTCAGACGCTCACAGATGTCAAACGGTCGTTAGGTATTGGTTCCAAGTGCCGGAGACCGAATAGATACGTTGGTGGTTGAGAATTGAACGCGGTGATTGGTTGGCGTGATGAACACAGTATGCAGCCGAGTCAAGCTTACAATTTGAAGCTTCGAGTAGACTGAATACCTTCGCAATCTAACTCAGCACGGAACTGCTAATGCAGAGCACCCTGAGGTTTATCCGAAGTAGTATTAGCACAGGATCCTGACAATAGGGGTCGTGGGGTTGGTATCCCAAGCCAATCTCTTTCCAGGGCTGTCTCTTCTGCTTTACCTCGCCGCTCTGTGATTAACCTGATAGTCAATCACTGATCAGTGTTGGTGTCACAGGGTAATCGGTATATCTACTGCAGTAGAAGGGGTTGGTCTTGTGGTAGTGATTGAGTCTATTCTAGGTATCTAAGTTCTAGGAATATACAAGTGGTTTTACCCCAAGTCATGTGACCACAGATAATCGTTGCACTGACATTGTGAGGCTGGTAAATACGCTAAACCGTATTAACACAAATCACTAGATTTCTGTTTCTTTAAATAGATATTATATATATAGTGATCTGTTTTCTAAGCTGGAGTAATAAAGAACTCCACAGCTTACGATTAACAGCCTATTACATTCCAAAATCTGCAAGATTGTGATAAGTGCCTAATCAGTCTTAAAAAACTGTTGCTAATTCCTTCCAAATTTCTGTAGCACTTAGTCCTTTGGTTGCGAATTAGAAATAGCCAGAGGGATTAGGTGAGGAGTGTATGAGCGCAGGTATACAAGCATGCATACGAGCTCATGTTTACGAATTCATCTACACGAATTCATGTATACTAGTTTATGGGTACGAGTTAGTTTGTACGGGTTATAGGTTCGAGTTCATGGGGATGACTTCATGTATACGAGTTTGGCATATCAAGGAGTTGGTGATAGAGGAGGGATAAAATAGCCAATTCCCTCATACATTTGTATCTACATAGATAGAATATATACAGTTTGTGGCACTCGCTTGTCGTGCAGCGACTGACGCCAGTTACCCTTCACAAAATGCCCCGGTAATCATGGCTTTAGCATTTCCAGTGACCGCCTGGCTATACAAATCCATAAAGAAGTCTTATGGCTGGTAGATATTATGGTCTACCACAACACGTTGGTATTTATATCAAAGAATACTGTAGATGGTTGGTCATTCTGTGCGATCTTTGTAGTCACAAGCAGTGGGCTGTTAAAATGAATTCTACATATTGGAAAAGATCTGCAAGGAATGCAAACTTGTAGAGCCGAGGCTGCTCCGTTTGACATTCTGCGCTAAGACCATTATGGTTGGTCATACGCCAGTCCGTATTGACTCACAATCACCAATTGCTTTTAGTTAGAATTTTCATGTATATATAAAGCGCTTTAGTAGTTGTCATGAGAGTAATGATTAACTCTCACAGTAACTTTCTACAGCCTCCTCATTGTGCCTTTTATATTCATCTGTGATCTCATCGAGTCTAATAAGCTCTAAGATAACCCCAAGTGCAACTCTAAACTTCTACACGGGCCAATTGATTGGTTCTACTTTTTGCATTGGTTCCGGTGCTACAGTATGAATTGTCGAGAGGGGATATTAAGGCCAGTGCGTTCCAGGGTAAGGCAGAAGACGGATGTGTGGTCTCGGGTTATATTCATCAGTGTCCGAGCTCCCGTTCTAAATCCGTGCAAGACGAGCGTATCTGTGACACCCTGGTTCAAGTCTACAACCTGACAGTGCACAAAGGTACCGCGCAATAGATGACAGTTTGTAGTCAACATGTAGCCTGTTGATAGCCGAGTAAGCCTGGTTGTAGTAAGACAGCAACCTTTAAGAATCAGATCGGAGTATGTAGATAGTTCCTTAGTTTTGCAATCTTATATCCTTCTTACTTGTCCTCCCTTGTTCTCATTTGTTAGTTGTCTCATTCGAACCTTTTATCCCACGTCCTTGTTTCCTCTATTCACCCTTCGAAGACGACGTCCAATCCTACAGTTACATTCGTGCCGTAACAGGGGATCTGTTATATCTATTCTTGGATCATTCGGTGCTTTTAGCTCGTTTCCAGATTTCCCTTTCATGCAAGAAATTATTTGTCTCACTTCTGTTTGCAGGCTTTTGGTTGCTAACATCTGTATCCTGTCCTTTTCTCTCATTTTCCCAATCAGTTTAGCAACTCCACGTTTGCTTGCCCTTCGTGTAGTAGCAAGACTGGCAAATTGGGTGAACTTGAGCCTAAAATATTGTTATCAAAGTGAACACCAGTCATGCTGGAGTCCACCATTGTTTTTTCTCAGTCCTCTGCAGTAAGGTATGAGGTAGAGCTGCCAGTTTTTGGAAAATTGTTAGAGTCGCTATCTGAATAGAATGGTAGTTCAATGCGCATAAAAACTCTTTCCAATCTCCAATTACAAAAGGTTAACATTAAGCTATGAATAAATCACAGTATGCTCAATAATGGGCATGCAATAGGGATAGTAAAATAAAGTGTAAAGGTTTCCAAGCTGAAAACATGGAATTTAATTGATTATTTTACAGTATAAAGGAGCAAACATTTAACTGAGCTAAATTACAAGTTATGTCTTCTGATGCGCGACGCGTGATCACATTATTGCTTAGGTAATCACCTAAGTCTTGTCTAAGGGTCAAACCAAAGTAGTCGAGCAGTTCACAAACAAATCAAAGATAGACTTGAACCAAACAAAGATTTGCAGCGACTAAAAATTATTGACAATTACTCCAAAGCCCGAGCAACACCTGTTGAAATGATTGCTATCATGAAACAAGTAACGTCCAACTTTGGATTTGATAGTTGTTTGCACTCACGTAGATCTGCACGTACTAATCTTTCCATAAAGTTGTGAGGCTGGTAAATACGCTAAACCGTATTAACACAAATCACTAGATTTCTGTTCCTTTAAATAGATATTATATATATAGCGATCTGTTTTCTAAGCTGGAGTAATAAAAGAACTCCATAGCTTACGATTAACAGCCTCTTACATTCCAAAATCTGCAACATCGTGATAAGTGCCTAATCAGTCTTAACAAACTGTTGCTAATCCCTTCCAAATTTCTACAGGTTATGAGCCCAGTGCACTAGCATAAGCACTTATTGTAAAGGTGAACCCTAAGCGCTAACATATCGTTTCTACAGATTTGATACCTCAAAGATGTCTAAATCATCTACTTCTCCGCTCCCTCAGACTAGCTTGTTGCAAAGTTCGGAAACTGTCGTTTCTAAAGATTTCTTCACGATAATCGCCAAAGAATACGGTGGTTGTTCCATAAACTTAACCCACGTCGAGCCCCTCGACGGGCAATCGAACTACGATTCATGGGCCTCGACCATGATTGCTATGTGGAGTACGCTTGGGTTACACGAATTTGTTATTGAAGGTTTAAAACCAGTGGATGACGCCGACACTGAAGAGAAAAGGTTGTATAAGTCATTATACACTTTAGCAGTAGGTGTCTACATTCAAGTTGTTAAATCTGAGATACGACATAGTATCCTCGACAAGATTGACCCTCACTTGATGTGGACGCACCTAAAGATGTGTAATAGTCGAGGCTGAAGTATCTTAGAAGTAGATAAAAATGAGCATCAAATCAAAGAATATAATAAATCTAAAGACCAAAGGACATCTACCCTATCCTTTATGTACATGTTTCCATCTAATATTAAATCCCCTTACATCCGAACGTTTAATCAACCTTAATATAATTTAAATGACAATTCTCATGCTGTTCAAGAGTTACTCCTCTAGAAGTCCTATCCTTGCAACACTAGCGTAAATGAGAATCGGCGCCAAGCCTCTAAGTCTTCTTCTAAACTTTATAATGCCTCAGGCATTACTTCACTATGAACCCAGCACCTGGCTAATATGCCCCCTCCCTAACCTTATGATACCTCAGGCATCAGCCTTACTACACCTCAGGCTTCAGACCTGTAACAAGATGATGTACAGGATAGATACTGCGTATTCTCTTGTTTATCAATTAGGGAACCTATATGAGCTTAAATCAGTGAATGATGCTTCTCAGACTCTCTATTCTTTCATCGAGCAGTTTGAAACACAATGGTTTAAACTTCACAAATTGTCACGAGAATCTACAGATCCTGATTGTTGTGAGATTGCATCCTTCTTTGAGAAAGATACTATTAAGCGTGATTTCCTTCTTGGATTCTTGGCCCGTCATAAAAAGAATGTCGTTGATAATCTCACGACTAAGAGTAATCTATCTTTTTCTGAGGTCAAGCAGAGACTCGTTGATACGGATAAGGTGGAAACTCCTCATTCCGCGTTTTTAACTACCATGGAAAAAAGGCCGAAACCTCTAGCCAGGCCCGCAAATATCTCCAAGAGAAAGGAATGCAATTTTTGTCGGAAACATCATCCAAACAAGGCATCTGGTCACACGTGGAATAATTGTCGGATGTTGAAGGAGATAAAAAAGCATAAGGCGACGGAAACTCCTCATGTTAGTGAAGAAGCTCTCATGACTCTCTCATCTACAGACAAGGTTAGTAAACAGAATTTTTATCTTGATACGTGCGCAACTTCTCACATGTGTCCATACTCAGATTGTTTTGAGCTCCTCTCAATATGTACCGGATTTGTGACGTCAAGTTCGGGGGAGGAGATGAAAATCTTGGGGAAAGGATCTATTGTATTGAATTGTGTATTATCAGATAAATCTATTTCTTCATTTCGTCTCAGAGATGTCTTGTATGTGCCATCACTTAAACACCCTCTTTTTTCATGGAAAAAAGAAAGAGCTAAAGGCTACAAACTTTATGATGATGGTAACGTAATGCTGTTGTGCTGGGAATTTGTGGGCATGGTTTACCTGGCTAGTGAGACATGGGCTAGGGCACATGGGTGCACGTGGCAGGGAATATTGTGTTCTAGGCAGGACATGTACGGATGCTAGAAGAGCCGGTGTACAGATGATGGACACAGGTGTCAAGCAGTCCGCATTATGACCTTGCATAACAATAATGTATCAATGACGAGCGCATAATGTGAATTGGGCTGGCTGTGTGATGAGTTCGATTTGGACTTAAGCGAGGATATTGAGTTATAAATAGGAAGAGATTTCCCACAATGTAAAACATAGATATCAATCATAATTATTCTACCAATACATTTACATCATATAAACTAGAATAACCATCAAGTACTCTAACACATATGTATATTCCCCAATCAGACACCTGGTAAAACAAATGCGTGTCATTAAAGACAAAAAGGTCTGGCTTGAAGCAATCTTCTGTGGCTCTCTACTGGTTATACCGGAGTTGAATCTACCAATTAAAGAAATTGCATATCTTACCTACTCTTTTTGGCACCAAGCATTATGCCACTCTGCCCCTTGAACTATATCTAAAACAGATAAGTTAATTCAGGATTCCAATAATATTCCTGATTGTCCTAAACACTTTCACTGCGAGGCGTGCGCACTTTCTAAGTCCACTCATAGTAAACCTTATGCAGCTACTTCGAGATCAATTACACCAGGAGAATATCTGCATTCCGACCTTTGTGCTCCGTTCCCAATAGTATCTCTGTGTAATTCTCGTTATTATATTTCATTCATTGATGATGCAACTCGTTATTCTTGGGTCCACCTCTTAAAATCTAAATCTGATGCTGTTCAAGCAACAATTGATATGATCACCAAGATTGAAACCTAGAATAACTGTCGAGTAAAATCGTTGAGAACCAATAATAGTAGTGAATATGTAAATGAAAAATTTTCAAAATACCTAGATCTGAAGGGGATAAATCATAACTTGACTCCTCCCTATTCTCCTGAATCTAATGGCGTCGCCGAAAGGTTAAATCGTTCCATTGGCGAGAGTATACGCGCCATGCTAACAAGCACTACCAATAAACGGTTATGGGCTGAAGCGGTCGAAACTTTCATATACACCAAAAACCAAATAGCTCATAGTTCCGTTAGTGGGCGGACACCTTTTGAGGCCTTCAATGGCGTAAAACCCACTATTAAACATCTTCAGCCATTTGGCAGAGTATGCTTTGTTCATATACCGGAAGCTAAGTGTACTTCAGGTTGTAAGCTGCTACCAAGGGCTGTAAGAGGTATATTCGTAGGATACACCAAGGTGCCACATCATTACCGTGTTTTCGTTCATGAATATGGTAGAGTAGTTGTCTCAGCTGATGTCAAATTTCCGCCACATGTGGATGAAAAAAATAGCACCAATTCTGGTGTCAATTATTCAAACCAGCGACTTCCTATCACTACTTTGTTACCACCACAATCAGTTGTTCTGGATAAAGTGTTTACTTCAAATGAACGTCCAAATACAAATTGTGCAAGTAATATAATTCATACGGTCGAGCATAATCCATACCAACAAGTGTCAGAAGCCGCACCTTCAAATGAAAATCCCTTAAATGTTACGGAAATTACTCCACATTCCCATTCATCTGATTTTAACTGCAATGCTGAAACGCTCAGAAGATCCAACCGCACTGTACGACCTCATGTGTTTGATGACACGATTACGGGGGAATGGTGGAAAAGATCTTGTGTACATTCTTCACCTCATCTACCTGAATCAATCAATATGGTTGATGGTATCAAAGAAAGCGCATTGATTAGTATTTCAGATGTCAGAGAACCAAAGAGTTAAAGTGAAGCAAAAAGCTCATCTCAATGGTCTGATTGGGAGAAAGCCTTTCAGGATGAAATGGCATCTCTACAAGAGAACAATGTGTGGGATATAGTTTCAAGACCAAAAGGGCGGAAAGTTGTTCATGGTAAATGGGTTTGCAAAGTCAAGGGAGATGCTGAAGGTGAAATCGAATGATTTAAAGCTAGATATGTTACAAAAGGATTTTCCCAAGTTCAGGGACTCAATTATGATGAAACCTTTGCTCCAGTTGTTCGGCTTGAGTCTTTACAATTGCTCCTAGCTATATCCGCAAATAAAGGATGGAAACCTAGACAACTCGATACTAAAACCGCATTTTTATACGGTATATTAAAAGAAGAAATTTATATGGAACTTCCTAAAGGGTACAGGTTAGATAACCATGTGGCTCGCCTTAATTGGAGTATCTACGGACTGAAGCAATCACCCCGAGAATGGTATTTCAGATTGGTTGATTTTATCAATCTGCACGGTTTTGTTTCTACCTTTTTTGACCCATGTGTCTTAATCCATAATACTGGCAAACTTATAATTGCTATATACGTGGATGATTTAGTACTATTTGGTGATCAAGGAAAACTCATGGATGACATGGTCAACCTTCTCAAATCTGAATTCAAGGTCAATGACATGGGCACACTCCATTGGATACTTGGCATTCAAATTGAGTACTCAAATGTAGGTATCAACTTGTCTTAGACCGCATACATTGATCGAGTCCTGAATAGATTTTCTATGCAAGATTGCAACCCAGTCTCCACGCCCATGGAGTTAAACCAAAGACTCATGCTAGCGGCAAATGGAGAGCCTAGGGTCAATGCCACTCTGTATCAGCAAATAATCGGATCTATAATGTACATCGCGACTGGAACTCGCCCTAATCTTGCGTATACAGTCACCCATCTCTCACAATATAATTCGGACCCATCATCCACTCATCTAGGAGCAGCAAAACAAGTACTTCGATATTTAAAGGGAACCAGAGATCTTAAGCTAACATACAAGTTTCAATCTCCCCTGGTACTCAATGGTTTTTGTGATGCATCATACGGAAATTGTCTTGACACTCGACGAAGTTTTGCTGGCTATCTCTTTCAGCTAGGAAATTCTACGTTTAGCTGGAGGTCTAGAAAGCAGCGTACTATAGCTCACTCAAGTTGTGAAGCGGAGTATATGGCTATCTCTCTTGCTACTAAACAATTCATTTGGATTGTGCGTGGTCTTCATCAGCTTGTTGACAAAGATATACCAGCAGCTTTGTTTACGGACAACAATTCAGCTATTGATATTGATCACAATCCAAGATTGAGTGATGCTACAAAGCACATTGACATTGCTTATCACTTTACTAGAGAACGGATCGATGATGGATCGCTTATCTTGTTACATGTTCCATCAGCTGAAAATTTGGCTGATATATGTACAAAGGCATTACTGAAACCGAGATTTAATCACTTGTGCACCCATATCTTTGGTACAAAGTGAGGAGTGTTGAAATGATTGCTATAATGAAACAAGTAACGTCCAATTTTGGATGTGATAGTCGGTTGCACTCACGTAGATCTGCACGTACTAATCTTTCCATAAAGTTGTGAGGCTGGTAAATACGCTAAACCGTATTAACAAAAATCACTAGATTTCTGTTTCTTTAGATAGATATTATATAGCGATCTGTTTTCTAAGCTGGAGTAATAATTATCTCTACAGCTTACGATTAACAGCCTCTTACATTCCAAAATCTGCAAGATTGTGATAAGTGCCTAATCAGTCTTAACAAACTGTTGCTAATCCCTTCCAAATTTCTACAACACCTGCTGGTCAAAAAATTAAGGGTTGTTTGATTGATTTGGAGAGTCTTGATATAATGAACAAGAGATTGAAAATCGCAGATTTTAGCGATTAGAAGTTAGCTCAAGACTTTCCATCAGCAGCAGATCCCCTCTTCCAATGTGGGTGACATATTAGAGGACGGAAACAATAAATTATCCGACTAGACTAATCTGGAATTCGTGCATATTCTTTTGGAATTTAGGCAATTGTGGACGCTCACTGAATTCGAGTCAAATAATTCACTTACAGCATTCCCAGCATCTCTACAAAACCAGGGACAAACTTCAGAACTAGCGTGAGACGAAAATAAAATCAATAAACAGAGTAAGTCTCAAAATTCACCAGACCAGTTACGACAGTGCAAATGCGGCGAGATACACTCTGGACAAAGCTGCTACTGCCTCGCTGAAGAAGCAGCACCACAAGGTTTCCGTCGAGATGATAAAATTGCTAAGAAATTCAAAGATACTTGTGAAGGCCATGCGTTCAGAGCTTTTATCCAAAAATCTGACTAGACGTCAAAATGGCTCAAAGATTTTGTAAATTACAAATGGCTAACAAAAAATCATGGACATTATAACAATAAAGACTCTCAAAATCCTGGGGGAAACCTGGAACTTTAGTAGCGTCAGTTGAGTTATCTGGTCTGGCTGCCTCTCAAACAAATCATCCACTGCGGAGTGAGATCCTATGACACAGTGGAGCTAATGGTCACTTTTATAACAATCTTGATCTAGCAGTCTCCTCTCTAATGCCGTCCAATTGTCCCAAATTTGTACAAACTGGTGCGGGAGATAATGAAATTATTGGTTATGGGAGTATGGTGTTCCCGGCCCATTTAAGCAACGGTAGAACATTTGAGTTAATCTTGATCAATGTGGCATTTGCTCCTAGATTTTTAACTTCAGTTATTTTATGGAAGATGCTAAAACAAAAAGGAATAAAATGGGATACTGATACTAATATTCTGACATATAATGATCAGCAAATTTGTTGTCTCATTGATCGTCATAATCATCATGTCTTTACGGAAAATCCTATACCCACCCGATAATATTAACATCGATTTGACAATTCACTAATTCAAGAAGCTGTAGATAGTAGTCAGCATCCTCAGGAAAGCTATCAGTATTTTCAAGATAGCATCATAGCTACAATAAATTCAGATCAGGCTCATAAGTCAGTAGCAACAGAACAGCTCTGACATCAAAGATTTGGTCTTCCAGGGCCTGAAGCTATACGGCATATCAAGTCTTCATCAGTTGCAGTCAGCACAAAAGGTCCAAAAACAAATGAGTGTGAGCACTGCGCACTCAACAAGGCAACTTGGGTCATATCACGAAGGCCGACAGACCGAGCCCGAGTCCCATTTGTAACAAATTCATTTTGATCTTGTTTCGTATTCACAAATAGGATGTGACGGGTCGAGGTATATGCTTCACTTCACTGACGACATGCGAAGAATGAATTTCGTTGATCTCCTTACAAACAGATCTGGGTCAACTCTTCTTCAGCATTTTAAAAATTTCGTTGCATATGTTAAGCGTCAATTCAACAAGGATGTCAAAATATTTTGATGTGATCAAGAAAGTGGTCTTGGCCGGTTATTTGAAGATTGGGTGAAGAAATTGGCAATAGAATTTGTATGGTCAGCAGTTAGGACAAGTAAGCAGAATGGTCAGTCTGAACGTTCGGGGGGAGGGGTGGATCCAGACTAAAGCTCGTTGTCCGGGAAATAGCGCTAAGTTAACTATCGAGTATTGGCCGGAGTTAGTTATGACAGCAGCGTACCTCGTTAATTGAAGTCAAACAGTTTTGCTAGGTTGGCTATGACCATTGTTTAAGTTTCGAGAGAGCTTAGGGATTCCTGATTAGGATGAATATAGTCATCTGAAAGCATTTGGATGTACGGAATATGCCCTAGACAAAGCAATTCCTAAAGGCGATAAGATGAGACCTCCAGCGAAGAAAGGATACCTAGCCAGATACAATTCTAGGAATATTTGTAGGATACTATTGCTAGATGAAGAAGTAATTATTGGAACGAGGGATGTCACCTTCAATGAAACTCTCTTTGCTAACTCTCAAGGGGAACAGTCACAAGAGAATTTAATACCACTGATTAACTTCAATAAGATTCCGCCTGCCCTGAATATCACTTTTGATAGCAAAGAAAAGCTTATTTGCAACAATGGGACCAACAGTCAGACAAATGACGATGAGATGGATTCAAATTTCCAGGTCAGCAATTCAGAGATTTTTAGTGAGCCAGCCAGGCCTAAAGAATATTTAAAATCAGAGAAAGTTTCACCAATAGATCCAAATTCCTTAGATAAGATATCTAACAGTGAATTACCTATACATTCAGAGAATTATGATCGCTGTGCTATTAACAAGAATAACATCATAGAGGGCCCTCGGTCTTGTTGGAAAACTGAAAAAGCAACGGATCTTGATCCAAGTGCACTAGCAACATATATTAACGTGTTTTTAATTGGTAGAGCAAATCCTCTTTATCGGCTACACCAATCCGGAATTACACCTCCATTTGACAACTGGCATAGGTTAAAGTCTCACCCGTATTTAAAAAGATTTTGGGATACCATGTCACAGTCTAGACAAGAGCGCCTGCGCAGCTAAATGAATAGATGTAGTTTATATTCAAATCTATCTGAAAAGAAAGTAATCTATCTCGTAGTCCTACAAATATATACAAAGCTCTACTCCCCGTAGATAATACCAAAGTCCTGACATCAATGAATATTCCTGAAATAGAAGTTTGCCATGGAGCAGAAGGTTGCCACATGCTAGGAAGCTCTCAAGTCCTAGCTCCATGACCCATCTATTTATAGAATCCTGATATAGAATATTCCATGATGTACAGGAACCACTACCTTTATCTGCCAGTGCACAATGCACTACCCCTGTTACGTCTGTGCACGCCTATGTATAACATAGGCTACAGGAATAATCCAACTTACCAGCTGTTACAAACCACGTCTGTTGAAAATAAAGCTCTGATCAAAAATAAAACAATCAAGTCTGGAAAGCAAACATCTGCTATGAAACCAATTCCTCTAAGATGTGTTTTTACGTGTAAGCTTGATGAAGCTGGTTATCTACTTAACTTCAAGGCAAAAATTTGCGTTTGAGGGGATCTTCAACCCAAGACGGACAAAGATAATTACGCTTCAACCCTTACATTCCAAGTTTTTTGATTTCTTCTGGCTCTTGTAGCATTATTTGATCTCGAAACAGTACAAGTTGACGCCGTAAATGCCTCTTGTAATTCTACTTTGGATGAGGAGGTATATTCATATAACTCTCTAGGATTTGGTCATGCTGGACATGTTTTTTGTCTCCTTCACGGATTCTATGGTCTGCGAAAATCACCAAAATTGTGAATTAAACTACCGACAGGAACACTCAGGGATATTGGCTTATATCAGGTGCTGGGTCAGCCATGTGTTTTCACCGACTTCGAATGTATTATAATCTTCATTTTTGTTGATGACATAGTTTTTATTTATCTGAAAATTTGTCACAATGATGTACTTTGCTTGTAAGAAGTCCTAAATCAGAAGTTTGAATTTAGAGTTTTAGGAGAGCTTCAGTAGTTTCTTAAAGTGAAAATATCAAGAGATTGAGTAGCTAAGAGACTTTGGCTAAGTCACGAGTCATACATCGAAAGGATTTGCAGAGAATTTGATTGTTTTGTGTCAAGTTGACGTACTGAAGTTTTGATGATAACTGATATGATGCTGTCACGTTGGTGGGTGGATATCGTGACTTTCAGATACCCGTGCTGTTGGAAATGTTATGGGAGATAGAGGAGTAGAGAACAAAGAAAGTGACAAGGCAAAGTGAGAAGAAATGAATGTGGACTGAGGTAAGTGGTATCTAAGCTGGTTGATTTCTAAGGGTAGCGATAGGATGACAGAAAAGACAAAGCGTGAAGAGAGAAGGGAAGGCTACAACTCCTTATGTACAGTAGAATCCAAATTCCTAGAACCATCATCCTGAAGATTTGCCATAAATTATTCAACCCAAGCAAGTTAAAAATAACAAAACAAAAATAGAATATCTAAATAAAGCTTGTTGCAAAGATTACTATTAATGCGTCGGCCCTAAAATAGATCGGCATAACAGATCTTCAGGGTCCAGCAAGGAGATATTCAGTTTGAAAGTACCGGGGCCTGACAAGTTCTGACACTTTTATATGCGATCCGTAACATATATTTTTGTTATTGCTAACAGTTATTGCGACAACAACAACGACAAGAAGTATATTTAATACTTATAATACTTCAAAAGCCTACATATTATTCAATGAAAAAAAGAATTTAATATGACAATGGTGCTCAAAGAACCACAAGAAAACGACAAACGACAAACAACTGTCAAGGTCTCTATCAGCTCTGTGTAATTTCCTTTTGTTCATAAGTTATGTTTTATTTTGTTAAATTAATATTATTATTATAATATATTATTCGACCTTATAAGGTTTTCTGAGCATTGTTGAGGTTTTCGGAGTTCTGTTGTGTTGTGTTTGCTTTTGGGTTACAGAATTCTCTGAGGAAGGAAATCGGGAATTCGGGCTTTCAATGATGCGAGTTCCCAGATCTGTGTATAAATAGGTTGTGCTGCGCATGTCTAGAAGTTTGTGCTACGTCTTATTAATATTTACTCTACCTTGATTAGTAGTCAAACACTTATCTTCTCTTGACACATTTACTCAATTCTCGCCTTAATCCTACCTCTTACCGTGACATTACGTGGCACCAATAATTATCAATTATCAATTCCTCCAACTATGTCACAAAATATCTTCGCCACATATGAGGAATATATAGAACATATCAATCAGGTTGATGAGGAAGCTCGAGGCTCCCTTATGAAACATCTATTCGATCAAGTAGTACAGCTTCAAGCTGATAAAAAACTTACATTTGACCAAATTGTTACAGGGCGTAGGCCTGAATTCTAGATGTTGAGGGGGGGGCTATACGCTTTGACCTAACTATCACTTACGCTAGCGTAGGGTGGGGCGTAGACCTTTATATTTTGTGCTAATGCAACAAGGATATAAATTAGTTTATTGTCATTAGCACAACAAGGGTGCTTACCATAATATATGCAGCCCTAAGTAAATAAAGAGCGCCGGGGCATAGAGGATACATAGATATACATATATAGGAGGACAGATGGTAGCAGTTAGATCTTCAGTTAGAATATTTTCATTGATTATTGACCTTGCTCTTTGTTTATTGAAGATCCTATATTTCCTTCCTTGACATTATATTCTAACTCTTTTTGTTGTGCAGGAATAAAGCCTGTCCAGCAAATTTTATCTTCAGGAAGCAGACCACTTCGAAAGGAAGTGTAATTTGGTAGGAGTCGAGAGAGGAGCTCGAAAGGAGCTGAAAACTCACTTGTAAGGAGTGAATTTAGGACTTGCAAGGAATCTATTACTACGAAAAATTTTCTGGTTAAGTGGATGTCATATCAAGAGCCGTCAGAATCTGAGAGTGATATCGAGTATTCCGACGCTGCTTTACCAACAACGCCATCCTCTCAGATATCTCGGAAGGTTAAGATGTCATCTTCTGACTCAGGAAAACTGGATGCGATTTTGATGATAATGCAAGAGATGAAATCAAAGATGGCGGCTCAAGAGACAGAGTTGAGGTCTCAGAGGGACACAATAGAAGTGTTACAAAGAGAGGTGATTGAAAAAGAAAAGAAAGCTGTTCACAAGAGGACAGCAAAGATAAAATGCAGATTGACCTAGCCCCAAGGCTAGGGGATTATACCCACCATCGGTCCGAAGAATTGAAGTCTTTCAGTGGAGAAAGATCCGAGTGGATAGCATGGCGAACCGAAGCCCAAACAAGGTTGAGAACAGACGGTCGAGCAATCAGAAATGACCTTGAAAAACTTGGATATCTTTACATGCACCTTCAGACAAGAGCACAGAGGCGAATACAGCAATGTTACAATATGTGCCTGAAGTTGAAAACTAACTGCAACCCACAAGCTTTTTTTGATAGAGCAGAGAGCACGTTCGGCAATCCAGATGTAAAAAAAAAATGCCTGCACATTACTTAAAGCCATGAAGCAAGCAACAAATGAGTCATTTTCAGATTTTATCACGAAATTTGAGGAGCTACTGGCTCAGTCTGGAGGAGAAGAATGGACCCAAGATGTTCAGGTTAATACTCTGGATGAGTTGTTAAACAAGGAAATGCAATCCCGGCTAATCTCTTACCAATTAGATGACCCGTCCTAATACATGTTTCGCGCTGCATGCTTATTAATTGACACAAAGCTGCAAGCCATGAGAATGCGGTTGAAGATTAACAGCCAGGTTTCAACAAGTGGTAGTAGTAATAAGGACTCAGGCAACTTCCAGGGGATCGCAAACGGCAAAAGGAGAGAACGAGCACCTTGGGTATCCGCGGGAGAGAGGGAAAGGCGTCGCCAGGAAGGTTTGTGTCTTCGTTGTGGAGGATCAAACCATGTACAGAAAGACTGCAGATTTCGAAGTGCAACAGACCCTCAAAGAAATGGAGCCAGGGTCAACAAAGCTCGTGTGTTTGGAGGAACTGAAGTGCATATGCACCAAAGGATTAGTGATCAAGGGCCAGATCAGTCGGAAAATGTGTAGCTCCTGGCAAAAGTCGCTTTCAGGAGCTAAATAATGGTGTAGATAGAAAATTTAAAAGATCTCACACATCATGCGCATCTCAAATAATTTGTGATTCAGTACTAAGTGCCAAGTGTCAAGCAATCTAGCTATCAAGCTGAAAGGAAAAACCTAGATAATCGATACGTAGAAGTATCTGATGCGGAGAGCGAAGAGAAGATCAGTCAGAGCTTGGATTGGTGGCGACCTGGAAGAGTAGGTTTAGAAAACAAAGAAGCTATAAGCTATCAAAAAGTTCAATCTTAAGATAATCAGGAAGATACAAACAGTCAGCCATCCGGTATCACAAGTCAAAAAGACCAGCATCCTTCAACTGAAGAGCACCCAGAAAATGAATTCATGGAACATACAAACGGAAAAAGTCAGACAAAAAATATGACTCAGGTGAATAATTTATCTGGTACACCTTCACAAATTGAGGCTAGGATGGAATCGGCACCGATGATAGTAGAGGTCCAGACTAATGACGTAAATTATGAAGAAGCCTTAGCAGATACAGGAAAATACCCGTTTTATCACTATTAGCGAAAAAACGGCACAAAGGCTTGGACTTCCCACTCAGGAATTGGCCAGACCCCGCCGGGTACAAGGGGTGAGCGACGGGATGAATGAGACAATAAGACATATATCTTGGGCTAAAACTGATATTGGGGGCTTTCAAGTTAGGAAATCGTATATGTATGTCATTCCCAAGCAACAGCAAGCAATTATAATGGGCTTGAGGTGGATGGAAGAGCATGCAGTGACTGTGGATTGCGAAAATAGGTTGATAAAGCTCTGTGGGCACGGCATAAAGGTTAAGACAACATCAATCCCAAAGCTTACATTTAATTGTGTATTACTTAATGCAGCAGGATTCATTCTAAATATCGAAGATTCCACACAGGTGTTTGCTGCATCAATGCATGATATTGAGGAGGCTTTGAGTTTTAAAACACCAATTAATCCCAGAGATATTCTACCTGAGTACCTTCTTCCTTTTGTTGAAGCATTTGAACCAAGGAACGCAGCTACACTACCGCTCCATCGCCCAGGAATTGATCATCAAATGCCGTTGGAAATGGACGAAGATGGAAAAGAGAAACAGGTTCCTTGGGAGCCTCTATATAGCATGTTGAGGGATGAACTACTGGTTCTAAGGAAACGCTGACTGAGCTACTTGATAAAGGATGGATTAGGCAGAGCAAAAGCCCCTGTGGATCACCAGTTTTGTTCGCCAAGAAACCTGGGGGAGGGTTGCGATTCTGTGTTGATTATTGAGGATTAAATGCAGTAACAAGAAAGAACAGATATCCAATCCCATTAATCAGAGAAACATTGGAAGCCGTACGAAGATCTAAGTGGTTAACAAAACTGGATGTGAGCTCGGCGTTCCATCGGATACGGATTGCAAAAGGAGAAGAGTGGAAAACTGCAATGCGAACTCGTTACGGTAGCTACGAGTGGTTAGTAACTCCATTTGGACTAAGTGGAGGTCCTGCCACTTTTCAACGCTACATCAACTCGGTTTTGCAACAATATCTAGATGAGTTTTGTACAGCATATATAGATGATGTACTAATATTCTCTAATGGATCGCGTTCAGATCATCGAGAAAAGGTTAAGCTGGTTGTGAAGAAACATTTGGAGGCAGGCTTAATTATTGATTTTAAGAAAAGTGCGTTCGAAGCATCCAGTGTTACTTATTTAGGGTTTATTGTGGAAGCAGGCAAAGGACTTCGAATGGATCCAGCAAAAATCCAAACAATTTTAAAATGGCGACCACCCACGACAGTAAAATGGGTGCGCGGGTTTTTAGGATTTGCCAACAATAATAGGATTTTTATTCCACAATACTCAAAAATAACACATCCTTTGACGGCATTGACGCGGAAAGGATTTAAGTTTAAATGGACATCGGAGTGCCAGGCAGCCTTTGAGGAATTGAAGAAACGATTTGTTAATGATACAATTTTAGCTCCATTTAAACCAGAAGCTCCTACACAAATTTAGAAAGACTCGAGTAAATGGGCGGTAGGGGGCGCTTTAATGCAATGCCAAAACCGTACATATGAGGAGCAAGATGATGCTGCAGCAGTTTGGAAACCAGTGGCATATTTCTCAAAAAAACATGCACCGGCAGAGTGCAATTATGATACTCACGATTAAGAACTGCTAGCTATCATTCGTCGTATAGAAGATTGTGTTATGCCGAGCTTCGGTGAACGTGCTCGTTCCGGCAGCAGGAGCTTAGACGGAGCGGTACACGGCAGAGTACGCTGGGGTCACGGAAGAGCCGATGCGGCTGCAGTCGGGCTGGAGTGTTTGGATAAGTTAAGCGATGTTCGGCACACAAAGAATATCTGTGTTTGCTGCATTTGATCTGGTCACACACAGACATATTCTTGGTATAAATAGGCTGAAGTCTGCCACATTGTAAATATTTTATTATCATTCTTATCATCTTTTAATTCAATCTTACATTCCTGCCATACGCGCAATTGCCTGCTCTACTCAAGCATCTGAATCCCTTTAGTAACTCTGCGCAATTGTACGTACCCCATCATATACCTAGTAAAACAGATTGGGATTCCGAGCTCAGAAGTCTAGCACAACCGTTCCGTATATTGACTGATCATAAGAACTTAGAGGCATTTACTAAGGCTAGTAGTAAACCTCTTACTGAGCAATAGGTTAGGTGGCGAGAAATGTTGTCACGCCATAGGTTTCGAATCCAATTTCGGCCAGGATCCAAACAAGTATTGGCAGATGCACTTTCTTGGAGAGAGCAGGACATGCCTAGAGGAAAAGAAGATGAAAGGTTAAATCAGCACAATTACGCCTTAATTTCGCCAGAGCTTATAGTGTCCCCAGCTCAAGTGACGGATAACGCCCCCTTTGAAGATGAGGAGTTGAGGAGTTTATGGCTTGAGGCAATCGAGCAAGACAATATTTATCAGGAAGTGCGAGAAGCAGTACAGAGAGGATATTGTAAGATGCCTAAATTGATTCCGCGGATAAAAATATCTGAGTGTACTATTGGTAACGCAGATGGGTTACTAAGATTTCGAGACCGTATATGGCTACCCGCGTTTGAAGCGCTTCGCACGCGAGTCATACAGAAAACTCATGATTCAACATTAACAGGGCATCTAGGCAGAGACAAAACTTATAGGATAATATCGCGACGTTGGTTCTGGCCGGAGATGCTCAATGATATCAGGAGGTTTGTCCGAAACTGTGATGTCTGTGGAGACGCTACAATTGGCGTCACAAAAAATTAGGCCTTTTAAAACCTCTACCTGTTCCCAACAGAATATGGAATGAGATCACCGTAGATTTTGTCTGTGGGCTGCCGCGGCCCAATGGATGTACTACTATACAAGTTGTCACAGACCGCTTAAGTAAAGAGAAATCATATTAGGCTGTAAAAGATGGTGACCTAACTGCAGAAGCAACTGCATCCAGATTTATTGATCGACATGTGAGATACTATGGATTTCCAAGGAGCATAGTGAGTGATCGAGAAGTTCAATGGGCGAATGCCTTTTGGAAACGTGTTTGTGAGCTTGTGGGAATACAGCGCCGCCTGTCAACAGCTTCTCACCCGGAAACTGATGGGCTACAGAAAGGGAAAGCCAGGAACTAGAGAGATATATAAGATGCTTTGTTTCATACAGTCAAGAGGATTGGGCAAACCTTTTGCTTGTTGCGGAGCTAGCTGCCAACAATAGAAGTAGCGCCACGACAGGGTTTAGTCCGTTTTTTCTGACACATGGCTATGAAGTGGATCCAATTGAGATTCAAGAGATCCCAAGTGAAGTTTCAAATCCTCTGACCTCGGTACAAAAAGCCAATAACCTAGTTTCTAAGTTGAGAGAGGCACAGCAGATGGCAGAAGCTTCTATGGCTTCAGCGCAGCGAGCTCAAGAAAGTGCATCAAACCGGTTAAGAACGCCAGCTCCTCAATACAAAGTAGGTGATAAAGTAAGACTTAATTTGCGCAACATTAGAACAGACCGGCCATGCAAGAAATTTGATAGGATACATGGGAAGTACACAGTCACTGAAGTTGTGAGCAGTTATGCTTATCGATTGGATGTCACAAAGGCAGTACACAATGTGTTCCATACATGCTTACTAAAGCCAGCTGCAACGGACTCTCTGCTATTGCAGGTTCAGACAGATCATCAACCTCCAGCAATCATAGCTGATGAAGCAAGCGACGAGAAATGGGTAGTTGAATCTATTCTGAAACTGCGCAAGCGTAAACTGAGGCGTGGCTTCAGGTCAGAAGCGTTGGTAAAATGGTTAGGATATCAATCACCAACTTGGGAGCCTATTGAGCATATCTAAGACACTGAAGCAATGGAAATATTCGAGTCCTCTGGAGGTAATACTGGTTCCGGAGGAACATAAGGGGGGAGGGAGGTAAAGTTACAGGGCGCAGGCCTGAATTCTAGAGGTTGATGGGGGGCTTTACGCTTAGACCCAACTATCACTTACGCTAGCGTAGGGTGGGGCGTAGACCTTTATATTTTGTGCTAATGCAACAAGGATATAAATTAGTTTATTGTCATTAGCACAACAAGGGCGCTTATCATAATATATGCAGCCCCAAGTAAACATAGAGCACCGGGGTATAGAAGATACATAGATATACATATATAGGAGGACAGATGGTAGCTGTTAGATCTTCAGTTAGAATATATTCATTGATTATTGACCTCGCTCTTTGTTTATTGAAGATCCTATATTCCCTTCCTTCACACAATTATCATCATGCCGCAGGCAGATATTGGAGTTAAATGTCTTGAACACAAAATTTCGAGAAGTATCTGACGCCCAGCAAGCATCTGCCGAGCATCTTCAGGCATCTGCGGTGAGTAATTATAAACTTTTCGAATCTGAACGTCGGGTTGAAGAACTTTTACCTGGGAATATAGACTTATCCGACCCGTACCTACACACAGGTTGGGGTAAATCCGAACTTTTCCGAATCAATGACAGACTCACTGGTGAAGACAGGACACTAGACCCGTCTTTCCAGCGACAAGTTCGGATAGCACTGGCTCAAAATAGGGACACGTATTTGTCACTCCAGTCTCAAATGATATTGATGTACCAGAATCTAGGACCGGCGCCTAAGTCCTTGGACCAATATCTCTCCAACAATGGAGACTTCAAATTCGAGTCCCTTGATGCCGTCTGGGAAGTCCTAGATATCAGCTACAAAAACATCAATGAAGAAGAAGCATGCGACGCCTTGAATATCCTAGAGCAGGGCAACTGGTCTTTTGGGTGGTTCTTGGCAGAATTTCAGCAACTTTATAATCTGTCTGGTATAACTGACAAAAAGTATTTAATTTCCTTGATCATAACTGGCATCTCTGATGAATTAAGGGCCAGGACAAGCCAACAACAAGACATCCATAAGAATTATACTTTCGACAATATCACAAGCGGTATGTAGACAGCGTGGGGAGAGGGTGGGGTCAAGAGGTTGGTGTCAGGCTAAAGGTTGCCATCCTACATAATACATGAGATAGATGCATCACCTCTCGGCTAAGAGGCCAGACTAGAATCATAAAACACTATGGTATGGCAATTTCCACATATATATATATTATACAGTAGAGGCTTTTCCTGACAGATGAATATGTATCATTTTGCAAGGACTACCTCGTCAGGTTAAAACTTGAGAAATTGGGTAGGTCCAAGTCTCAATTTGTTTTTTTATTTTTAGCATTTAACGTCCGCGGCGAGACTATCTTCTGATAGTTGCCTAACACCTCCCTAGGGGCGAAGGACGCGCTGTCGAGCTAAGTGCGCAGCGAATTTTCTATCAGTTCTACACTAATTACAATCAAGTCCAGTATTGCCATCTTATGCCATACTTTAGTCTCTACATTTATTTTCTCCAAAAGAAGAAAATAAGATCCATTTATGATTTTTGAATATGCTACCGCCCCTTCCTCCGTTCCTAATAGCCAATTAATTGACTCTTGAGTTCTTCGTTTCCCAGTATACTTTCTTACTAGCGTTCTTATCAAGCGACAGAACCTAAAATGAACAGGGGACTTTGCTCGCCCACAAATACACGGTGAGTAACTGGTATGTTTAAATCTCTCATGGTAATTCTTAAAGTCTCCGTGCCCTGAACGTGCCGAAAGAAGGTGGTGGAGAGCTTTCCTGGGAAGTCGTAGTATGGCTGGGCATTTTCCAGGTATACCAGCCTTTAAGCCTAGGGTCCAAGTCTCAAAATCTATTGTGATGAGATAAAGTATGAAGAGCACAGGAGCATAGATCACCTGACATTAGCGTCGCTCAGACCATCACTACATATCTCTGCTGCTTGAATCATCATATCCTTTGTGCGAGACACACGATCTATTCGAATTATTGGTGATGTCAAAAATCCCAGCTATATCTTCTACTCTACCTCCACCTCCGCCGCCACCTCCCCCTCCCCTTCCTTATCCCCACATACAAGTTCCCGTCCAGCAGGATGGAGAGGTTTCATTGACTGATTTACTTTTGTCAACTACCTCAGCAGCTACCACCAGGAATGAAGAGGCCATATTACTCTTCCAGAATATTGCATGTGTCCTAGACAACGCTATGAATGGGTCGAATCTCCCTCAACACCTTCATCAACCCTTCCGCGAATTCGTGGCGGATATAAATACTGTGGCTTGAAGGCATTTCGAGCGTCACGTTAGAGGCTCCCGCAGACCTCCACCACCATACATCGTCGCCAGAGGCTTGCAAGAGGCCCCCAAATCACATGACACATTACACGAGCCTACGGATAGCACGCAAACAAGATTGGATCCAACTTTACCCGTTCAACGGTCCATGCAATCGCCTCCTACAGCTACTCCTTTTCAAAAAGTACCATAGCAACACACGTTTGCTGCTGCAGTGAAAGCAGTGACTCAAAGACAGCCCACGCCACCTGCACGGCCAATCTCTCTTAACCGCAAGAATAATGCCAAAAAAAGGGAAATTAGCGATGACAATCGGCTTCTAGTTCGAGTCACTGCTGGTCATCCTACACTCAGCATGTCACCGTACGCAATTATGTTGGAACTTAATTTGTTCCTCGGAGAAAAACTAGTACGCGAGGTACAGACTACCAGGACTGGATTTGCGATTTGTCCTATCTCGACAGCTGCCCAAGAAGCTCTTATCGCTCGTATGAGTGAAATAGAGAATCATCTTTGCTCTAGAGGATCGTGCAAGGTTGAGAAAGCAGAGCAGCATATAGCTTACAGACTCTCTGGCGTGCCTCGGACTTACGCAGGTTACAATGGTACATCAATTGAATTAATTGAAATCACTGCTGCAGTTGTAGCCGAAGCCTTGAGAGATTTGACTCATATTGCTCCAATCAACGTACTTGAATCACGAGGGGCTTTCGAATCTGAATTCGCCGACACGAAGAGCTGGATAGTCCTTTACCCTAAAGGAAGCAAACTTTCCTGGAGCCTACCACTTTTTGGAGTGCGAGTCAGGGCAAAATATCTTCCCCGTAGAATGAAAACGCCTCAGTGCAGTAAATGTTTTGGCTGGCACAATGAAAGATCTTGCATCAGACTTCCTCGCTGCAGGCTATGCAGCTCAACTCAGCACTTGGAAATTAACCATGTTTCTTGCAACCCTGAAATCAAGCACCAGTGCCCGGCAAAATGTACTAACTGCCACGGCCCACACCCTGCTGACTCTCTCGAATGCCTAATCAGACCCAGGAAAGATCAGTCAATGCCTTCGAAGTCTGAAATTTCCCATATTAGACAGGCAGCAGCGGCAGCCAGGTTACGCTTAAAGGTGGCCCACTGCGATGCGATTAAGGCGCAAGCGATTGCAAAGCAACCTAAACAAGAGCGTTCAGCTTCGAAAGCCCCACACGTTACACAATCAGACGCAGCTCGAGGTACTCAACCCACTGCGGAAATAGATATGATTCCGGGAGCTCTAGCTGCTGCAAATGTGGATCCAGTTTCAGTTACTCAAACTGATGATCGAATAGATATATTTCCTAAAACTCCACCCTCAGTGAGAAGGCTATTCTCTGAATCACCGATCTCTAATGGTAACAAATTTTCAGTCTTATCTAGTCTTGCTCAAAATAGCCTACAGGATGACTCAGAGGAGTACTAATGAGTAATAAATTTACGTCAATTAAAATAATTTCAACTAATGTTGGACGAAGCTCGGCCGCACACGAGATCGCTCTTGAACTAGCCTTCAAATCTCAAATTGACGTCCTGCTGGTACAGGAGCCATATATTTACAGAGATCTTGCTCGAAGAATTACACGCAAGCATCCTTCTTTTGACTGCTTCACTCCGGTGGATGATTGGATGAGACGGCCTCGGGTATTAACTTATACAAGGAAAAACAGCAACTTTTCAGTCACTCAAGACCGCCCTCTAGGAAATTTAGAGCAAGGGGAAGAAGATGTTTTACTCCTTACCATTAAGTGTAGAGGAATTTCCCCTATCCAGGTCATAAATATTTACAAGGCCCCTCCTAGAGGTACTAATCCAGGTGCAGGACTATCATTTCTTTTTTCGTTACCAGATTCACATTTTCCCTCAAAAACTCTTCTAGCTGGAGACTTTAATCTTCACCTTCACAACTGGCACCCGTCTTATCAGGGCTCTTCATCAAGACAGGCAGAAGACCTGGTTCGTTGGCTCGAATCAAGGAATCTCACATTCATCTCAGATATTGATATTCCAACTCACTGTCGAGGGAACGTCCTCGACCAAGCTTTCGCTTCTAACCCACTACTAGCTTTAGGCAATTCCGCTTCAGTCCAACAAGATTTGGACGTTACTTCTGACCATTTTCCTGTGTCCATTAATGTACCATGTCGTAGACAAGATCCTGTCCCTTCCAACAGACTTCGCTTTGCAACTATAGATCAACATTCTTTCTTTTCCTTACTCACTACCCAATTAAATACGCTAACCCAATTATCACGCACATCGCCTGCTAGTCTAGATAAGAGAGCAGAAAAACTAACTCAAATCTTATACGGTGCATACTCTGGATCGGTAAAGAGGACCCTACCTCATAATAGGGGACAGCCATGGTGGAACAACAGCTGCAAAGAGGCTAGGAAAGCGTATCGAGAAAAAATTCGCAGCGGTCACCTGTGCCTTGAAGATAAGAAGGCTTTCCGAAAGATAATAAAACAGGCAAAGTCTTCTTTCTTCCAGAAGCTCGTGGAAAATGCTTCTAATCCGAAGAAAGTCTTTGATATAACAAAATGGCATAAAACACAGGGATCCTTCCACAGTCCTCCACTAAGAGACCCCCTCTCACCAGACTCGCCCCCAGCACAGTCTACTGCGGAAAAAATAGAAGTGATTGTGAGAAATCTCCTGACAAAACAAACTGAGGTGGAAGATATACCTCTATCTTCTCCATGAGTGGCAAGAAACTCTCTCCCTTTTCCGAAGCTTACTCCAGAAGAAGTATCAAGCTCAATCCTGGGCGCTGGTAATACTATTCCGGGGAAAGATGAGATACCCACTGCGGTTCTACGCCTTGCCTGGCCTAACATTTCAAACCTAGTATTAGAACTTTTCCAAGCATGTATTGATTTAGGCCACCACCCAAAATGCTTTCATATTGCGATTCTAGCAATAATAGGAAAACCTAATAAAGTAGATATGTCACCTCCTCGCTCGTACAGGCCAATAGCACTCCTCTCTGTTTTAGGCAAAGGACTAGAAAGATTGATAGCAAGACGGATGTCAAGGCTAGCCATCCAGCATGGTATACTCGCTCACCAGCAATTTGGAGCTTTACCACAACGCTCAAGCGTGGACATGACTACGTGTCTCACACATGATGTCGAAGCCGCCTTAGCCAGAAATCAAACAGCCTCAGTAGCCACGCTCGATATCAAAGGCGCTTTTGATACCGTCCTACCCGGCCGACTTGTAAGACGCCTCAGGGAGCAGGAATGGCCAGCACACCTTTGTAATTGGGTTGCCTCATTTGCCACTGAGCGCAGAGTTTGTGTCCGGCTAGATGGGGAAATCGGGGAGCCAAGGCAGATTGATTGTGGACTACCACAAGGCTCTCCTGTTTCACCAATTCTATTCATGCTATACATCGCTCCTCTTTTTAAGCTAGATGGTCTTGAAAATGCTTTCGGGTACGCGGACGACGTTGCGATTCTCATTACTTCGCCGTCACTTGAAGAAAATGCTGTAACCATTGGCTCGTCTATAAATCTAGCCTTAGCTTGGGGCACTGCTGAAGGGGTATCTTTTGACCCAGCAAAATCAGAGCTCCTGCATTTCTCTCGAAGAAACAGGGACAGGGGAGTTAGCCCTCAGATTGTTACAAGTCATTTTACCATCTCTGAAAACCTTCAAAGACCGTATCTTAAATGGTTAGGAGTACATTTCGACAAGAGGCTCACCTTTAAAAAGCACGTGGAAATTCAAACAACTAAAGCTCTCAAAGTTGCACACGCCCTACGCTGCCCGGGAAATACGTGGCGAGGGGCTCCACCACATCTGTCAAGACAGGCAGTAGTTACGTGTGTCCTACCCATTGCCTTCTTTGGGGCTGAGACCTGGTGGCCAGGAAAAACTAGAAACAAAGGGAGAAAATTGTTAGCAACAATGTCATATCACATCTCAAGATGCTTGATAAGGTACACACAACTGCTGCCAGGGCCATCCTGCCCGTATTTCGCACCACCCCCACTTCAGCTCTGCTCAGAGAAGCCGGGATTTCACCAGCTGAGATTGCTCTCGATACAATAAGCAGAAGAGCAGTTATACGCACACGAAGGTTAGATCCGCGACACCCCTTGTATCTGCGCACTCAATCTTCCTTACTATCTACCCCAAAGACTAGATTTGCTCGCTCTTGCAGGAGTGTCCCGCTTTCAGAGCAGCTTGACCCTTTACTGAATGCGCCATGGGAGCATAAGGAAACAGTCCAAGAATCCCTCCTACGTATAAGGGTAACCACCGGATCGTCTAGGGCAAGTGCAAATAATATTCGTAACTTCATCGATAATCTCCCAAAAAATGATCTTTTGGTTTATACAGATGGGTCAAAACTTCCAGATGGTAAATCAGGCGGAGGTTTTGTCATTTACCAACTTGACCGTCAAATCAGTTCAGGGGCGTTCCCTCTGGGAACTCACCAAGAAGCTTATGATACGGAGGTCCATGCGGTCCTCGGATGCATACAAGCTGCCATTGTCCTTCCTACAGCACGTTTTGCAAATAATCTTTGGATATTTGTTGATAATATTGAGGTTGCAAAAAAGTTACTAACAAAGCCATCATTCACGTCATCCCAGTCCTCATTTCTTAGTTTCCTAGAGATAGCAGAAAAATGGAAGAACTGTCCTAGGCTTCCACACACACACACAGGCCAGGTCAATGTTTGATGGATCCCTAGCCACTCAGGAATTTCGGGGAATGACCTAGCAGACCTTGAGGCAAAGAGAGGAGCAAGGATGCCCTTCTTGGAGGAGTCAAAGTTCTCGCTCGCAGCTCTAAGAAAATGGCACGCCGAGAAGGCGACTCAACTCAGGGATAGTTGGTGGAAAGATCATATTCCGAAGTCATACGAAAACCTTGAAATTAAAGAGGCTCCAAGCTTTCCCAAGGAGCTTTACTTAGAAAGAAAAGCACTGGGCAAAATTATTGCCGCCAGGACAGGACATGGAGATTTTGCTACCTACCATACGCGTTTCAAACACGAGGAAGCCAAAACAACCTGCCGCTGCGGGTCCGCAAAAACACCCACTCACTTTTTATTTTGTCGCATTCTCCGACGTCGTGGGGGTCGACCTTCTGGGCCTATCCAACAACTTATCCCTTATCTTCTCGGTACTTCCGAAGGGGCATTCATTTTAAGTAAATGGCTGGAAAGCTCACGGTTTTTTGAGGAAATTTGTCCTCGATGAGAGGTACACGATTTTTATTTAAAAGTCATCTGAATTTCTCAGCATTTTTTGCTATTATTATCATTATTATCATTCTCTTTTTTTTTTTTCTATGCCTGCAGTTTCAAATAACGCAGCGTAGCTTTGTAAATATAACTTGTAATAGTCTTGTAAACTTGGACTCCAGCCCTAGCGTCCTTTGTCCTGAAAAACGGATTCAAGGCCGTGTGCTTTTGAGTCACATGACTTTAGCATAGACGTTAAATAAAATCATCATCATCATCATCTGCTGCTTGAATTACAACGTAGATAAGAGTAGTTCTAATGATTTATAAATATATACCCAAGTAAATGCAACAGGTTATGAGAACCCTTGCGCTTCCATTAATTCCATACACATCATTTTTATAGAATTCTCTATTGCAGAGATTTGATTTTGTTATTATTCTTTATTTTAAATTTTGTTTAGAAGCCCTAATTATATCCCAATCATGGGTAAACACGGCGGAACTATCCTCACCGGTCGAGAGAATTTTCCTCTTTGGCAAAATAACCTGAAAATTGAATTGGCAGCTGCCAGACTTAAGCAATTTTTACGCCCAGAGGCTTGTGTCATGCCCGTCATACCAAATAATGCCGATCCAGTAAAGAAAATTGCTGATGATTTCGAAATTGAAGAGTGGGAATACAAACACGCGATGGCATTTAAAATGATTCTGCAAAGTGTCGACGCTTCAAATAAAGTTATAATACAGAGTTATCAAAACGCAGCTGGAGCGTACAACGCCCTAACAACTCGCTATAATATGAAGGATACAGCCCTCCTCGCCCAATTATTGTCACAGTTATTTGCCGTGCAGTTTATGAAATCAAATCCTGTTACGGAGAAGCACGATCTGATTATCGACCTTTCTTCACAAATTGCCAAACAAGAACCAGAGTCGTCAATCTCTGATGTTATCCAATCCGTCATCTTAATGAGAAGTCTCCCCCCGGAATATGATACGACTATTGAGATATTAACCAAGAAAGACAAATTCCCTAAACTTTTCGAAGTCTTTCAATCAGCTCGTGCAACTGAAACAAAACTTTCTGAACCTGATGATACCCAAGCTGTTGTTGAAATTGCGAATGCCGCAGATAGGAGAAACTTGAAAGTATGCTGGGTTTGTGTTGTGCTGACTTGGTTATGACTCAAGGATATCTCGAGTTTGAAGCTTATGGATAACGTGCCAAGTGACAGAGTTGCTGAAACTAATGAGTTATGTATAACATCTTCTTTTATACAATATTAGAACTCGCATTGTAGTTTCAAAGAAGGCATCGGATATTTGATATTGGAGGAAAGATGTATATAGAAACTGCCATAGTCAGAGTAGCAAGAGTAATAGTCTCCATTGTGACCACCAAGACGATATTCCATCCACTATACGCATTCAGTATAACCATTTATATTGAACTTACCATTCATTCACACCATTGACGATTCCATTGAAGGACAGCACCATCACTAGACAAGTCGCCAACCACTCCACATCCCCATTTAACCTTATAACAGTTTGCCGTGGCAATCATGTCAAATCACAGTGCCCGAAGTGGTTGGCTACATAGGATGGGAAAAGATTTAAGTCTTCAGGTCTAAGTTGGCATCAGTGGAAAGAAATGAAGAAAACTGATTCACTTAAGGCAAATGCTGCATTTATAAAGACTATCGGTGATAAATTGGATATTGTTAGTTA
The DNA here is from genome assembly GCA_028751805.1 of Podosphaera xanthii. NCBI lineage: Eukaryota > Fungi > Ascomycota > Leotiomycetes > Helotiales > Erysiphaceae > Podosphaera > Podosphaera xanthii. Next base: position 3,502,506 of record JAPWIX010000015.1, read on the forward strand.
CTCTGATAGCGAAATTGAATCTGAAAGCTCAACCTATCTTTGTGCCAGTGTCTCTAACTTATCAAATAAATCCTGGGGCTTAGATTCAATGTGTTCTTGTCATCTAACTCCATTTAAGGATGCATTTATCAGTAAGATTATTCCGAATCGTGTACCTATCGAGGTTGCAACCGGAACAATAATTTACGCTAGAGGGAAAGGTGATGTCCGTATTCATTGGAAAAAGTCAACTTTCTCAAGACATACCCGCTCTACTATACTGCGCGACGTACTCTATGTTCCAGATGCATCTATCAGTTTAATATCACTAGGTATGTTTTCAGAAAAGGGCCAAACATTCACTTGTAATAGCTCTGACCTAATGATTTACGCCAATGATGGTAAACTCCTATTCCGGGGAAATCGTCAAAATAAAGTATGGGTGATACCTGAACCTAAAGAATTGGCATCCAGTTCCACATCCAGGGCTGATCTATTACATGAACGGTTAGGTCATCCTGGTCGTCACATAACAATGCGAATCCCTAAAGCAGTGAATGGTATTAATTTAAACGAAGACTTGAAATTTAATTTCTGTAAGCCATGTAAAGAAGCAAAAATAACGAGAACTGTTAGTCGACAACCCATGAGATATGTTTCGAGGCCGCTGGAACGTGTACACATAGATCTGTGTGGCCCATTTCGCACCAGATCCTCGCATGGAAAAAGATATATGCTAATGATTACTGATCAATTCACCAAGTTCAAATGGGTTTTCTTCCAACAAGATAAGAAATATATTGTAAAACAAATTAAGAAATGGCATTTTAAGGTAGAAAAAGATCGAGATCTATACGGCAGTAAGGAAAAGCTCCTTGCCATTAGAATTGACAGAGGAACAGAATTTCTAAATAGGGATATGAGAGATTGGACATCTATCAGAAATTGTGAGCTGGAAAGTGAGAAAAGGATAAGGATAAAAGTTAAATGAAGATTAGAAAAGTTCCTGCCTTTTCAAGAAGTTGTAAAGAGATAAATTAAAATGGAATCTCGGCGGAGCGGAGCTCCAAGTATATATCCGAGGAACACGTGAGCTTGATTTTCAGCCAATCATGAATTTTCCAGTTTTGAACTGGTCGAATTCAGAAAGATCACATTCGACTTCGCACCCTTTACATAACTTGCTCATGTTTGTGGGTCGTGGGTCGAAGCGCTTGGTGCTGTGTGATGTTGAAGGAGCTTTCGTTGCACAAATTGATGTTGAAGAAGAAGAAAGGGGTCGCTTACTAAGCGGACCCACCGGCCTTTTTGTTCCAGGGGTTCACAGCCAATCATTTTTAGAGTTCACTAGTTTCACGCTAAAAGTTCCGTAAGTAAGAAATCCTCGTTCCTCGGATAATAACAATAAAAACGAGTTCAACAATGATGAATTTGGTTATGTCAAATCTGGTATCCCTTCTTCTCTGTCTCTCCATAAAGCATTCTAAGGTACATATATCTATATTCTTCTAGTTGCATGAGCATTCCAGCATTAAAACAAACTGTAATATGTCCGACTCGAAATTGGCATGTGAGTCGCTGACTAAAACCTCTATTGATAAACCAGAGCTGAAACAAAAGTTCTTAACACAAGATGTCGCGTACCTGAGACGTGATGGGATGATGAGCACGACGTTGAGAAATCGCGACTGAGATAACACGGACCATATAACAACCGATGAATCTAATATTAACGCCCTAATTCCACTCTAGCGTATGTTTAGAGGTGAAACTTATTTCTCACACTCCTCCCTCAGACTTGGCGTTGTAATGAGGCATGATAGAGTCTGAGATGTAATTCTCACAAAATATCACTAGGTCTGCTGCTCTAGAACTCCCGGAGTAGACCTCAATATTATGATCAACCTTGTAATAAGAGATCTTACAGCTTTCTCCACCATATCTGATTCCATAATCAATTGTACCCTCAATGTAACTCAAAATTCTCAATAATGCAAGCCAATGATTATGACAGGCTTTATGTGAATATTGTGCCATTTAGTGTGTTGCAAATATAATATCTGGTCTTGTGTTACACAGATACATAAGTTTCTGTAACAAAACCTAGCTGGTTGTGATGAAGTTGATTGAATAAATTACTATACAGAAGAAGAATCTAATGAGCACTAAATTACAGATTATATTATCAGCGCGCGAGCGCGTGATCATGTTTATACTTAGGTAATCACCTAAGCAATGTCTGACGGCTAAACTGTAACATTACCCCCTTCCTTTACCTTTTCTTGTTTTCCTCAATGGTGGGCTGTTACAGGATTCAGCGGAGCCCCATTTCTTTTCCCATTTGTCCAAAGCCTCTGTTTCCTGCAAGTTTGCTAGAGAAGTCCACTCTGGTCTACTTTAACCACTCCACTTAACGAAAGCTTGTCGTTCTCCTTTCCATATTCTGCTACAGAGTATCTCGTCGACAGCGTATTCATCTTCATCAGGATCATTTAAATTTTCTACCGGTCTAGGATTTTTGTCTCTGATTACTTGAGAATGTAATGGGTTATTATCTGCGGGTAGAAGTAGGTCCACATGGATACGATTATGTATCTTTCCTGCAACATCTAGTTCAACAACTTCGGGTGTAATGATCTTAGTAACCGTGTATTTAGCATGTTGCCACCCAAGTTTTCTTGAGGGCTGACCATCAAGTTTAATATTGCGAAGCAGTAACCAGACTTTATCTCCTATAGCGTTTCGCGGAGCTGGTTGTCGAAATTTATCCGCCCGTTCTTTATAGCGTTGTTGGACTGCTGCCATTGCGGCTTGCATAAATGTTGTTATTTGAGATAATTTTTCCACAAACAATTCTGCACGCTCTTTACCAGTCGATGTAGCCACTCATGATTCCATATTTTTTTTTTGAATGGGTCTTACATGATAACCGTGAGAAGCAAAGAAAGGACTTATTCCTCCTAATGACATAACATCCCTATTATTAATTGCTATTTGAGCTACAGTTAGACGTTCTGAACAGTCGTGCTGAGTATATGTCACGTACGCTCTGAGATAGGTTTGAACTTCTTGATTTGCCCTTTCTGTAGCACCATCAGTCTGTGGGTGGTACACTGTACTTAGTGTTGTGGTACTTGGACTTGGGCTTGGACTTGGTGACTTAACTGGAGCTTGATGTGCACAAATAACTCTAATGGCTTGGACAATCGAAAGATCTTGAGTACGTGAAATATGATAGCTAGAATTCGAGGAGCTTAGATCTTAACTAGAGATAATGAATACAAGACTGGAAGCTGAAGAGCCTACTCCATGAAGACATGACCCATATTTATACCTATAACCCTTCCACCTGATTCCTTGAAAATTCTCGAATAGATACTCCTTGACACCGAACACCAGTGAATACCTTAGCACACCGAGGTCTCGTCAAATGCTATAGAACATAGTTGAATCAGAAAGAATCTTGAGGAATAATGAAATAAACAAAACTCCAATGCCCTTAATGATGATCAGCAGAATAAATCGACAATAAATACGTAATTGAAGTTATTATTAACGATCGACAAGAGAAAACATCAACAGCAGTTTATTTAGGCAATGATTGACAACCGAGCACAGAAAGATAACAAGCAATAATTTAAGACCTAAAAAATATATTCCGGTTTTAGCAAAAAGCTTAATTGGAACAAATTTAGAAAATCCGGGCTGGTCCGTGACACTTAGTCTTTGCTCTATTCCCACCAGCTCGCATAAACGTTTCCAAAATTTGCCTGTCCAATTCATGGCCCGATCACTTGTTATAGCTTGGGGAAATCCGTGGAACGCCAATGACAATCCAGGAATTTTTTGGCACACGACTCTGCATCCATCTTTTCCATAGCCTCGAGAGTAACTGATTTAAGAAGTCTATCAGTTATAACCATGATGTTTGTGGCTCCATCAGATTCCGAGAGATCTACCATGAAGTCTATTGACAATTCTTGGTGAAACCTGACAGGAATTGGTAGGGGCTGGAGAAGTCCTTGCTTTTGATGTCTCCATATCAACGATCGGCCGCAAACGTGGCAGTTCTTGCAGAAACGTTTCACAGCTTTACTGATCACAGGCCAGAAATAATCTTGTGCCACTTGTGCTATGGTTGCATCTCTACCAGGGTGCCCTGAAGTTGCAGCGTCGTGTATATTTTGGATGACTGCTGTAGTTAAGGGCTCGTAAATTGGCACCCAGATTCTTCCTTGATAACAAATCAAACCTCTATCTTGTTTGAATTCTGCTGATGCGATTGTTGCCTTCAATGGTTTCGCTTCATCGGATCCTTCTGTCTGGACCTTCAAGTCCTTGGGCCATGAGCGCAAATTGGTCTGCACTGCACTAATGATCTGCGCATATTTTGTATCTTCTCTGACAGCTTGATTCCACAGTGACTGTAGATCTTCATTTACAAATATATCAGCGCCTTCGGCTATCTCAAGATTTCTAAGCTGCAACTTTGTGATATTTACCGGATTGAGAAGTTGCCGTTCTTGACTTAGAAGTCGAGGTTCACCTTCTCTCGGCTTATCCTGCTCTCTGCGTGACAATGCATCAGGACGTTCATTATCTACTCCTTTACGATAAATGATGCTATATCTGAACCTCAACGTAAACTCTGCCCATTGTGTTTGTCTTTCTGTTAATCTCCTAGTAGTCAAGAAATATTTAAGGTTAATATGGTCACTGACTACAGTAAACGCGTTTGCGAGTCCTCTCAATTCCGCGTCCCATTCTTTCATACTGTAATGGGAACGAGAGATACGGACGCTGCACGTAAACTATGCCACAAAATAATCTATATTTATTTATGAAGGGTAATTAAAGATGGGAGAATCGCGACTCTAAATAATCCTCAACGACCCGCCAAGCCCCTATTCTTTTAGATAAGCGCTTCCTAGCTTCTTAAGCGAAGCCCCTTCCTTGCCACTTGGGTAAATGACAAGGCTGGGCCCGTAGGATAGCCCAGACAACCAGCAACGGGTTTAGCCCGTAACATTACTCCCCTCTTTACAACTTAGTACGGGTTTTTCTTTTTTTTCTTTTTTTTTTTTTTTTTTGCACTTGCCCTTGACGAGCTCCTTCGTCTTCCCCCACTCCATCTCCTTTACCATACTTGGCCTCAAATCTATCCAAGGCTTCTACATTTTCGAACTCTTCTCGATCTTCCCAATTTGGTTCTCTAATATCTTTCCACTTAACCAGGACTCGCCTTACATATCCACCCCCCCGGCGAATTCGCTCAGCTCGCAGTATTCGCTCCACGAAATGCTCTGGTTCCGCTTTCGCATGGTCATTTCCGACCATTACGGGATTAGGCAGTGAGTCATCTTGTGATTGTGACGGTAGTGGGTCCCCACTTGCCTTTCGCAACAGCTCCACATGAAAACGCGGGAAAATTTTGGACAGCACATCTAACTCTACTACATGAGGCGAAATAATTTTCGTAACTCTGTACTTGGCATTTACCCACGCAAGCTTTTTCTTTGGCTGTGGTGTTTGTACGTTCCTGAGATTTAGCCAAACTTTGTCGCCTACACAAAAGACTGGCGCCGGATTGCGTTTTAGATTAGCACGCTCTTCCATTAGTTGCCGGGCCGAAGCCATAGCTGCAGCCGCGTATTCCTGAGCTTCATAGATTTGACCAATGAATTTTTCTGCCAGCTTGGTTGGCGCTGTCTTATTAAAATTATGTTTTGATGTTTTCAACGTAATTGGTTCTGCGTGGTAGCCGTGCTCCAGAAAAATGGGCTTAATCCAGAACTAGAGTTATCTCGGTTATTCAATGCCAGCTGGGCTGTCGGCAACAATTTTGCCCATTCGAATTGGGAATATGAAATAAACGCCCGCAGATACGCTAGAACTTCTTGGTTCATCCGCTCCGTTGAGCCATCTGTCTCCGGATAGAACGCAGTTGATAGGCGTTGTTCAATATTCGTTTCCTTACATAGGTGTGTCCAGAAATCACCTACCCAATTAGATCCCCTGTTCGAAGTCAGGGCAGTTGGGAAACCATGGAATCGAACGTGACAATTCACAAATCGGTCAGCACAATCCTCCGCGTTCATCGAATCCATAGCTTCTAATGTTACGCTTTTCAATAGTCTATCTGTGATTACCATCAGGTATCTTGTGTCCCCCCTGTTTTTGGCTGGAAGATCAGTCATAAAATCTATTGAAAGTTCTTTATGAAACCTATCAGGTATTGGTAACAGGAGCAGTAGCCCCTGTCTTTGTGTCCGCCACACATGGGAACGACCACAGACATCACAATTTCGACAAAATTGACAATCCATTGTACTCATTCGGGGCCAGTAAAAGGTACGAGAGAGAATAGCCAAGGTGTTATTACGACCTGGATGACCTGTTACATGTGAGTCATGCATTTTTTGAATTAACGCCGTTCATAACGGCTCCCATTCTGGTACCCAGATCCGTTTCCGAAAACAAAGAGCACCTCGTACATCAATTTCACATTCTGACAGCGAAGTTTTCAAGCCTTGATGCACTGGGAATGACCTTTCATTGTTCCATTATGACATGTAAAGTTCTAAAAATTTTAGGTTATCCTGATGGACACCTTTATCCCACAATTCTTGCAGTTCTCTCTCTTCAAATAGCTGATGACCTCGAGGAATCTTACGTTCGCCCACATATGAAAGATTAGCGACAGGCTCTTGTGGATCTGAACGTAGCCAACGATCTTTTATTAGCTGAAATTCTCGTTCTTTCAAACGAGGGTCGTTTGGGGAATCAGGAAAATCTTGGTCGCGACGAGAAAGAGCGTCCGGTCGCTGTCCTAATCTTCCTGGCCTGAAGATCATCTCAAAATTATACTGCGATAGGAGTTAGGACCATCTCACTTGGCGCTCTGTGAGTTTCTGTGTAGTCATGAAATACTTCAGGTTATTATGATCTGTCAGAATTTTAAATGGCCGTTGAAGACCAATTAGCTCTCCCCTCTACTCTTTGAGACAATTAATGATACCCAGGAGTTCCTTGTCATGGAAATCATAATTACACTCAACTGGGGTTAACTTTCTGGAGTAATACGCCACCGGCCGTAAACAACCATTTTTGTCGTATTGCAATAAACATCCCCCTGTAGCCCATCCTGAGGAATCACATTCCACCAATGTTTCGAGGTTTTCGTCCCACCTAGCCAATATGGGAGCTGTAATGAAACAATTCTTGAGTTTATCAAACGCTTCCTGATGCTGATTGGACCAACAAAATGGTGTACCTTTTTTTGTAAGGTTCAAAAGGGGATTTGAGATATCTGAAAATTGTTTGATGAAACCTCAATAGGAGTTTGCGAACCCCAGAAAACTTCTAACTCCTTTGATATTCTTCGGGGCCTCCCAAGTTGCTATTGCTTTAGTTTTCTCAGGATCCACCTTTAATCCTTCTTCAACGTTTACTATAAAGCCTAGATATTTAATTTCCTTTTTCGCAAAATCGCACTTAAGAGGGTCGAGTTTGAGACCTGCTTCTCTGAATTTATCAAGTACCTGGCAAACTTTGATCCAATGATCCGATAAATCGCCCCTGGAGAAGATGATAACATCGTCTAGGTAAGCCGCACAAGTCAGTCCCAAAACTTGATTAATCCACCTTTGAAAAGCAGCTGGCGCCCCCGCTAGCTCAAATGGTGTGACTAGCCATTCATACGATCCGAACCTTGTGCGGAAAGCAGTTTTCCACTCATCTACCTCTGCAATGCGAAGTCAATGAAAAGCTGCTCGCACGTCGATTTTAGAGACCCATGTTGCGTTGGCCACTAGCCTAAGTGTTTCTCGAATTAATGGTAAAGGGTATCAATCTCGCTCCGTAATGGCATTCAACGCCCAATAATCCACGCAAAATCTGAGGCCCCCTTGAGGCTTTTTTATAAAAAGAACTGGGGCTCCCCCTGGAGAACTACTAGATCGTATCCAATCTTTATCTAGTAGTTCCGTCCAAGTTTTCCGCAAGACCAGGAGTTCGTCCCGCGACATTCCATATAATGACCCCCATGGTAAGTCCTTGTCTCGGCCGTTGTCATTCTGTTTCAATTTTATATTAGTATCAACCCCCGGTCGATTGGGAGGGAGTGCTGAGCCTTTGCTCAAGTCGTCATCTAGAAATAGCTCTATGTAGCTCTTAATTTCATCTGGAAGGCCTCTTCGCACCTCTTCCCGGGAAACTGCGTTCTTTGGCTCTAGGGCACGCGTTATGTCATTCATTGATATTGCGCCCACAACACAATCCTTATTTTTTTGAGCGTACTTAATGAGTTCGCCAAATTCCATCTTGGTTTCCCAAGCTACCTGGTTGATGCTGACATACGACACCCGTTCCTGAACTTGGGCTGGCGATCCCTGCTCATACCATCCACTAGCACGCACTATCATTCCGTGCTTTCGAGACCCAATTCGTAGACATATACGTCTAGCTAAATACACCACATCATTATGTTCCATCCAGGGCTTCCCCAAAATTATTTTATAAGCTAGGTTAGGTAACACATAGCCCCAGAGTTTCTCTTTACGCCCGTCGATATCCATGTTGACTGTGGCGACTTTATTAATCACTGCTGTCGCTTTCCCATCAGCTAATCAAAGCGTCCGGGGGGTTATATCTTCAGTTTGTAATTTATAATTGCGCAGAAGACTCTCGTCAAAAATTGAAAAACAAAAGTAGCCTGTATCAATCATTGCCTTTGTGTAAAATGAATTATCAATTAAACAATCTATTAACAAAGGAGGGCTAATTATATCTTCCAAGTTTTTTCTAGCGCGGATCAAAACCAACGCAGTCTTGCTGAGCGCCTTGGGTACAACTTCACTCAGGGCTCCTCGTTTTCCGACTCTACAGAAACCGAAATTTCATCTGACACCCCTAACGCACTCACACTTCCCATCGGGCGATGCGCAGGCAGATGTGAGTGACAAAAACGACCGATGTGACCCTTTTTTGTGCAACGAGTACACTTCCCCTCATCTACCAGTTTCTTAAACTCTTCCTTCGAGCGCCAGGGAGCTCGGGGCTTTTTCGTGGCTTTATGTGGAGCTATACCATTCTCTTTTAAGTCCCTGATAGCGGCAAGCAACGCATTTGTCCCCCCCACAACTATGTCCCCCTCCGAGTCCAGTTTAGGTTCTGATTCATTTGAAATTGCTGGTGCCCTCGAGTCTAGTTGTGCGCTACCACTTTTTGGGGGTCCCAATACCGTGTTCGTTTGCGAAGCGCCCTTAGGACGGTAATCTGCAAGCCCTTCAAGTTCTGCTGCCACTTCTCGGACCTCCTCAACCCAAGCAGATTAATCCTCAGGAGGAGGCAACTTAACACCAATTAGCGCCCATTGTAATTGAGGGTTAAGGGAATCTTTAAGTCGGTGCGTTTTTCCAAGCGATGTATGAGCCTCACTACCCCCACTTAGGGCAACTCGATAGTCGAAATCTTGTAAAAAGTCATCGAAAAATTGGTGGTAACCCTGCTCCATTCAATTTAACAGAGCTGCAGCCGCCTGACGAGCCTGTTTATCTTCAAACTGTTTCCGAAATCATGACGCAAGTTTGCGCCAGTCGAACACTCTGATTCTCTCACTCTCTCGGAACCATTCCGCTGCACGAGCCTGCTTTGCTTCGGGTAGGGTCTCAATCATATCCAAGCAGATTACACAGGAATCTGCATAAGGCGCTAACTCTTTTTCAACTCGAAGTTCTAGCCTACTCATATAAAAGCTGAAATCTTCAACTTTCCCATTCCATTTAGGGATGCTGGTTTCCCTTCTAAGCACTAGCGTATAAGTCGGATTTGGTGGTGACAGATTAGGTTTTGGCGGCGCGGGTGGATCACTTTGAGTTAATGGTCTACCAGCAATTCTTTCTTCGCAAATTCTGAGCAATTCTTGCAACTCGTTCTGAGGCAGGCCTATTAAAAGGTCCCTGACTGACGTATCTATCATTTCCGAATCGCTGTTAACTTGCTCAGAATTTGCCATTGTCGGTGAGATAGTTGGGAGTTCGGGTAAATCGACGAGACTGTAAAACAAAAGCGCTGAGCTTGAGGATGAGGTGTCGGAATCCGGAACACAAATTCGCATCCACTGACTCCTGTAGAGGTTGAAAGACAAAAAGGAAGATTCTCCGGGCTAAACCTCACGGAGACAAAAATTCAGAATGGATAGATAATGTTTGGTCTCGCCTATATTTATCTATTGTTCCAGGCTGTTGCCACAGGTGATTTTGGTATAAGACATATTATTAGAACTTGAGTCATGCTCCAGGTAAATTTAGCATTATCATGTACTACAATAGCTTGGAGATGACACTTGAGGCGCAGTTGCATTGAATAATAGTAATTTGGTCAAGCACATTATTTTTGGAGATAGATCAATATCCATAAGATGGTGGGGACGAGACGGAAAAAGGGGACAGCGTTTTATTTTTGATATTGTTTTTTGGGACCCAACCTAACTTAACCCTTTTTATCCTGTTTGTTATCTTATACTACGAAATAGACAATCATCTCTATTTGATATATACTACAATTATTATATGTATAAATCAAATCTATCTTTAAACGTCTAATAGATAAATATATGTAATGGGAACGAGAGATACAGACGCTGCACGTAAACTATGCCACAAAATAATCTATATTTATCTATGAAGGGTATTAAAGATTGGAGAATCGCGACTCTAAATAATCCTCGACGACCCGCCAAGCCCCTATTCTTTTAGATAAGCGCTCCCTAGCTTCTTAAGCGAAGCCCCTTCCTTGCCACTCGGGTAAATGACAAGGCTGGGCCCGTAGGACAGCCCAGACAACCAGCAACAGGTTTAGCCCGTAACAGATACATGCTACTACAGCTAACAGCTCCTTGTCATGTATTTCATAGTTTATTTCAGGTCCTGAAAGTTTTCGGGAGTAATAAGCAGCAGGCATCCAAGGCTGTTCCCCGTGTTTTTGGAGTAAGCATCCACCTAGGGCATACCCAGAACAATCTGCCTCTAGCATGGTATCTTGGTCTGGATCCCACTGCGCGAGAGCCGGCTCGGAGATAAACTTCCTCATTAGAAGCTCGAATGTATCATGTTGCTCTGATCCCCATTTCAAGCGTGTGCCCTTACCTGTCAGGCTGGTTAATGGTGCACATATTCGAGAGAAGCCATTGATAAACCTTCGATAGAAGTTTGCAAATCCCAAAAAACTCCTGAGTCCTTTAATAGTCTTTGGGGCCTCCCATTCTGCAATTGCCTTTACTTTTGCTGGATCCATCTTAATCAATAAAACTGGACCTTCAGCTGAGATGATAAAGCCTAGATATTTTGTTCTTTTAACACTAAACTCACATTTATCAATATCTAATCCCAGACCGTCTTTCTGGAGTTTTTCTAAGACTAGATGGACATGATTTTGGTGATCTGTTAAATTACCATCCGTGTAGACAAGAATATTGTCAACATAGGCGAAGCAGAATTCATCTAGATATTCACGCAGGGTTTCATTCAGGTATTGTTGAAATGACGCTGGAGCACTATTTAATCCAAAAGGCATAACTAGCCATTCAAAGAGCCCGAAACGTGTCCGAAAGGCGGTTTTCCATTCATCACCATCTTTTATACACAGCTTGTGGAAAGCAGCGCGGACATCCAGCTTGGTAAACCATTTGGCTATGCTCAGTTTTGCCAGAGTTTCTTTGATAAGAGGTAGTGGATAGCGGTCAACCCTTGATATAGAATTTAAGGCCAGATAATTGACGCAAAACCCAAGACCTCCTCCAGGTTTTTTAACAAACAATACTAGGGCCCCTGCAGGAAAACTATTAGCACAGATGTAATTTTTATCTAACAAGTCAGTCAATGTCTTTCTCACGACTAGTAATTCATCTTGAGACATTCCACAAAGAGGTCCCCACGGTATTTCTTTATTCGGTTCCAACTTGATCTCATGGTCAGTTCCTGAACGGTGAGGAGGGAGTTGATCTATTATTTCTTTCCTGAAAAGATTGGCATATTTTTTGTATTGAGGAGGAAGCTTATTAAGGTTTGCGGAGGACTTCTTATCAGGTGTTAGAGCCTTTTGAATATCCGCTAATGTCACGGCAAATATCTTTGATGCTTCATTGTTTACCTTTTGTGCTCTTTGAACAGTTGCTAAAAATACTCCTGCTGATAGACATGCTATATTAGGCGTCAGCTTCAATATGCTAGCGTTTTTTTCATTCAAATGTTTCTCCCAGACTCGTAATGGCTGGCCGTTTATAGTTGCTTCTCGAATATGCATGCAATGATCTTTTGCGTGATATATGACGTCTTTACGTTCCATCCAAGGTTTACCCAGAATCAAATCATGGGACAATTGGAGTATGATATAGGCATACAAAGTACGCTGATATCTGTCGATATTTAAGTCCATACATGTCATTTCAGTTATTAATCCTCCGTTCCCCATAGTACTTGTTGCCCCTGTAAGCTTCCGGGGAGTTACTTTAATTCTTGGAAGATTAGCTTTGCGTATTAGGGAGGAACTAATGGCTGCAAGACAGTCACATCCACTATCAATTAGGGTGGTTACTGTGTAGAGATTATTTATTAGAACATCTATAAGAAATGAGTTCCCATTCATTTCTTTTTCAGCATCCTTGTTATCTACAGTTTTTAACTCTATCACTGCCCTAAAAGCTCCATTTTGAGGCTCCTGAACACGACTTTGTTCAGGAGCTAATCTTTTAACTCCTCGGCACCTGTCTCAGTATCTGAGTGCAGTTCGTGACTCTCTCCGGCAACACTGATTGAATTTACTGTAGCTTCAGGACGGAGGGGTTAAAGTTGAGGATATGTAGGTATCCTGTGCCCGGGTTTCCCACATCAAACACAGACGCCTGCTAGTCTACGTCTGTCTAATTCTTTCTTCGAGACCCATTTTGCCCGTATCTTGTTAATCCCAGTCATTCTAATATCCCCATCGGCGTCTTTAGGTTCAAACTTGACATTTGGATTTTGGTAGTTATTAGACAGAACAAAACTTAGGGGTGAAACGAAAGCTTTAGAGCCGCCTCCTAATAACTTTCCACCAGCAATTCCCTTCGTGCCATCGTCAAAGACTCCCAACTGACCAAATGCGTAGGCCCTTGTCTTTACCATACCTACTGCTCCAATCTGTGAACCCATAACAGGCAGTTTTTCTATAAACTCGAGGTATGAGTTTGGTAGATCCTGACCTATCAAATGATTTCGAGATACTTGATTCAATGCATTATGTAAGTCTTGAATCTTGCGGCTATCTTCAGCCGTTGACTTGACACTACGGGAGAGTAATTGTTGAAAACGGGGTAGAAATAATGATAGTGCTTCATCTCTGAATTTTTTGCACGCATAAAGGAGGGTAGATGTGTTCTGCTCCGCGTTTTGATCACGAAATGTATCATCCATTATTTTCAGTAATCCCATTGCATCAGACATCTTGCCACTTCTTAGCATTGACTGGAATGAACCAGTAATCATGGCCTTTGCAGTACTGGTTACTGCTTGACTATAAAGGTCCATAAAGAAATCGGCCGGTTGGTAGATACCTCACTCTACTACATCACGTTGGTAGATATAGCACAGTATTCCGTACGTGATTGTCCATTCTTTACGGTCTTTATGATCGTAAGCAGGGGGCCATTTAACGGGTATTACCTTTTTTTGCTGTCGTATTTGAGAGTCGGTACTTGGTGGGGAAGTTGAGTGAGAAGCTGAATTTATTGGCTCGGGCGTAGTAGAGGGTTGCTGTTTGTTCGCGATCTGTAGGTTTGTCCTCATGAAATTCATCATCTCGGTCATTTGTGCGCGAATGCTGTCAATTTGTTGTTGCTGAATTCTATCTTGTGTTCTTACTTCTTCTAGTACTTGGATGAAATTTTCTCCACCTTGAATTTCATGTTCGTGATGGCCGTGTTGGGTTGAAGAGCCTAATCTAGGATTATCTTCTCCTGCGGGTAAATCTGCCATGTTTGCATCTGCCATAAACTGATCCTCCTCTGCTGTGATATAGGATTCAGGAGTATTTTGACTTAACTGCTGGGGAAAATTAGACTCATCGCTCTCTGAATCCGATGGAGGTCCAAAACGCATAAGAAGTGAACCTTAAGCTGTGATATTTCACAATTTGCTTAATTATGGGTATCTAAAAAGAGATAGCAATTTATAATGTAACGAAACCTAGCTGGTTGTGATGAAGTCGATGGAATAAATTACTATGTAGAAGAAGAATCTAATGAGCACTAAATTACAGATTAAATTATCAGCGCGCGAGCGCGTGATCATGTGTATACTTAGGTAATCACCTAAGCCATGTCTGACGGCTAAACCGTAACAGTTTCCCAAGCAATTTCCAGTAGCCTGTCAATTCTTCATCTGTACAAATTTTTCCTGGATTACGCTCCAATTCTCCTACTGCGTCACAAGCCTTTGGAGTGGAGTATATCTTTGTAACTGACATACTGAAGTTACTGACAATACTTTTGGCATAATGGGATTGGTCAATCATGAGCCAATCATCCGTACAAGTAATTTGAATCCCGAGAATATTTCTAGCCCTGCCAAGATCCTTCATCATGAATCTATTCTTTAACTGTTCTTTAATCTTTTCTATTTCTTGATTGGATGACCCTGTAATTAATAGGTCATCCACATGAAATCCTACTACTATCCTTGTATCTCCTTTCGTAAACACGGTCTGATCTGTTGGAATGCAAGAGAAACCAATTGAAATCAGGAAATCCGAAAGCAATAGGTACCATACGCGGGCAGCTTGTTTCAGTCCATACAGACTTTTAATTACCCAAACATACCGTCCGAAGCGCTCAACCATATAATCAGGCACTTTAAGATAGACTTCTTGATCAAGCTTCCCTGCTAAGAAAGCGATCACAACATCCATCTGATACACCTCCCATTTTTCCTTAGCAGCAATCGCTAAAATTATTCTTACTGCATCAAGTCTTATAGTAGGTGCAAAGGTTTCTTCAAAATCAATTCCATGCTTCTGGCTAAAGCCTCTGGCGACCAATCGAGCTTTAAACCGTAGTTTCTCATTATTCTCCCCTCTTTTCAGGTCCAGCACAATCTTAGCTGTAACAACATTTTTACCTTATGGAATATTGTCCAGTGGAGCTGGAAAGGTCCCAAGCTCGATTAGCGAGTTCATCTCAGATTCATATGCATCAATCCAATTAACTGCATCATTGCCCTTAATCGCATCTTCAAAACTTGCGGGGATTTTGACTCGCTCATACTGAGCTGTTGCAAAAGCCAGCTCTATAGCTACACCTGATCTTTGCCGCATAGTCTGCATCTCTAGAGCTTTTGCAGTCAGTTTTCTTTCACAACCTGAACGTCTATCACCCCTTGCAATAGCTTGTTCTTGTAATTTTTGAATACGATGTGCATCCTTTTCTTTACGTGCAATAGATTTTAATTGACGGTCTAAGCGAATTTGAGCCAATGATTGCGTTGTTTCCGGAGGCAGGTATTCTGTCATACAATCTTGATGCTCTGTTTGAGAACTAGAAGAATCAGAAGGATCATGAGCCTCTCGATCTTGATTTAGAAGTTGTTCCTGATAATTGCTGGTAATATTGATATTTCCTGAAGCAGGGTCATTAACTTGGTTGCTATTTAAAGTAAAATCTAGATCATCAGAATTTGTTGTTTTATTTATTAGAGGATTGCCTATCACAGGTTGATTGCATTCATCATCAGAATTTTCCTCAAACAAATTCAGACTTGGAGTGGAGGGTAAAATTTCAGGGTGCTGAAAACTACTCTCATCAAATTCAACTGATTTGGTTTCAAAAAGTAGCTTTTTCCCCGGGTGCCAGATATGATATATTTTAGACGTATATTCATTGTACCCGACAAATATACCTTGCCAGCACTTCTTATCAAGCTTGCCGCAATTTTCTTTTGGAATATGCACATATGCTGTACATCCCCAGATCCTGTAATGAGTTACTTCCGGGATAGTTCCATACCAAGCAGTCCAGGGTGTTATATCTCGCCCCCCAACTGGTCGTCTATTACACAGGTATACTGCAGCTTTGTGTCACAGATCAAGATATCGAAGCAATGTGCATCCGAGTAAATGATGGTAAATTAATAATCTAACTATGAAGAAATATCTAATATAATGATGAATCCTCGTTGTGAGGTAACTAATAGAGGTCTTTATACATTTTAACCCTCAACCCTTAATTACTTCCTCCTCATTCTCGTAACCTTAGGAGTCTTCTCGAAGATTCCAGTCATTTCATCAGAGCTGCTTCACAAGCGGCTGTTTGCTTGTGCACGGAGCAGGATAATAGAATCTTCTCGAAGATTCTAGTTGATACATCAGAGCTAGTTCATGAGTAGCCGCCTACCTGCGCACAGACTAGAATTAGAGAATCTTCTAGATCACTCTGGTTGATCTACCAGTCCTCAGGGCGCTATGAAAGCATACGCTGACTAGCGCATGCTACAGGTAATTATTGGCTAACTAGCCGTTACACTTTGAATGACATTTCCCAGAATTCCTGTGGCAAGCCAGCTCGAAAACACATACTATTTCCTTTTTCAATAATAGTACGATTGGCAAGCTCAGCAATTCCATTTGCCTCTGGGCGATATCCAATAGTGGGCTCTAGATCAATATTTTTAAAGGATGTTGTGAGAATTACATCTCAGACTCTATCATGCCTCATTACATTGCCAAGTCTGAGGGAGGAGTGTGAGAAATAAGTTTCACCTCTAAACATACGCTAGAGTGGAATTAGGGCGTTAAGATTAGATTCATTGGTTGTTATGTGGTCCGTGTTATCTCAGTCGCGATTTCTCAATGTCGCGCTCATCATCCCATCACGTCTCAGGTACGTGACATCTTGTGTTAAGAACTTTTGTTTCAGCTCTGGTTTATCAACAGAGGTTTTAGTCAGCGACTCATATGCCAATTTCGAGTCGGACATATTACAGTTTGTTTTAATGCTGGAATGCTCATGCAACTAGAAGAATATAGATATATGTACCTTAGAAGGCTTTATGGGGAGACAGAGAAGAAGGAATACCAGATTTGACATCACCAAATTCATCATCATTGACCTCATTTTTATTGTTATAATTTATCTCTTTACAACTTCTTGAAAAGGCAGGAACTTTTCTAATCTTCATTTAACTTTTATCCTTATCCTTTTCTCACTTTCCACCTCACAATTTCTGATAGTTATGAGCCCGGAATTCCGCAAGAATCAACATAATTTTTTTTCCCCCACTTAAACAAAAAAAAAAAACATCCACTGCGCTTACAGATTGTTGTGATATTTTTCAAGGAAAGTGTTCTTATACTTTAAATCTTATTCTATTTGCCTCTGCTTACTCACGTTATCAAAATGGCGGCTTCAACATCCTCTGTGAGATATATTTTGGCAGAGGACGACTCGTGGACTGATTGGTACACTCAAATTATGTTGGAATTTGAGCCTGAAAGTTTCAAATATGGAACATCAAGATCGGATAAGTCATTTACATCTTGTTCAAACATTATGGTAATTATAGGGATGGTTGTCTTATGTCTGCGACGTTGGGTGTTCTGACTAGGTTCTGAAGTTTCATGTATAGAATGAGTGGGCTTCTTGTTTTGTCTGTGATTATTATTGGAATCACTTTGAGATTTGTATACCCATATATTGTACATCCTTTAGATACTAAAGAAGATCAAGTCAAAATATCAAGTTAAAATATTAGCATTGTCGAAGACCCAAAAGTTGTTGTGACAAACATTCCACGAGAAGTCCTTGCCTCCAGGAATTATATCCGCATCCTTATAAATCAACAGATTATGAGACCAAGTTAGTTATCTACTACTTGAGTTAAATAGTTCCTACTTAACATTTACTTCAATACTTTATTCTACTCCCCTAACCCGACTTAACTATGTCAGCCGCCAAAATTCTCAAGTCCATGAGATGTGCGCCAAAGCTAGAGAAGTCGACCCATAATCAATGGAGTACCCATTTCTTTGACGCGTTATCGCTTTTCGGGATTGAGAGCTACGTGTTACAAGTTAAGTCACATCTGGACTGTTCTAAAAAGAGTTCAAAACCTACGGCTGCTAGTTCAGAGGACTCAAAGTCCCCCAATGCTTCTACTATTGAGAAGCAAGATAGAAATATCCGAGTTTCGATGTCTCAGCTCGTCCCTGACATTGCCTTCCATCTTGTCGGCCCCACATTCACGGCTAAGCAATGTTGGGACGACCTACGACAGTTTTATTGCCCAAATTCGGACGAGGATATTGATGATTTAACTCAGGCCTTCTGGGTGCTCAATGTTGAGGACCACGTCGATATCGATGAGTTTGTTCAAAAGATGGCGGTAATTCGAGGGCGAATAGTACTAATAGATAGGAATTCAGTGCCTTCAGATTCAAGCATCAAGAAGCGCATAGTAAACCACTTCATCAAATGCTGTGGTGGGTTTTACATGTCATCGGTAATTACCCTCAAAGACCCTAAGATCTCGCTCGAAGCAACTGTTTCGGCTATCCGGGCTTCCCAAGCAGCGTACCGAGAATTACATCCAACTTCAATGATTGCTCTAGTCAATCATAAGCCTGGAAATAATCCAACTCCGACTAAAGCACCTCCTAAAAGAAAGAATTGCGCTCACTGTGGTCGAATGGGACATTTACGTGAAGAATGTTTCATCTGGTTGGACACTCGCGATGGATCTTAATGGGTAGCTAAAAATCCAGAGAAAGCGAGAAAGATCAGGATAATGCAGGAAAAGGTCTGACAAAACGGGAGGAAGAGAGCGAAACAAGAGAAGAAAAAATCGAATACGGCAGCGACCAACGACAGTATAGAAGACACTCAAGAGGGTATATGGATGATGGAGGAACATGCTTTGCTTTCGGATGAGTCCAAACGAAATTTTGATATAGTACTTGACACTGGCGCGACAAATCATATCTTTCATGACAAGAGTCTATTCCACTCCATGGCCACTACTAACAAGTCAGTCAATACTGCTTCAGGTCATTCCATTCCCGTTTCTGGAGTTGGTAACGTTAGATTCGAAATATATGACTACCGCAGCGGAAGATCAAGAAAGACCATTGAGATGAATAACGTTTGGTATGTCCCATCATGTACAAGGAATCTCGTGTCAGGAGTGCAACTCGTATCAAAGGGTTTTAACATATGCTCTTCGAATGGAGGAGTCAGCGTTCTTTCTCCTACTGGTGATGTAATTGCCACTGCCAGGCCAAAAGGAGGGTTGTTCTGTTTCAATACAAACCCTGGGGCTCATGCCATTCAATCTAAGAGCCTTTCAAACGCTTTGATTACCCAAGATGAGGTGAGATGTACGACTGAGTTACTTCACCATCGTTTTGCGCATGCTGGATCTCATCTTCTAGAGAAGATCAATGTTTCCGAAACCTCAATTCTGAAGCCCAAAATTTCACAAGAATTTCACATCGACAAACAAGCACTGCAATCATGCGATACATGCAATTCGTGCAAACAAGTTGAGAAGATCAACCGTGGGCCTATCGGTGCGTCGCCCAAAGTCCTAGAGCTGATTCATTCTGATACCTGGGGACGGTGTCGCACTCCAGGGATCTTTAACAGTCTCTACTTTGTCACTTTTACGGATGATTGTTCCCGTGAGAGTTCGGTCTATTTAATGAAGAATAAGTCCGACGTTTCTCATTACTTTAACTTGTATAGGGAGACAAAGGAGCTCTGTTCAGGTCAAAAGATTAAGGCTATGCGTTTTGACGGAGGTACAGAGTATAAGACAATCAAATTTAAAGGAATTTCTCAGCAAATTAGGGCTCCTTATACTCAGCATCAGAATGGAGTGGCTGAGAGAATGAACAGGTCATTAATAACCATGGCCAGATGCATGCTCTCCCATGCTCGCCTTCCCTTCCGATTTTGGGACGCAGCAGTTCTAACAGCTTGTTATTTGCGCAATAGACTCCCGAGCCTCAAGGGTAGTTTAACGCCATTTGAGGTCATGAATGGCCGCATACCTAAGGTCTCTCATTTAAAGGTCTTTGGCTGCATTTGCTATGCACTTATAGACACCAATGATCCACAAAGGTATAAACTCGGTCCAAATTCTCGCAAGGGTATTTTTGTTAGCTATTGTGAATCAACAACACAATATCAGGTATACATTCCATCAAAGCCAGGTACTAACAAGGTGATTATATCACCAAATGTTAGGTTTATGGAAGAGTCTTTCTGGAATTGGAGCGAATCATCAAGTCAGACCCCCGTTGTGTCTTCTTTAAATTCCATCGGAAATCCTTTTTCAAGAGTTGGGGATGCGTTAGATAGAGAGAACAAAGATCGACCAGAAGAAGAGATCGGAGAATTGTCAGAAGGAGGTCAGCTTAGGTCGGTAGATGGAGACGATGAGTTTAGCACGCCTGTTGAAGAAGTTCAAAGTACGCCGGAAGAAGTCAAGAGCGTCTTGCCAGATACGGAAACTCAGGATGAGCCAGAGGATGTCGCAGTCCAACAAGATTCAGTCCCGGACGAGCCTATTCTGAGGAGGAGTGGTCGTACCCGAAAACTAATCAAGCCTAGATCAGCATGGTAACCGAGACCTCATGTATTGCACGTTGGAAAAGGTATAATTATCCCCAAAAATTTCTCCGACGCAATTACTGGTGCAGACAGTATGAAGTGGCAAGCAGCTATTGACGACAAGCTTAATTCATCGAAATTAAAGAATGTCGTTGTACCAATAACTCGTGTTCCTCACGGAAGAAGGACTGTCGGTTCCAGGTGGATCTTCACTATTAAGTCTGATGGTAGGTTCAAAGCTCGATTAGTTGCGCAAGGCTACAGTCAGGTATATGGTGTCGATTACTTCGACACTTACTCACCGACCCTAAGGATGGATTCACTAAGGATACTCCTAGCTGTAGCTGCCTATCACGATTGGGAAATCCATCAGATTGACATTAAGACAGCTTACCTCGAAGGTGAATTGGAGGAGGAGGTTTTCATGAGAAGTCCTGAGGGAATGCCGGGTACTAAGTTTGTCAGGGTCAATAAGGCATTGTACGGATTGAAGCAATCTGGACGAGCATGGTATAAAAAGCTTGATGAAAAACTTACCTCACTATAATTCAAATGGTCAAGCAGTGATCAGTGTATTTATATACACCCAAGAATACAGCTTGTTATAGGCGTATATGTTGACGACCTAGTTATCTGCGGAAAGATCCTAAAACGAGTTGTGGAAATTAAACAACAACTTTCATCATTCTTCCCTATTAAGGATTTAGGTGAAATCGATGTAATTATTGGTTGGAAAATTACCCGAGAAAGAGCGACTAGAACACTAGAAATATCTCAAGCTCGCTACATATCTGATAAGATTAGGTCTTTCGGATTACAAGACGCCAAGACATATACATCCCCACTAGAAGGTTACGATAGTATACTTTCAGGTCGCGAAGACGAGCCACTCGCTGACGAGTCAGCATATGCGAGTGCAATAGGAAGTTTGGGTTATGTGTCAAATGGTACGAGGCCAGACATTTCATTTGCCGTATCGCAATTGGGCAGTTATTACGCTCGTCCAGTTGTCCGGCACTGGAACAGTACCTGCCGGGTTTTTAGGTACCTTAAAGGTACAGCTGATTATTCTATTAACTATAGTTTTGGACCGATTTCAGCAGAACCGACACAAGAGATCAGAGCCACAGTATATTCAGATTCAGATTTTGCTTCTGATGTCGTGACCCGTCGTTCAGTTAGCGGGTATGTTGTTATGCTTGGTGGTGGTCCAGTTTGTTGGCAGTCAAGAAGACAGAAATCAGTTTCTACATTGTCAGCCGAGGCGGAATATGTCGCTTTGTCTGAAGCAGCTAAGCAAGCTACTTGGGTTAATAGGTTACTCAACGAGCTCTATGTTGCTGATAAGCTGGTGGACAATCAAGGCTTGTTGACATTTAGCAATAATCAGAGCGCATTGTCGATTGCAGGAGGTACAAACTCAGCAAAGACAAAACACATTGACATCGTATATCATTATGTCAGGGAATGTGTCGGTAACAAAGTCATCAACGTCAAGTACATTCCGGCTGATAGGATGTTAGCCTATATACTGACAAAACCTCTAACCCATCCGAAATCAAAGCCAATGTGCCAAAAACTTTTCCAAACCAAAGAGGCTTAACCAATCTAGCTGTTCAGGAGGAGTGTTGGAATTTGAGCCTGAAAGTTTCAAATATGGAATATCAAGATCGGATAAGTCATTTACATCTTGTTCGAACATTATGGTAATTATAGGGATGGTTGTCTTATGTCTGCGACGTTGGGTGTTCTGACTAGGTACCGAAGTTTCATGTATAGAATGAGTGGGCTTCTTGTTTTGTCTGTGATTATTATTGGAATCACTTTGAGATTTGTATACTCATATATTGTACATCCTTTAGATACTAAAGAAGATCAAATCAAAATATTAAGTTAAAATATTAGCATTGTCGAAGACCCAAAAGTTATTGTGACAAACATTCCACAAGAAGTCCTTGCCTCCAGGAATCATATCCGCATCCTTATTTTTCAACAAATTATCCAGCAAGCCATTAGCTTTGAAATCGAGACTTTCTTGGATCCAATTGATCCGAACTCCTCACCTCTTGAATACCCAGGAATGCCAAAAGACCCGGAAATCATTAGAGAGAGCGACTACTTGACGGAAGTGGTCTCTATACCTAGTACACCTGATATAGTTGCAGAAAATATTCAAACAGTGTATGAATTGACATACGTGAATAAAGTACATATCAGCGACAATAGAGTTAAATATACAAGTGACCTAGATGTTGCCATAGAAAAAAAAGCTCACTACTCAATGCTCCGGAATTTCATCTTTGAAATGATTGATGAATCTAATAAAGCTCATTTACAAAATTGTATCACTAGTTGTCCCAAAGCACCGATCGGAAAATTGGTCAAAATATTGAAAATCCACAGGCAACAAGACAAACCTGCGCAGAGATCAGCCTTAAACACACGTCTTCAACAATTAAAGAGCCTTCCATTTCCAGAGAATTACAATGAACAAATTACTAGACTAAAAGAATGGTTTAACCTCTGTGTCCGAGGTCAGGCTGTAAACTATCCGACCTACACAGGATACACAGTTATTGAGGATCTATTATTCTCTATTCAAGGCTATAATGAGGCTACATTTCAGACCCATTTCGAAAAAGTGCTGCAGTGTGAAAGGGCGAAGAAACCAGCTGACTTTCAAGGGCTGATTGCAGAGCTCAAGTAGAAACTTTCCTCTTACCATGCCGTCAAAGCACTAAGAACTGAGACCCCTCAATTTCACTCAAAATTTGCAACACTCCAGGGGACCAGCAATGAAGCAAACAATGATAGAAGTAAACAAAACAACTTTGAGTTGACTGAGAATGGTGGCGGAAGCAAGAGAAAGAAAGGTCCAAAGTCCAATAGTCGGAACCCGAATAAGAAACAGAGACAAAACAGAGTTGCCGGATGCCCTTGTGGTCGTGGATGTACAGGTAACTGGTCTAAATATTATTATTTGACTCCAAGCGCTGCCCCACCAAGTTTTGAGCCTAAGCCTGAGATAATTAACAGAATAAAGGATCTACGAGATGCTAGGCCAGGGCTCGATAATGCATTGAAAGATCACGAGAGAAAGATAAAAAAATTGGTTAAAACGGCTGGTGCGGCTGGTGCGGCTTACTATGGCAGCACATTTGCAACAAACATGTCAAGCACATCAGATAAATCAGATCATCCTTTAGCCAGATCATTT
Organism: Podosphaera xanthii; assembly: GCA_028751805.1. NCBI lineage: Eukaryota > Fungi > Ascomycota > Leotiomycetes > Helotiales > Erysiphaceae > Podosphaera > Podosphaera xanthii. The sequence continues at coordinate 3,526,340 of JAPWIX010000015.1, forward strand.
ATAGCAGATTCTGGAGCAGATATTCACGTAATCAATTCATCTCACTGCTATAAAGTTGAGTGATCCGCGTCTGAAAGTGATTTTGTGGTTTCAGGAACACAAGTGAATCCCATTGAGTCAATAGGCACCGTAACTATTACTGTACAAGGCCCAAATGGTCCTGCTGACCTTATTCTTCGCGACGTTGCTTATATGCCTGGATATTTTACCAATATTGTCTCAATTACAAAATTAGAATCCGACGACATCTACATGGACACAAGACAAAGAGCTTTATACACTATGACAAATAATCAACCTCGAATAGTGGCATACTGTCCGAGAAAAGACGGTCATTTTATACTAGCAACTAGAGGACCAATTACAGCATCAGTATTCTCTCATTTATCCTCAAAAAAATGATCAAATTACAGAATCATCAAAAAGAATACATGAAGCCATGGGACACTTAGGTCCAAAAGCACTCTCTCTACTATCATCCGTAACAACGGGAGCAATATTTAAAGGTTGAGGACCAACAACAATTGAATACGAAGCCTGTGCTCTTGCGAAAGCTACCCAAAATATCAACAGGAGCTCAGAGAAAACTTTTTTGGTCCAGTCACCTTTCGAACAAATAAACATCGATATTTTCACTTTCCCACCAGACAAATCCAAGTACAAGTATGTCCTTATTTTGGTAGATTCTTGTACTGGATTGACAATGGCCTACTCTCTAAAAAATTAGAACAACAGTAGTGATGCAATTCATGAAGCATTAGCTTTTATAGCCACACAGTTTGAAAGAAAGGTCAAGTATATACGGCTAGATAATGAGACTTCACTCATGACAGAAACATTTTTATCGCAAGTAAGACGAATGGGCATCATCCTATTACCATCAGCACCTTATACACCGGCACAAAATGGTCGATCCGAACGTGCAGGTGGAGAAATAAATTGAAGGGCCAGAGCAATCTGCATTCAGAGTAAGCTTTCACCTCTACTCTGGAGTGAACTCGTCAAGACATCGTGTTATCTACTCAACAGAACTCCACCATACAGACTCGGTAACAAAACCTCCTTCAAAGTACTATTTAATAAACAACCAGACATAAGTCATATACGTCCGATAGGATGTAAAGCTTATTATCTTTTAAAAGGTCCGAAAGCACCCCCGAAACTTCATAAGTTGAGCGCTAGAGCGGCAATTGGGTATCTAATAGGATACGAAGGTGCAAACAAGTTCCGGATCTGGAATCCAGCTCGAGATACCGTTATCATTACCAGAGATGTCATTTTCGATGAAAGTTCTATGTATAATCCATCAGATTCACAGCAAGATCCTTTATTGATAAGAGAAGACAGCACACTCCAATCGATCGACGAGCTAAGTGTCTATGGCCAAACTTCTATAAGATATCCAGATCAGCTGGCTGATCCCGAAAAATCTACAGTTAGCTGGTCTAATATGTTTGATAACTTAACTCCTACTATTCCTCTTACAACTTGTAAAACATCCAGCTTATCCGCAAATAAATCATCTGACATCAAAGATTTACTGGCGATGCCAGATGAAGTTTACCTCACACCTCAATCTATCGATACTTTAAGACCTGAAATCTCACATATTTCAACTGCAGAAATTATTGAACCAAATCAAGATCTTCCCAATATTGTTTCAAATCAAATACCCTCAGTTGTAGAGCTGGGCTCTAATAAATTCGAGAAGAATATCAAACAAACATGTGATACCATACCAGCTCGAGAAAATGAAATTTCTAGTCGATTAGATAAAGCAAATATACTTCCTGAAAACGAAAGAAGATCACGCAAAGCCCCTCGTCGACAAATTTATGCTCTAGCTCGAAATTGTGAAGCTTTTCATCTAGCAATGGCCGTCACAGTGAGTAATCCTGTCATTATAGGTCGAAAACTTCCTTTTGTATCCACAATGAAGCCTCCTCCAAGTACATGGAAGCAGATGATTCGACATTCTGAATCAGATGGATTTAAAAAGGCAGCAAAGATCGAATGGAACACTCTTATTGAGAAAGATACGCTGGAAATGATAAGCGTAGATGAAGCCTGTCAACTTGAGCAAGAGCATCAGATTAAATCACTACCTCTTAAATGGGTGTTTACTTACAAACAAGATAATGAAGGCAGATTGTTGAAATATAAAGCACGTATATGTGTTCGAGGAGATCTTTATAGAAGTACTCGTGATACTTTTGTTGCTACACTGGCAGTAAGTACTTTTTGCGCCCTTGTCTCTTTGATGGCAGCATTCGACATGGAGATCATATCACTAGACGCAGTAAATGCATTTTTGAATAGTGAACTAGATGAAGTTGTCGTATGCAATCTACCTCCTGGCTATGAATTTGAGGGAAAGAAGATTCTTTTGAAAAGGGCACTTTATGGTTTACCCAGATCACCACTCCTATGGGCTCAAACAGTTGAAAGAGAACTTGAAAATTTCGGGTTCCACAAAATTCCAGTAGTTGACTGTTTAATGTTTGATGGCATTATATACTGTTTCTATGTCGTTGATGATTTTCTCGCTATTTCCCTACCTCAACACAAAGATAAACTCGAGAAATTTAAGAAAGATTTAATGAACTCTTTCCAAATGAGAGAATGTGAACCAGACCGATTCTTTGGAATTCGAATTCTAAGGGATCGCACAGAAAGAAAGGCTTGGATTCTTCAAGATGTATATCTTGCTAACATGGCGGCAAAGTACAACCTAGACCTCATCACAAAAACGAGTACCCCACTTCATACTACATATGGCAAATTACCTGTCTCTCATGATCGATCAAGCGATAATTCACGGGCCCCTCCTCAACTTGTCCATGAGTATCAGTCTAAAGTTGGATCCATAGGTCATGCAGCGATGTTTACACGGCCAGACGTGGCTAAATCTTACTCTTTACTAGCTGAGCACCTTACCAACCCTACTCTGGAGAACTTAGAATGCGCAAACCAATGCATACAGTACCTATACAGTAGTCGTTACCGAGCTATTCTGTACCAGGTCAGCGGCGGTAGCGTTGGAGTCTTTGATGGAGCTAGCGATGCTGTTTTTGCAGACGATTTCCAAACACGAACATCATCTGATGCGTATTTGTTCTGTTTATTCGGTAGGCCAATCGCCTGGGCGGCTAAGAAGCAACCCACAGTCGCAAAATCTACAATGGAATCGGAATTAGCCGCACTTTCTAGAGCAGGTAGTCATCATAAGTGGTGGGAAAGGTTTTTTAGGTCAGTAATATTTAACCCCGAGCAAGATACAGTTTTATACCGTGATAATACTGCAGCCGTCGACATCGCTACCAGCCAAACAGATAAAATTGCGACCAAGTTACAGCATACAGACGTGCACCGGAACTGGCTAAGACAAGAGACAAGTCGTCTATGGCTAGACATCCGATACATACCGGCAGCCAATATGCCAGCCGACGGATTAACAAAGATCTTGTGCCCACAAAAACAATTAAATTTTCTAAAGCAACTTAACTTCGAAGACGTTAAGCATCTTATTTACACTGAACCAAACACTTAAACCAATAACACTTTATGGAGATCAAGAGAGTAAGAGTACCCTTTCCATCACAATTTTTTTTCCTTTCAGGTTTTTGATGGTTTTACCGGGGCTCAAACAATATTTCTCAATTCAGGCACTTCTCTCCATCCATGCATCATCAATCCAGACTTGTCAATATTTCACAATACTAACAAGCCTGAGGGTGGAGTATGAGAATTACATCTCAGACTCTATCACGCCTCATTACATTGCCAAGTCTGAGGGAGGAGTGTGAGAAATAAGTTTCACCTCTAAACATACGCTAGAGTGGAATTAGGGCGTTAAGATTAGATTCATTGGTTGTTATGTGGTCCGTGTTATCTCAGTCGCGATTTCTCAACGTCGCGCTCATCATCTCATCACGTCTCAGGTACGTGACATCTTGTGTTAAGAACTTTTGTTTCAGCTCTGGTTTATCAACAGAGGTTTTAGTCAGCGACTCACATGCCAATTTCGAGTCGGACATATTACAGTTTGTTTTAATGCTGGAATGCTCATGCAACTAGAAGAATATAGATATATGTACCTTAGAAGGCTTTATGGGGAGACAGAGAAGAAGGAATACCAGATTTGACATCACCAAATTCATCATCATTGACCTCATTTTTATTGTTATAATTTATCTCTTTACAACTTCTTGAAAAGGCAGGAACTTTTCTAATCTTCATTTAACTTTTATCCTTATCCTTTTCTCACTTTCCACCTCACAATTTCTGATACATTTGCTGACGCAGATTATGCCAGCGATCTTAGCAACCGAAAGTCAGTTACCGGCGCTAACATGATGTTAAATAGAGGAGCTGTAGCTACTATCAGTAAGAAACAGACGAGTGTTGCAACATCTTCTACAAATGCCAAATATGTAGAAGCAAGCGAAGGAGCTAAGCTAGCTATCTGGGGGAATAAGTTGATATCCCAGATTACGGGCAAAACTAAAATACCATTACCACTACTTCTAGGGGAAAAAAAAGCATGTATTCAGCTTCAAGGGGGAATATCTAATACATCAAAAATCAAGCACGTTGACGTGGCATACCACCATATTGTTGATGAAATAAGACACGCAAAGCTTGTAAGTAGATGGATTAGTGGATCTGATATGTTAGCCGACGGGTTAACAAAACCACTACCCGGACCGTCGTTCAAAGAAAAGAGAACTGCAATTGGAGTAGTAGAGATAAATGAATCAAGCTAGCTGTCGGACTTTGCATTCTACGTCAATAACTTGATTAGACTTAGCGTCTTGGCAACTATTAATATATATTTCTTAGACTGTAGATAGGATAGTTAGAAATCAAAGAATCAATATCAAATACAGGTGTTATACCTTAGTAGTGAACCCACACTGATCAGTTGTGCAACAGATCAGGTTCCCTACAACCTTCTATTATAGCCGTAGGTAACGTAGAAGTATTTTTTATTTTCTCCCGCATTGTTAAAACGCCAGTGACCTCGCGCTCCCGCAAACGACGTTGCTAGTGAGTCACAAACAAACAAGATGCCCGAAAAGAAATCTAAAGCCCCTGTTATAACCGAGCTTGTCCCTTGGACAGAGATAGCAGTAAACAGTGCTACAGCAAGTGATATAACAAACTATATCAATAAACGAATTATAGAATACGAGGATGAGAACCTCTATGGTAGTGAACTTCACAAATACTTTGTGACCGATTTCAACAAATTCTCTTTAATAACTTTCAAGAAAACTACAGACTCAACCAAAAATCTCAGGAATTTTCTTCGAAAGAGAAATGTTTCTATCCAAAATTCAAGAGGTCAATCAATACCAGCAGCACTTGTTGACGCGCTATCAAACCAGTGGTGTTCTATGCCAGAAAACATGATCAACAAAGTTATGGAAATATACTGTCCTGTCAACAACCCACCGGTATCGCGTGACCTAAAGATCTCTCCGAGCTATCCTACAAGTTTCAATAACCCCATCATAACTCTCAAGAAAGCGTACACGGAAGAACAAAAATATGCCGGACTACCATCAGAATCTTTGGACTTAAAATTTAAAATATTTACAGATTTTTGCAACACGATTGATATCCCATCCAATCAACAAAATACTGCATTCAAGGTTATGCTCAAAGATGCAGCTTTACAACACTATCATGCCACATTCAATTCAGAAAATTTTCCAGACATTTCTACATTGTATCAGACTATAAAGTTAAATTTTGAAGGCAAGGAATATCAAAAATCGATGCTTGTTAAATGGAATGAAATATCTCTGAAGACAACTTTACAGGATATATAATCAACGGACGCAGAAGTTGCTCTCAATTCACTAATTACAAATCATTGTCACATCCAAATGAGCATGAGCCCCGAATTTCAGTCAGATAAGATCCTCTTCGCCAAACTACTGCAAGCCTGTAGGACTCACCCTTCATGTTCAATAGCATACTCTACTGTTGCTGATGAGACTGCTGCCGGGCTCATAAACCGTCTCCGCTCAAACGTTGCTACTTGGAAAGCCCAACAAAACCCTATGGGAGAACAGTTCTTTCAGGATGACGAAAATGAAGCTGTAGTCCAATTTACTAACCGCCGCTACCACAAAAACAATGCCAATAGACCTCACCAAAAATATCAGATTACAAGTAATCATAATGAAAGAAATCAAAGAAATGATTGACAGCGTAAAATCTGCTTTGTGTGTCGCAAAGAAGGATGCTGGTCAACGCGACATTCTGAGAGTGAACGTAGACAAGCTCGAAAGCGCTTGAGGGATGCCTACAACTATAGCCAAGACTGGTATAACCGAAACTATAATTGGCGCTTCCTCACTGATACCAACTCCGACGAAAGTACCATCAATGCTTTTATCCAGCAGTATGAGGGAGTCGACCCAGATGATGATCGCTTTTTAGTAGACGCTTTAGATACATTTCTAACCATAAAACAAAATCCTGATAATGATTACAACGACGTAACTGACCAGACATTTTACACAGAGTGTGGAGTGCTTGAAATCAAACATGCCCAGAATATTACACAGAGTGTGGAGTGCTTGAAATCAAACATGCCCAAAATATTACACAAGAAATCAACACGGGTATCACACGACATGCTCTCACAGGGGAAGTGAAAACTCTTGACATTGATAATAACACATTTACTATCTCAAAACCTCGCTTTGACTCGGACATTTTCCTCGGTATCCTCATAGACAGAGGTGCAGCTGGAAAATCAACCGCTGGCTATAAACAATTCCAAGCATTCTCTAAAACATTCGGGTCAACCATAATTGATACTTCAGAACAAATAAGCATCCGCTTCGGAATTGGAAGTACCAAGTCGCTAGGAGTTATAAATATTCTTACTCCAATAGGGCCATGCATCTTTCATATTGTTGATTGTAACACTCCTTTTCTACTTTCCCTCCAAGACCTTGATGAAAAAGGTATCATTTTCAATAATTTAAACAATTTACTTCTCCTAAACTCTACAACTATCCCCGTCGTTAGAATTTTTGGACACGCTTTTCTTCAATAGGGATCAGTCATTATCATATCTAACATGACTTACTTGACTGAAACCGAACTTTGGACTCTTCATTGTCGTTTTGGTCATCCTTCAGCCCAACGTCTTGTCACGGCACGGCATTCTGTCCCGTCATGTTATAGGGTCACGTGGATGGAGGATGTGAGATTGATGGCTGAGGCAGGAAGGAGCACGTGCGCGGTGATTAAGTGGAAACCCGCCCGCCTAGGAATAGCCTCAGGGCTTTTTGTACTGGGATATTCTTCTTTTCTGTTTCTCTCCAGCTTAGTATTCGCTCCATAGATTGAATTATTGCTATACAAGCTGTATTTCACTTGTGCATATTCTACGCCGTGACATAATACTAAGCTCTCTAAACTACTCAACGCGACCTCTGTAGAGAGGTAAAATACTAATTTTAGACTCAGTAATCTGTGGACAGCGTTTCGCTCACGATTATCTGGACAGTCATCGATTAATCGTCTCGTGGACAAAAGATAGTAAAAGGATGCCAGGAGAGTGGCCGAAGGAAGACTTCAAAACCTCGGTGTACGCGACCCGCGCACCCGGGGCAGAGAAGGACCAAACTACGAAGATTGACGTTCCATGGTACCAGCAGGTCACTATTGACATGTTGGACAACGATTACAACAAGAGAAACAAACGCCGCGCTGCTGAGGTTAAGAAAGAGACTGATCAGGAACGCCACGAATACATCCTCAAGACTATGTGCACCGCCCTGGCTGATCGCGCCAACAATATCAGCAACTACCTTCGAGAAACACGGGAACAGAAGGCAGAGGCCGACAAGATGGTACAATACTGGGTGGAAGAAGCTGAGCGCTGGAAGGTTGCATTCGCAGAGGCCACTCTAGATCTTAAAGCCAAGGATAAGGGTAAGCAGAAGGAGGAATCTAGATCGGTGCGAGGATCTGCTGCCCACAACACTTCTGATAAAGACACCACCGGCTGGGAGGCCTCAGAGCCACCACTAAGTAACAAAGATGTCCGTGACCCACAGGATATGCGATTCCGCCACCGCCAGCAGATTGAGAACCCACCCATCTTCACTGGTGCTGACATTCCTACCTTCGACAACTGGGAACATGCTGTTAAGCGCAAGTTGAACGGCGATTCGCTCTACTTCGATGATGAAAACCACAAAATCAACTATCTATTGGGTTTTATTGGTGGGGATGCACAGGAATTCATCAAGCCCTACCTCGAACCAGAGAGCGTCAACCACATCACTGTTGCGATGTCCATCGTCGAAGTTATGCGGGGAGCCTACGGCAAGACCCGAGGACAAAAGCGCTCCGAAGCTCGTGCCAACTTCAAGAAACTCCGGCAAGGGGATGACAGCTTCTCAGCCTTCTTCACCAAGTTCTTGACCTTCGCTTCTCAATTGCAACTTAGAGACGAAGACCGCATGGATGAACTTCGCGAGAAGATGAGTCCCAAGCTGCAAAACGTCATCGCAGGATTGGATTTTGAATCTACCTTGGAGATGTCGCAACACTGCTTGAAGATCGAACCACACCTGCGATTAGCGCGCAAATCTGAGGATCAAGCCGCTCGCTACCAACAACGCAAGGACAAGTTCAAGAAGCTACCTCTCCTGCCGGACCACTCTCGTACTGCACCTCCAAGGGCATCTGGTCCACCTAGGCCAACCGTCTTGGCCCGAACTTCTGGTGTCTGCTTCCATTGCCACAAGACTGGTCACTACGCTGACGCTTGTCCTACTGCTAAAGTCAATGAGGTGGATGAGAAGAAGGAGGAAGCTGAAGCATCTGGATCAGAATTCACTATGAGCTCCGACGAGGGAAAAGATTGTCTCTAGGAGAAGTCGCCTTCCTAGAGAATAACACGTATCAGGTAAATGGCATTGATTTGGAAAATTTGTTTGGCGGGAAGCCATTAGTCATAAATTGTACTCTTGAAACTAAAAATAAATCGCAATTTCCAATCTCTGCCCTCATTGATACTGGCGCTAATGGATATGCCTTCGCAGATCGTAAACAACTACGTGATTGGTACCGATATAGTAAGATTAAGATGACGCGCTACAATCTCCGTCATCCACTCTCTATCAGAGGCTTCGATGGCGGGTCATCCCGACCTCTACGCCATGCCTACGTGATGACACTGACTATAGACTCGCACCGAGTCAACATGCCGTTCTTTGCTACCACACTCGGCAACAAGAACAAGGTAATCCTTGGTCGGCAGTGGCTGGCCTATCATAACGTACTCCCAGACTGCGTGCGACACCGGCTGTGGTGGTCAGAAGACCGCAATGATCATCAGTGGGACGCTAACCGTCGTGACCGACTGATTGAATTGCCTCCTCTAGAAATCAACAAACCTTCTGTTAAAAAATCTCCACCTTTTATGCCTAAGCAGATATTGAAACGCCCTACAATAGTAGCAGACGCGCCGGCGACCTCTTCGACTATTTTGATTCCCCGGCCTACGCTGCAAGAGCGACAAGAAGCCTACGATAAGAAAAAGGAGGATCTGGGTCTCGACGAAATGGATACACCTACGCTTTCAGTCGTCGAGGTGGAGTCAATCGAAGGGGACGACCAATGCTGGTTCGTAGAAATGGAAACCGCTTGCGACGGCAAAGAGATTGTGCAGATTGCGGAGCTCACTGAAGAAGAAGAGAGGGCGCAATTGTTGGCACAATTACCTCCTGAATATCATGACCTTGCTCATGTCTTCTCCAAAAGACGCGCGAATGAATTGCCGCCACATCGGGAGTTCGACCATAAGATTAATCTGGATAGTGAGCCTGAGCTCAAGCAAGCTCCCCTCTACAAAATGAATCAGAAAGAACTAGATACCGTACACGCTTATATCGAGGAGAACTTGGCGAACGGGTTCATCGAACCTAGTGATTCTCCATTCAATTCCCGGTCTTGTTCGTCAAGAAAAAGAATGGTGACCTTCGATTCTGTGTGGACTATCGGAAACTAAACGCACACACGCGGAAAGATCACTACCCTCTGCTCCTCATTGGTGAGACATTAGCCAAGATGGCTGGCTCGAAGAAATTCACTGTTCTAGATGTCATCCATGCTTTCAACCGTATCCGGATGCATCCAGACTCAGTGGGATGGACTACGTTTCGTACTCGATTCGGTCAATACCGTTACCGCGTGTTACCTTTTGGTCTTTCAGGTGGCCCGGCCACTTTCCAAAGATATATCAACTCGGTCCTAGGCGATCTGCTTGCACGTTACGTTTCCGCATATATGGATGATGTATGCGTCCATTCTGAAAAAAAAAATAAACACGTGACAGAAGTACGTGAGGTCCTTCAGCGTTTAGACAGAGCGGGACTGCAGGTGGATATTAGGAAGTGCCGCTTTAATCAAGAGTCAGTTAATTTTCTGGGCTTCATCGTTAACACTTCTGGACTCCTGCCAGACCCGAAGAAGCTAGAAAGTATTCGCGCATGGGAGAGACCTACTAGCAAGACTGCCATTCAATCCTTCTTGGGGTTCTGCAACTACTACCGCAACTTCATTGAGAATTTCTCCCGGATCGCTAAGCCATTATACAACCTGACGGCAATCCCAAAAGGCCAGTTGTTCCAATGGACCGAGCAAGCTGAAGAAGCGTTCCTTGCCCTTAAAGAGAAATTGGTCAGCCCACCCATCTTATTGTACTTCGATCAGACAAAGCCTACACGTGTAGAGACCGATTGTTCTGATCTAGCAACAGGAGGAGTACTCAGTCAATTGCAGGAGGACGGCATATGGCATCCTGTGGCTTTTCACTCCCGAACCTTGAGTGGTCCAGAGGAAAATTACGAGATCCATGATAAGGAGCTGTTGGCTATCATCCAATGCTTGAAAGAATGGCGTGCAGAGCTCACCAGCGTTTTGGAGCCGTTTTTGATTCTGACCGATCACCGAGTTCTGGAATACTTTGGTCAGAAGCAGCTGCTCAACGATAGGCAAATCCGATGGTCAGAGGTGCTATCGCAATTCCGTTTCGACCTTCAGTACCGACCGGGAAAAGAAAACATCCTGGCGGACGCGTTATCTCGCAAGAAAGAACTTACCCCTACACAAAAAGCTGCAAAGGAACTGGAACGTACGAAAATCCTCCTCCCTCAAAAGAATGTTACGTTGCAGCATGACAGCAAGGTGTTAGCGCCCATCAATGAGGATCTGGATACCATTGATCGTACGCTCCTGGCCAACCGAGCAGATCCCGATCTCGAGGATCTACGGCAGCAAGCACGACAGCGGGAGGAACCTTATTCTTTGGAACCTACCGGATTGGTGCTTCATAAGGGACGCGTGGTGGTGTCAGCCAAAGACAATCTCCGTACTCAAGTGTTAAAGTTGATCCACGAATCTACATCCACCGCTCATCCAGGACGAAACAAAATGAGGAAACTAGTTGGCAACCGTTATTGGTGGCCACGATACGCAGCAGACATCGAGCGTTACGTGCAGAACTGCCACGTCTGCCGACGATCGCATAAGCCTAGAGACAAGACACCGGGCCTACTACAGCCCCTGGCCATCCCAGAACGTACATGGGATGATATATCGATGGATTTCCACGATGTGGGAGTACCAGACAAGCGAGGGTTTAATAACATCTGGGTAGCCGTTGATAGATTGTCTAAACGCCAAATCTCCATCCCCACTACCAAAAGTGCTACAGCGAAGACTGCTGCAGACCTGTTCTACCGTTACGTTTGGCGATTCCGTGGCGCACCGAAGACCATTACCAGCGACCGCGGTCCGCAATTCATTTCGGATTTCATGGATGAGCTGTCAAGGTTAGCGCGCGTCAAACTCAAGCTATCTACGGCAGAGCATCCGCAGACAGACGGCCAAACCGAAATTATCAACCAGATCATCGATCAGCGACTACGACCATTTGTTAATTTCCACCAAGACGATTGGGCGGAGCTGCTTCCTGCTCTAGATGCAGCAGCAGCAGCTATGCCAAATGAATCTACGGGATTGTCGCCATCAATGATTGACTACGGTTACAAAATGCGTTTGGAATTCGACTGGAATCAGCGGGTAGAACCACGAACCCCTAGAGAGAAGCTGAATCGGGACGAGGCCGCTGTGTGGCTTAAACGGATTAGCAGTGCGTTGGATTATGCTAAAGAGAGCATCAAACGCTCACAGGAACAACAGCGGGTTCAAGCCAACAAACACCGCCGAGAAGTGGACTTTGACGTTGGAGATAAAGTGTATATCCGGCGCGGTGCTTGGAGAACTACGAGACCGTCGGATAAGCTGGAAAATCCAATGGTCGGACCATATCGGATCATTGCAAAGGAAGGGCATTCATTTCGCGTACAACTACCAGCCTCCTGGAAAGTACACCCTGTGTTTTCACCAGATAGACTGCGCAAAGACCCAGATAACCCGTTGCCCGGGCAGGCCAATCCAGAGCCGCTGGCGGAAGAGGTCAATGGGGAATTAGAATGGGAGATTGAGAAGGTGTTGGACGCTCGGCTGTATCGCAATCGGCTGCAGTACAAGGTTCAATGGGAAGGCTGGGACGCAGACGAAGAATGGTACCCGGCTGCCAACTTCCGGAACGCACCACTCATATTAGAAAAGTTCCACGCTGAGCACGCCGAATTGCCAGGGCCACCACGACGTCTTGCTACGTGGTTGGACAATGCCGCACATGATAGATTTAGTGATGAACATCCGGAAGATAATATGGTGACCAACCAAGGTCGTGACAACCGACGCCGTCGCAGAAATTAGTCGATTTGGGACAATCGAAGGCTGGGGAGGGGGTGATGTCACGGCACGGCATTCTGTCCCGTCATGTTATAGGGTCACGTGGATGGAGGATGTGAGATTGATGGCTGAGGCAGGAAGGAGCACGTGCGCGGTGATTAAGTGGAAACCCGCCCGCCTAGGAATAGCCTCAGGGCTTTTTGTACTGGGATATTCTTCTTTTCTGTTTCTCTCCAGCTTAGTATTCGCTCCATAGATTTAATTATTGCTATACAAGCTGTATTTCACTTGTGCATATTCTACGCCGTGACACGTCTCGTAAATGTCTTGCAACAATTAGGCCATCTAGATTCAAATGGAGAACACCGCAAAATACTCGATAAAATTGTCAAGCGTTGTCAGAAATGTCAACGGTTTGGCGACCCCCATTAAGATTCAAATTTACCCTTAAAGATGATCTCATCGACTTTAACTATTCTATATATACAGATATCATGTACATAGACGAACGCCCATTACTACACGTTGTAGACAAAGCTACTGTCACAATCAGAGGTCTGGGATGTCACCAGGGAGTCTGGGTTTGTATATTTAATATTCTTACTATTTTAAAAAATTGAAGATGTAGAAAATCGGAGTTTGTGGGCGTCTATTTATACATTATTTGAGGACAGTGGGTCCAACAAGCGAGAGAGGTTGAAAGTGCAAATAATACAAACATTCCCACGTGACCCGGGATCTATGTAGGCGCAAGTCGGCTAGGTTGGCTAATCTAGTCTACAGGCGAAACACCGGTCTACCGACCGTTACAATCCCCCCTCTTAGGATCTTTTTTTCTTACGCTGTCGACGTTTAGCTTTCGTGTGTTCTTCTGCAGGCCCCACAAAGGCACCTGATTTGTCAATTGAGGGTCCGTCGTTGGATTCGATGGGACCGTAGTCGTGTTCGAACACGTCAAGTGCTTTGGCGTCCTTGATATATTCGATTGGTTCCCAGGATGGCTCGGCCCAATTGGAATATTTCACTAGGGCTTGCCGCATGAGACCCCTCCCGCGTCGTACTGTCCTTGCTCGAATAATTTTATCGATTTCATACTCCAGTTTGTTACCTTCGTCTATTAACGCTGGATTTTGCGTGTCGTCACATAGTTGGGATGGTAGGGGATCATTGCTAGCTCTTTTGACCAGCTCGACATGGAATCGTTTGTGTAATTTCCCCGGGACGTTTAATTCCACTGTCAATGGATCCGGGACCGCTGTTACTTCGTATTTTGCGTGCAGCCAAGAGAGTTTCTTGGACAATTGAGGAGTGCTGATATTTTGGAGGTTGAGCCAAACCTTGTCCCCAACCTTGAATTTCTCCGGTTGCCTCCGCAGCCGATTTGCATTTTCCTCATAGCGTTGTTGAGCGGTGGCGATAGCCGCCTGTGCGAAATCTTGAGCTTCTCTAAGACGATTAATCAGGGTTTCGGCGGAGGTCTGTCCTGGGTGACGACGTCCAACTTCTCTTACTGGTTCTTGAATAGGATTTATATTATACCCATGTCTCAAAAAAAAAAGGACTCATACCTCCAATCGCTGAGTTTGGACGCAAGTTTATGGCCAGCTGAGCCATTGGGAGCAATTTGGCCCAGTCGTTTTGGGCATAACACGTAAATGTACGTAGATACTTATACATTTCCTGGTTGGCTCTTTCGCTCGCGTTCGACTGTGGATGGTAGGCAGTCGTAAGGCGTTGGGAGATACCCATTGATTTACAAAAATATTGCCAAAAGTTGCTTAGCCAGTCGCTACCCCGGTCACTCGTAAGGTTATAGGGGAACCCGTGGTACCGATAGTATCTGTCGATGAAAATCCGAGCGCACGACGCCGCGTCCATACTTTTTGCAGTGAAGAGGAAAACGTCTTTTCCCAGGCGGTCCGTAATAACCATTACGTTGGTGCAACCGTCAGATTCGGGAAGATCAGTTACAAAATTGATGGTTAAATCGCTACCCAGCCGTTCGGGGATTGGGAGTGATTTCAAGAATCCAGCTTTGGCCTCCCTCCAGACCGATGTTCGGCCACACGTGTCACAATTCCTTACGAATTGGCGTACCGATGATCGCATTTTTGGCCAAAACCAACGCTGCAAGAGGATGCTTAACATGGTGTCTCTCCCCGGGTGCCCTGAGAGGTGACTGTCATGAGTACGTTGCATAATAGCTGTTCTTAGTGGCTCGTAATTTGGGACCCAGACACGGTCCTCCCTTCCACGTAATACACTGTCCGACGCTACTGTACATTCTGAAATATTTGCTGTCATAATCTGGGCTATGTCGGCCGGGAAGCTTCTTTCACCCGACTTGACTGCATCACGAGCTCGTCTCCACGTCGCGTCTTCCTCCACCCCAATACTCCACAATGTTTGGAGTATTTCGTCCTCGAAGAGTTTTGCATTTGAAGCATTGTCCTTGAACTTTTTTTTGAAATTGACAGATTTTTTGACACCACCCGGATTCAAAGAATTTAGCTTTGGACCACAAATTAACTGCTTTATCCGTCCCATATTCCGTTCGTCGTCTAATCCCGCTGGCTTATCTTGATCTCGTCGGGAGAGTGCGTCCGGTCGGTCACACGCGCGTCCTGGTCGCCATTCTAGATTGAAATTAAACTGGTGAAGTGTCTCGCTATATCTGATTTGTCTTTCGTTTAGAAGTTGCTTTGTTGTAAAGTAACTCAAGTTTTTGTGGTCAGTTAATATAGTAAAAGGTTTTGAAACTGAGGTGAGTTCCGCCTTCCATTCCTTTAGGCACGCAACGATAGCGTGCATTTCCTTATCATGGATGGGATAGTTAACCTCCGAACTATTCAGCCGCTTAGAAAAATAGGCTACAGGGCGGAGCCTGCCTTCGTCGTCTTTTTGAGATAGGCACCCTCCCATGGCGTACCCAGAACAGTCCGCCTCGAGAATAGTGTCCTTATCTGGATCCCATTGGGCTAGTGCTGGTTCTGAGGCGAAGGCGTTCTTTAGCCGCTTGAAAGCATCGTTTTCTTCTGGGCCCCATCTCCATTGTGTATCTTTTTTTGTTAGGTTAATTAATGGGCTAGCTACTTCGGAAAACTTGTCGATGAAGCACCGGTAAAAATTTGCGAACCCAAGAAATGATCTAACTCCTTTGACTGATGTTGGCGCCTGCCAGTTCTGAATGGCCTTTACCTTTGATGGATCGACAGTTATTCCCCTTCCGGCACGTATGATAAATCCCAAATATTTCACCTCTTGGCATAGAAATTCGCATTTATCAATATCCAGGTACAGTCCTGCGTTGCTTAGTTTGGATAAGATACTTCGGACCGTTTTCCAATGTTCCTCTTTGGTCCCACTTGTATAGGCTAGTACGTCATCCATATACGCGGTTGCGTCGCAGTCCAGATGTTCTTTCAGATGCTCGTTTATGTACCGCTGGAACGTAGCTGGCGCGTTTGACAAGCCAAAGGGGGTGACCAGCCACTCGAAGAGGCCGAGTCGGCATCTAAAGGCAGTCATCCATTCGTCGCCTTCCCGGATTCGTATTCGATGAAACGCCGATTTGACATCTAGCTTGCTGAACCACTTCGCCTTAGACAACTGTCTAAGGGTTTCGTTAAATAGTGGAAGGGGATACCGGTCCGGGATTGTGATCGCGTTTAGGCCTCGATAGTCTACACAAAATCGCAGCCCTCCGTTCGGTTTCTTTGCAAATAGGACGGGTGCGGCGGCCGGAGAACTGCTCGGACGTATCCACCCCTTCGCTGTGAGGTTTGTCAACGTTTTGCGTAGCACCAACAACTCTTCTCGAGACATGCTATAAAGAGGGCCCCAGGGCGGTTGTGAGGGCTTACCATTGTCGAGACTGAGGTTGATGGCGTGGTCCAGCCTTCCTCGATGTGGGGGGAGATCATCCGCTCCTACGTCGTCTGCAAAAATGTGCGCGAAGTCTTTAATCTCATTTGGGAGTTGGAGACGAGCTCCTTCTTCAGTGAGCCGTGGCTTGGTTCTCAATGCTTCGCTAATGTCCTCAACCGAAGCCTTGAAAATAGGTACTGAGGTTAACAATTTCTTTAGATCTCCAATCGATGTAGCTATAGGCTTCCGTACTTGTCTGAGATTGTGACGCCACCGTTTGGTGCTATAAATGGACCCGCCTAACTTGCGTAAGTGAAGGCGTTGGTCCTTGGAGATGATAACCGCGTCTTGGTCTTCGAGCCATTTTTTCCCTAGGATAAGAGGGTGTGTGCTCCCTGGTACTACGTATAACGATAAGTCGTAAATTACATATCCGTCTAAATCAAGATTAATCTGTGTCAAATATTCCACCATTGGTTTATTAAGAGTCGCTTTTTAAGCTGTCTCTAATGGACGTGGGGTAATTGGAATGCGCGTTAGTTTTAGTCTAGAGGCCAATTCATCGCTGATGATGCCTGTACATAAGCAACCGTTGTCAACGAGTCCTTGGACCATTATCTCGTCATTTATAAGAGCATTTACGAGAAAGGGAGAAGATTGCATTTGTATTTCTAGACTAGTACTAATATTACACTCTTGTAGGCGACTGTCCACAAGAGTATCTAGTTTTCCGCCAGCGTTTCGTCTATTTCTTCATACATGCTTGGATCAATAGCCGGTAATGCCGTCGCATTGGCCCGTACACTGCCCGTGACTGGATTAATGGCAGGAAGCAATGGGCAAATTCTCGTATTACATCCTCGTCTTTCGCAACGGTAACACTTCTTCACTCGTTTTAAGCGAGCAATTTGCTCAGGTGACTTCCATCGTGATTGTCGACCTGCTGGGTGATGATGAATGTTATTAGGTTCGTTGAAATGCCCACGTTGTACCAGAGCCGTGTTCACGCCACCCATAATAACATCGCCAGCCCCGTCAACGTTGCCTTCGTTATTCCTTATATCAAAGTAATCATTTCTCCTACCTCCGTGAAGTCTGAGGTTGACATCACCACCCCGCCTTTCCTCCGGTCGCTGCTCATTCCTTTGCTGCCTGGAATCGTCATCTTCCACTTGCTGGGCTACTTGACCTACTATGCGGACCCACTCAGAGAAATTAGATCGAGGCAGTAAGTGGTTTCCTCGGAGAGCGTGTCGTAACCTGCTGTTCATTGCATTTTTAAGCATCGTGGTCTTTGTTCGATCATTCCAGAGATCACCTTCAGACTCGGTCAGCTTGGATGCCCACGTAGGATAAAAGGAGGCCCATATCTGAGTCTCCCCCATCTTAAGGCCGTATAGCTGGTCACAGGCTTTGTCGGTTCTTGTAGTGTCGAGGTTAGAACAATCGAGGAATTCAAGAAAATCTTCGGGCCGCCGAGTCCCGTCGATGCCGCCAGCTTCGAAAAACGCTCCGGCTTTCGTTTGGGCGTCGCCTTTGAGAGCCGTATAGATAGACAAGAAGGCTCTGGTGTCAGTATAGTTAAACGCGTGCCAATCCATCCGAAAGATCAACAGCACTGCGCTTCTCCAAGCTGGGTAATTGTCACGCCTACCATTAAATTCGGGTAGCTCCGTAGGCCGAAATCTCAGTCCCTCAGCTGGAGCTGGGTCTTTCTCTATCACGACACCCGTAGTGGTGTCATCGTTCAGAGTAAGGCGCCTGCGTAGCTCGTCTATCTGTGTCTGGAGACTCGTTAGCCTCTCCTCGTCAGAATCAGAGTCCTCTATTGGGTTTTGGTACGACATAATGTATAGTTCTCTCTCTCAAAGAAGGAGGTTCAGAAAAAGATATTTGAAGGGCAATTTTGTAAAATAGTAAGAATATTGTCACAATCAGAGGTCTGGGATGTCACCAGGGAGTCTGGGGTTGTATATTTAATATTCTTACTATTTTACAAAATTGAAGATGTAGAAAATCGGAGTTTGTGGGCGTCTATTTATACATTATTTGAGGACAATGGGTCCAACAAGCGAGAGAGGTTGAAAGTGCAAATAATACAAACATTCCCACGTGACCCGGGATCTATGTAGGCGCAAGTCGGCTAGGTTGGCTAATCTAGTCTACAGGCGAAACACCGGTCTACCGACCGTTACAGCTACGCGCTACCAAGCTGCACGCTGTCTAAAAAATCTCAGCTCCTCTAACGTCTGGAACACACTAAGACTATGCTGGATAGATGCATACCTTGGGCCTCCTGACATCATCAACCATGATGCAGGAACTAATTTTACATCATCAGAATTCCAGCAGTATTCTACATCATTTGAAATTCAAACAAAAGAGGTCCCAGTAGAATCGGCTAACTCCATGGGCATGGTTGAGCAATATCACAAGCCTCTGCGACGCGCGTATACTGTCATTAAGGAAGAAACTAAATCTACAGACAAGGCCCTCATCCTCCAAATGGCAGTCAAAGCAATCAATGACACCGCTGAACCCGATGGAATCATCCCAACTCGTATTCGGAGCGTATCCCAGAATGATAAAACTTGACCCTCCTGCGCCAAGTATTGCTGCCAGAGCACAGGTCATACAAAAAGCAATGGCAGAGGTATCCAAATTACGTCTCCGGAATCAAGTCACATCTGCTTTACGCTCCAGAAATGGCCCCGCTATCAATGCTCAAAATATTACAATCGGAGCAGAAGTTCTTGTGTGGCGCACACACAGAAAGCAATGGGAAGGCCCATTCTCACTTCTTTCTTTGGAAAGAGAAAATGCAGTAGTTCAACTCTCAAGTGGTCCCACAACATTCAGATCATCATCAATTAAGCCATATACAAATGATAAAAATGATCTGCATGTGCAACCAGAAGAAAGCTCCCCTAGAAATGAAGAGCAAATTATTACATCCTTAGCAGAAAACCAACCTCAACATCAAGGTTCCCCTGAAAATGGAGAACAAATTATTGCATCCTCCTCAGAAAACCGACCTCAACGTACAAGGCGTCTCCCAGCACGCTACCGCGAGGATAACATTAATCACAATGTTATACATATCCAAGATACTAATTACAAGCTTCATTCAGCAGCCGTTGCAATTTATTTCACACACGACAACCCCCAACCAAATTTCACCCATTCCCGTCAACAGGAGCTTGAGGGACTCCTTATCCGCGGTGTATTTGAGTTTGTAGACGTCAAAGCTGTATCTTCTGAAGAACGAATTTTTAAAAGCCGTTTTGTTGACACTGTAAAGTTAACAGGCACCCCACAAGCGTTCGAAAAGTCTCGACTTGTAGTTCAGGGGTATAATGATTTAGATAAATCAAATGTCCTGACACAGTCGCCCACAATCCAGCGATCTAGCCAACGACTCCTACTCTCTATCGCTGTTACAAGAGGTCTCGATTTGTTCACCCGAGATGTAACTCAAGCCTACATACAATCCAAGACGCCGCTTGCTCGAAACATCATCGTAATACCTCCAAAAGAACTTAACCTACCACCCAATATATTGCTCAAGATTCTTAAACCCCTGTATGGCAATGCAGAGGTGGGCACACATTGGTTTCAAACCTACCACCCTCATCAGACTGACAAGCTCTCTCTTTCACAATCTTCTAGTGATCCTTGCCTCCGTTACAATAATGACGCAATCGTCGCCCTTCAAACGGATGATACTCTCTTCGCCTGCAATGAACAATTTAGACAAAAAGAACAGCAAGAGCTCGAAACTGCGAGATTCTCCGCAAAACCAACAATAAAGCTGACAGCCAATACACCAATCAACTTCAATGGTGCCTCACTCACCCTTACAACCAACGGCATTACCGTCACCCAATCTTCACACTGTCAGAAACTATCTATGGCTACTCAAAATGACGCTAAGTCGTACATTATTCAACGCGCACGAGGAGCTTACATTTCCTCTGTCTGTCAACCTCAAGCCGCATTCGACCTCTCACAAGCAGCTCAAGTTTCCCAGCCCACAATTCTCCAGATAGAAGCCTTAAATAAAAGACTTAGATGGCAAATGAAAGGATCTGGCTCACGTTTCATCAAGTTAAACAAAGCAGAACTACAAATAATTGTCTTTACTTATAGTAGTTTTGCTAACAATCTAGACTACTCGTCTCAAATTGGATTTATAATTGTTCTCGCTGACTGCAGGAATTGTAACATTATCCATTGGTCATCAACTAAATGTAAGCGAGTAACTCGCAGTGTCCTTGCATCCGAACTCTATGCCATGGTTGCTGGATTTAATGCAGCGTGTGTTCTAAAACATACTGTTGATTCAATTATGAAAAGAAAGATCCCTGTAGTGGTATGCATCGACAATTACTCACTCTATGAATGTCTTGTTAAGTTGGGAACGACCAAAGAAAAAAGACACATGATAGATATTGCCACAATCCGCCAAGCTTACGAACGCAGAGAAATATCTCAGGTCATTAGGATCAAGGGAAAATCTAATCCGGCCGATGCCATGACAAAGTCCCAGGCGTCTAATCATGCACTCGACGAAATACTGGCAAATAAATACTCTATTGACAAAGAGGCGTGGGTAGACCGCGACAGTGTAGAAACCAACAAATAAACAAAAGACTGCCAGTGTCGGACTTTGCATTCTATGTCAATAACTCTATTAGGCTTAGCGTCTTGGCAACTATTAACATATATTTCTTAGACTGTAGATAGGATAGTTAGAAATCAAAGAATCAATATCAAATACAGGTGTTATACCTTAGTAGTGAACCCACACTAGCTAAGATAAGGGGAGTGTTGTGATGAGATAAAGTATGAAGAACGCAGGAGCATAGATCACCTGACACTAGCGTCGCTCAGACCATCACTACATATCTTTGCTGCTTGAATTACAACGTAGATAGGAGTAGTTCTAATGATTTACAAATATATACACAAGTAAATGCAACAAAATCTGACCTCACGAGTAACTAATCTGACCCCACCAGTAACTAATCTGACCACTCGGGGAACTCATCCGGCCCCTCTACAACCAATAGTCAAGTTACCAGTTGTGCCTAGCGGTGCAAATATGGTACCGTTGGGGGGGGATCCTATTGAAAAATAATTGATTGAAAAATTGCTTCCATTTGTGTTTTCTAAAAGTTTCTAGATTATCTATAATGATAATGTTCCAATCACCGACCTGAATACATCCAACTGTTTCGCACTAGCAAAAGTCTGGTACAAGTCCCATTATATGAAACACCCTTGAGTCAAATCCTTGAGCGTTGTATTTACATGTATATCCTAAACAATTGGTATAACACTTTGATACAACGACATGGTATGAGAAATGTCAACATAATGCGACGTGAAACACTTTTCAACTCTTAGGATCAAACTTACAACAGATCCCATGGTCTTGGACCAATCCGACATGCCGCACATAGGCCCTGATGGGCATATAACCCTGGGGAAAAGACAGCGTCGTTTCTGTTAAAAACTATGTATGCTGTCACGGAACGGCCGGCTAAAGCTAGTCGTTTCGGCTTGAATTTATTTAGTTCTTTTGCATAAATTTTATTCACATATTGTCTTAAATTAATTGGCGTGAGTTTTCATGCATTTTGTCGATCTTCATCAATGGCTTCAATGACGTTGATAAATTATTTTGCATATTGTCACTAATTACTTAATATTGTTATTATTGTTGGATTTTTCATGTTGATTGTTATTAACAACAATTGAATTCCAGGCATTGCATAGTTCTATGGAATTCTATTTCAATCGACGGTATTTTGGGTGGAGTTCCTCTTTTAACTCCTCCTGCATGGTATTTTAGGGCTGGATAATTGCAGAGGCAACGGTTCGTGAGCCACCTGGGCAATCCTGAGCAATATGTCCTACCTTGTTGCACCAAACACAGCGACCGAGAGCCCGACGTGCATCTTTCGCTTGGGGAGTGAGGCGACCATCTATGCCTCTTTTGCGAGACACAAAGTCAAGGTCCATTGCAGATCCACCTTGAGATACCGTTGGTTCGCGAAGGATTGGGGGCACAGGCGGGGTGAAATGTTGATAGTTTGCTGGATATATCGTACGCGAAGCTGCATAGACAGGTGCAGAGAGTGCTGGAGAAGATAATGCCATGGTTGAGGCCAGAACCTCCTGAAAGCCGGCGTCTTCCTTTCGGAGTTAATTTACGAATTCGTGATAGTCTTCGGGGATATCACTAGCCATGACAAGGACATAACGTAATTTTGGCAAAAGACGTCAACGCAGCATTATTTTCCATTGTGATTTTTCCTGGTGGGCGTAGGATGGATCGGCCATATAATCCTCGAAAAGTGTGATAAATTCATGAAATGGTGTTTTCTTCTGGTAAAGTGACTCCGCTGCCCGACTCGCTTTTTCTTTGAGACCTGGATCTTGGCATCGTTGTCTGAGAGCTGACAGAAAATCTGTCAAGGCGGTAATTTCGGGACTCACTGAAGGGTTCTCCAAGCATCGGAATGATGATCTCATTTTCTGTAGAGCTCCAGGGCCCAAACACTGGTAGGCAAACCTAATCTTAGCCACTCCGTTGGGGAATTGGTCTAGAGACCCGAGAATTTGATTCATTGGTTGAGAGCAAAAAGGGCGGAGATTGATATGCTCTCCATCGTAAGGAGTAATGGCTAGGGCTGATATGCAAAAAGATGGCAGGTGAGGAGTTAAAGCAGGCGCGGGTGGTGCAGTAGGCGGTTAATTCTGGTTATTTTGGGCAGAGGCAGCATATAGTTCGCTGACTCGGCCTGGATTGATCTCTGAGGCTGCAGGCATGATATGTGGTGCATGAAGCAGGTAAGGTAAGTTCCAAAGATGTGAAGGGATGAGTTTTACTCCCTGGGGTGCTGTAGGAGTGGGCATTTGTTTTGTGTTAAAAGCTGCTGAAGTTGTAGGCACGGGGAATGGTGCAGTTGGGCCGACTTGGGTTGTTTATGGTGAGCTAGACATTGATCTGTCGTTAGAGTCAATAGGGGTTCTGAAAATATTCATTTAGCGTTTAATAGGGTTTTTAAGAGACGAAATGAAGGTCCTTCGACTCTTCCTTTTGACGTTTAGTAATGTCAGTATGCTGAAGGCACGGAGGCGATGATGACTGGGTAGATGATCTAAGGGAGGGCTGAAGGGCTCGAAAGTAATAGGATTGGTGGGCTCGAAAGCAATAGGACCAGTGGTGTCAGAGTAGTGACCCGCACGTGACTCGACGGCAAAAAGCTGAAGACTAAAGGCTGAAGATCGGAAGCGCGGAAGCGCAAGGCTGAGGTATGGAGACTTAAGGGGCCGAAAGGGTCACTGTAAGGTAACTGAAGACTAATGCTGAATGTCCAATGAAGGAGTAAGGGAGCGGAGATAAAGACAAGAGATTAGAAACTGAAGAAGTCCGAGAGCTGAAAGTTACTGAAGACTGAGAAATACTGTAGGCTAAGAGACACCAAAGGCTGAAAGACACTGAAGACTGAAGGTGACTAACTTGAATTATATAGTCTCGAGATGACGGAAAACTAAGCGTAAGGAGCTCATCTAGCAATCAGTGCCCTACTATATATCCGGAATAACATCTCAAACTACTAAAGGTATCTTGTCACACTGAAGGAGAAACATTGGGAGAACTTCCAAAACGCCGGGGTTCCTCCGATACCTAATACAACACCAGAATACATCAAGCCAAACAATGGAAGACATCTGATGCTAACCCACTTGTCTAAAACATAACTAAACATGGGCCAAATGATCCGCGAACTCTAACAGGTGGGCTCTAAGGCACGAAGACTGAAGGTACAGAATGAATAATTAGACAAAGAATTAAACGTAAAGAACAAGAACTCTGTAGTTCTTGTTAGCTATTTATACACATGTCTTGCCCTATGACCAACAATCAGAGTAATCTAAGTAAACAATATCAACAAATGTTTCCTATGGATGCATTGAAAAATAGCCCAAAGTAAACAAATCCGTGAATTCTTAAGCGAGATTTGTCTAATTTTCTCGCAATCCTTATTCCAATCCCAATCCTAAGAATTCTAATCCAGATCTCTGAAAATTCTGACAGCTCAGCAGATTTGACAATGCTAGCAATATAAAGAAGCAAAAATTTATCAAACTATATTCTAAAATTAGCTACAAAAGTCTAGATAGTGCTTGTATAAAAAATGGATGGATGGCTGCAAGAATTCAGCCCTAGAATCCCATTAAAGCGGCTCAATCCTGATTTGTCCTTGAGACGCCAAGTTCTGTACAAATTTAACCCCTGACACCCCCAAACAGAGAGCGCCAACTATCAGAGACTGAACTTATGACCATGCCATGTATCCCACGCCAATTTCGTGAACTTTTTAGAACCGCTCAGAATGGTTGGAGCTCTTCGCGTACACGGCGCTTACTGGCCCAAAAAAGTTCATAAGGGAATTGGTAAGATCTTGTTCCAACTTGAACTTGAGAAGGAGAGAAATGATGCCAAACATAAACAGCTTGAGCAGCTGAAGCAAAAGGGTCATAGAGGAGTAATAATTGATGCAAATCAGACATTTGCGAGACTCAAACAGGTTCACCTGGCGAAAGAGGCAGAATCTGCACGTGATGCTGCAGAAAGGGCCAGAATTGCTCATTTTGAAGCCAATCCTCCTATAGCAAGTAGTGTAGGTTCCTCTCTACAGGATCATTGTTTTGAATTTTCATTAGATCTATCTGTTAGATAATTATCGTAAATTTGATGACGTGGTCTCATGTGGGGAAGGGTGGCGGAATCTAGGGTGGTAGACTTATGTATATTTCGCAGAACAACTCTGTTTGATGTTTGGAACACTCATACTAAGATTTCATTTGCAGATACCACTATTAGAATAATGCCTTACGACATGTACCTATTTTACTAGGTGTATGATAAGGGAACATACACTGGTTAGAGGAGCTAATATTGATACTAGAATTAGAGTGATTGGGTTATATGTGGATTGAATGCAGTATTATGTTGTCACTGGATGATGTTTAAATTATCTACTACGTGGGAATCCCAAGCCTATTTATACTCCGATATGGTCTGTGCATTGATAGTGTGACAACTGGTAAGCTGAGTTATTCCTGTAGCCTATGTGGCGCATAGGCGTGCACAAATGCTACAGGGATAAAGGTGTGGTGCATGGGGCATGTGGCAAGGGGGTTTGGTACGGTGAGGCAAGAGGGGCCTCGCTTATCCTGGAACTTTCTGGAACGTAAGAACTGGCTTAGACACGAAGGCAAACTGAGATGTGAAGACTCCTTGATGCACCTGGGCTTCCTGATTCAAGGACCTTCTGATATACAAGGATTTGCAGGAACCTTTGACTATTTTAGGGTTAAGGCTAGTTCTTAGATTGGGGAGATGTTGTATATATACTTATTGAGTCACGAAATAGTTCACATGCTTATAGTTTTGAATATTAATTACCTCTACTCATTTAGCTGCGCAGGCGCACTCGTTTAGACTGTGACAGATAGGACAAACATGACAAACACTGAGAACTATGTGTGCTGCCTCTCGCCTAACTATGCCACGTGCTCTATCCGGACTGCTGGTCCTCCATCTCTTCCGTGACCTCTGTGCAGCGGCACAAACATCTCTCCGCTCATCCGCCCACTTACACGCCCGCTTATGCGTCCTTCATGCCCCATCATTTCCGTTAGTGCCAAGCACAACACTCTCTCTGTCGGTAACGACCTTTGCTTGGAATTCTAGTGAATTGCAACAGGCGACTTAGCCTTTGTAAGCGCGTCAGCAAGTTGAAGATTGGACGGAACATAGGAGACAATGATTTTCTTCTCCTGGTGTTGTTCACGACAATAGAAGTTTCTGAGCGATATGTGCTTGGAGCTTCTATGGTTGTCGTGATTTTTGAGTGAAATGGCCGACTGATTGTCGACATGGAATTTGGTGCATTTGGCCCCTTCGATTCAATGAGTGAGACCCAGCTCCTGAATCAATGACTTAACCCATTGAAGTTGGCGGAATGTCTCGGTGGCAGCTAGGTATTCTGCTTCAGTGGTGGATAGGACGACTTCCCGTTGTAAATGTGACTTCCAGCAAATCGGACCTGATGATAGTCTGACAAGCATTCCAGACGTAGATCGGCTGGTTGATGGGTCGGCTGCAAAGTCTGCGTCTGTGTAGGCTTCTGGAATTGGACGGTGGTTACTTCAGGTAAACATTATGCTGTGGTCGGGA
The DNA here is from genome assembly GCA_028751805.1 of Podosphaera xanthii. Lineage (NCBI taxonomy): Eukaryota > Fungi > Ascomycota > Leotiomycetes > Helotiales > Erysiphaceae > Podosphaera > Podosphaera xanthii. The sequence goes on from JAPWIX010000015.1 coordinate 3,553,269, forward strand.
TCCTTGGCAATGTACCAGAGTACTTGGCGTACAGCTTGCATGTGTTCCTTTGACGGGTTGATGAGGAATCTTGCGAGATGATTAACTGCGAACGCGATGTCTGGTCTGGTGTTGTTCGATAGATATTGGAGTCCTCCAATGCAAGAGCAATACTCTGTCTTTTCATGCGGCAGGCATTTCTCATTGTTCGATTCCATCATGCGCTCTATTGGCGTGTTTGCTGTCTTGCAGTCTGTGAGACCGTGTCTGTTGAGGAGTTTTCGTGCATATTGGCCCTGCAAGAGCTTGAGCGTCAGAGTTGATGGGTGACTGATCTCTATGCCAAGGAACAAATTAGTGCTGACAGTCTTAAGATTATATTTACAATATAATGCACTCATTAGTCGGTCTATCTTTGACTGATGTGGCCTCACAATTTGAAAGTCGTCAACATGCATCAGTACAAAGAGATCCTTTTCATTGTTAGTGTAGAGACAAATGTCAGATGTGGTGGGAAATAGGCCTAGCTGGGCGAGTGTTAACCTAGCGTCATCATACCCCAATGCTGCAGCTTGTTTAAGTCCATATAGGCCTTTGCAGAGTTTGATGAAATGGCCATCTCTTTTGTATCCTTTCGGTAGCTCCATGAACAAGTCTATATTCAGGTCAGGGTTGAGGAACGCTGTTAATACGTCACCTTGTTTTCTATGCCAACCGAGTTGATGTGATAGGACAAGAATTATGCGTCCTGTTTCTAGTCTGGGTGTCGGGGCAAATGTTTCTTGGTAGTCAACGCCGTGCCGTTGAGTGAAACCCTTAACTGTACACCGGGCCTTATACTTTTCAATGTCACAGCTGGCCAGGTATTTCTTGAGTACACACTTGCACTTCATGGGCTTACGACCTTCGGGTAGGTGAAATTGTGGAATTATCTTTATGACGCCTTTTTGCTTCAGCGACTTAAATTTTTCTTCAGCTGCTTTCTTCCAATGTTAGGCTTCTGGGCTAGTCATTGCTTGATCCCACGTCTGTGGATCAGCTGATACCTGTGCTGTCTTTCCATGATGCAGGCAAAAGTAGTCGATGCGCTTGATTGTTCTGCCGCGTTGCGACCTTGTGATGTCACCTTCTGGTGAGTGTGAACGCTTGACTCCGGCTACTGGTTGTACTGAGTCCAAGCCAGTCATGACTTGGTAATAGGGTTCAGCTTGCTCAGTCAATTCTGCTTTGTTGTCGGATGTTCCCTCGTAGGATATCTCCCTCTGATAGGCAAGTTGTTGATTGTGGGGTATAACTTGAAGATCTGTTATATGCGAGGGTGTTGGAGCCAGTGGTGAGCTGGGTTCAGTGTGAACATCATGCGAATCGGGAAGTGGTAACGTTATGGGAGAAGATGGCGCTGTATTATATGGTTCTTCACTTTGCTCGTGTATAGATGTATGATCCGGCGTGGAAAGAGGATTCTCCCTCTGATCTTCTAAAGTATCGTGATGCGGCGTAGTTGTTTGAGCATCAGGCAAAAGGTCTATCGGATGGAGTGATGGCTCTGAGAAGATGGACCTATGATTTGACAAGTAACTAGTTGTATTTTAACGTTCGATTAAGTTCAACTCATGTCCAAAAACTATGTCCTCATTGAAGGTTGCGTGGGGAGTGACACCTTCAGATCATTTCCAGCCTTGAGCTGGAATCCAGTGGGGGTAGTATATGAGGAAGTTTTTGTTAGTGTTTTTCTGAAAGCCTATAAACTAACCCATAGTTGCCCTAGGTTCGAACTTGCCTGGTTTTGGGTCAATGAGCTTGTATGCGCGGCATCCGAAACGTGGGAGATTTGTTTAATCAATTTGGCTTGGATGAGGTTGTTTCAAGCCTAGAGAAAACTTAACAATGGCACTGATTTGGTGCGTAAACAGTGGAGGCGGTTAGTGATGAAGCAGGCATGTTCAACAGCCCATGGCCAGTAGTAGGCAGGCATTTTAGCGTTAATGAGCATGGATCCAACTTTTCTCAGGATGACTTTGTTAGATGCTCCAGATGCGCTATACTGTTCTAGTGTGTATGGACCGGATACGTCTATTCGGATGCAGTGTTTGTCATAGTATGTTTTGATGCGGGAGAATTCTGACCCCCCATCTTTGAAAATTGTGCGGACCCTTTTGCCGAATTGATGGTATTGATGTCTGACCCATTTTACTAACTGGGGTGCGATCTGATCTTTGGTGTTAATGGAGATGGCCCATCTCATGCGGGATTTGGCGTCAGTGATGATGACAGCGTATTGATGCCCATTACATGCCGTGGTTAGCTTTCCAACAGTATTAATGAAGACTTCGTCGAGGGGTCCAAATGGTGTTGGTCTTGGTTCGCGTGAAACGTATCGTTGAGCTTTGCTTAGATGGCATGTTTCGCAGTTAGTTAACTCAGCAGTATCTGTTGTTTGGAAGTAGTGGTAGCAGCAAGTGGTAAGACTTGAGAGAGATAATTTCAGAGAGAAGACAGATTGGCACAAGAAGGAGTCTGTTAATCGTAAGTGAGGAGTTGTTCATTACTCCCACTTAGACACAGCTACTTATAATATCTATCTAAAGAAAAAGGAAATCTAGTGATTTGTATTAATACGGTTTAGCGTATTTTACCAACCTCGCATCTTATAGGAAGATTAGTATGTGTAGATCTTGTTGAGTGCACACAGCTATCATATCCAAAGTTGGATGTACCAATTTCAACACCCCTCCTCACTTTGTACCGAAGATGAAGGTGCATAAGTGTTTCAATCTTGGGTTGGGCAAAGCTTTTGTACATATGTCCGCCAGGTTCTCTGCTGATGGGATATGTAGTAATAGAAGGGATCCGTCTTAAATTCGTTCTCTAGTAAAGTGGTAGGCAATATCAATATGTTTGGTGGCATCATTGAGTTTTGGGTTGTGTGCAATATCAATAGCAGAGTTGTTATCTGTCGACAGGGATGTTGATATATCTTGTCCAAGAAGCTGATGGAGACCACGAACAATCCAAATAAATTGTCTTGTTGCAAGGGACAACGCCATATACTCAGCTTCACAAGTGGAGTGAGCAACGGTACGCTGTTTCCTTGATTTCCAGCTGAAGGTGCATTCACCAAGTTGGAATAGATAGCCGCCGAAGCTCCGACGAGTGTCAAGACAATTTCCGTATGATGAATCACAATATCCATTTAGTACGAGTGGGGATTCGTACTTGTAAATTAATTTAAGATCCTTTGTTCCCTTGAGATATCTTAGGATTTGTTTTGCCGCACTGTAATGAGAGATTGATGGATCTGAGTTGTACTGAGAGAGATGAGATATTATATATGCAAGGTCAGGCCTGGTGCTAGATACGATATACATTATAGATCCGATGATTTGCTGATACAGAGTTGCATTGGCTCTAGGTTCTCCATGTATCGCCATCATCAGTTGTTGGTTACACTCGATGGGCGTGGAAACTGAGTTGCAATCTTGCATAGAGAATCGATCCAAGATTCTATTTATGTAAGCGGACTGAGATAGGCTGATTCCTGCATTAGAGTATTCAATCTGAATCTCAAGAAGCCAATGGAGAGTGCCCATATCATTTACCTGAAACTCAGATTTGAAGTGGGTTACTAATTGGTCCATAAGGGCTCCTTGTTCTCCAAATAATACTATGTCATCCACGTATACCGCGATGATTAAAACTCTATTGTTGTGGATGAAAACACATGGGTCAAGGAGGGAGGAAACAAAACCAAGGGGAATAATGTATTCAGCCAACCTGAAGTACCACTCCCGTGGTGATTGTTTCAATCCGTAGATACACCTATTAAGTTTAGCGACATGATTTCCTACCCTGTACCCTTCAGGGAGTTCCATGTAAATTTCTTCATTCAAGATTCCGTACAAAAATGCGGTTTTTCTGTCAAGTTGTCTCGGTTTCCACTTTTTCGCTACAGATATCGCCAGCAATAGTCGTAGTGAGTCAAATCTAACAACGGGAGCAAAGGTTTCGTCGTAGTCTAAGCCTTGAATTTGAGAGAAGCCTTTAGCTACGTACCGTGCTTTGAATCTTTCAATCTCTCCATGGGAATCTCTTTTGATTTTGCAAACCCATTTTCCACCAACAACTTTTCTTCCTATTGGGCGTGGGACAATGTCCCAAACCTTGTTCTCCTGAAGAGATGACATTTCTGCCTCAAATGCTGAATTCCATTGGTCCCGATTGGGAGACAGTTTTGCACTGTTATATGTTTTGGGCTCTAATTCATCAAAATTGTTGACCATGGCAAAATCTTGACCATCTGCATTAGTAGAATTCGACAAAACCGGTTGAAGAGGAACACGAGAAGCATTCCACCATTCCCCCGTTATCGTGTCATCGAAAGTCCGAGGACGGATTGTGCGTTTTGGTCTGGATTGTATGGACATAACATTCAGAGAAGGGAGCGAAGCTACTTGAGGTAGAGAAGTTGTAGTGTTGGTATTGGTCGAGATTTCGGATGATGTTGATGTTGATTGCTGAGATGTGGATTGAGAACCATGACTAGGATCTTGAGGAAGTGAATTTTGAATCAGATGTTCAAGCCCATTACCGATTGATATTGTCCTAGTGACATGAGTCGTAGTTGACTGTTTAGGATTATTCATATCAGCTGGGAAGTTATTTATCTCAGAGTTAGTTTTCACTGCAGGGAAAGTAACATCAGCTGAGATAATAAGTTTTCTTTTTTCTGGAACAAAGATTCAATAATGGTGATCGACTTTGGTGTAACCTACGAAAATACCTTTTTCTGCTTTTGGGAGAAGCTTGCTTCCTGATGGTTGTTTAGCCATGGGGATATGCACGTAGCATTCTGTGCCAAAGGGTTGAAGGTGAAAAATGGATGGTTTAGTGCCATGAAAAGCTTCATAAGGAGTCTGTCCATTTACAGATCCATGTGCTATTCGGTTTTTTGTATAAATGAATGTTCTTACAGCTTCAGCCCAAAGTCTTTTGTCTTTAAACGGTAAGAGCATGGCTCATATTCCTTCGCCTATAGAGCGATTTAATCTCTCAGCGACATCATTTGATTCAGGAGAGTAAGGAAGAGTCAGATGATGACTTATCCCGTTCTCTTTAAAAATCTTGGAGACTGTAGCGTTGACATATTCACCACCATTATCTGTCCGAAATGACTTGAGTTTAACGTTGTGCTGTGTTTTCAATTCCGTAATAAATTCGATTGTGGCTTGTGCTGCCTCAGATTTACATTTGAGAATTTGTACACTGGCATAACGAGTCGCGTCATCAACGAATCAGATGTAGTATAGTGCATTTCCATATGATGGAGTGGGAAACGGCCCACAGAGATCGGAATGAATGTATTCGCCTTTCTTTTCAGCTCTTATCTGAGATGGTTTGGGCTTTTTATGAGTAGATTTGGAAACGATGCAAGCTTCGCATGAGAAATCTGAGGGTTTTTTAGGAATAATACTTGAATTTGGAAGAAGCTTTTCTGTACTTGTGATCGTGGAGGGAGCAGAATGACAGAGAGCTTTGTGCCAAAATTCATAGGTTGTAAGAGCATGGTCATTTATCACCGCTTCCGGGATCGACGGTAACGGACCGTAAAAATGAGCTTCAAATAGTATTCTATTATCTTTAGAAACTGTTATAAAATTACCATCATCACAAAGAAAAAATCCTTTGGATCTGGCAATCCTCCATGAAAATAGAGGTAGGCTTAATTTAGGTACATATAATACATTTTCCATCGTAAACTGAGAAACAGTTCCATCAGACAGTTTGCAGTTCAACATGACTGTTCCTTTTCCTTCGACGTTCATCTTTTCACCTAAGCTTGAGGTCACAGAACCGGAGCTTAGCAAGATGTGGATAAATTGATCTGGATCAGGACATATGTGAGAAGTTGCACCTGTGTCAAAATAGAAGGGTTGTTTACTAACATTTTCAGATTGGGATGTAGTTATATTGGCCTGCTCTTGTATACCAGAGGAACTTGCATGTTTTTTCTTGCGACCCCTTTCTCGAACCTTGGGGCAACTTTTCCAAGTTTGTCCAGAACTGTTTGAAGGAAAATGCTTCAAACAGAATGTACACTCCTGGAGTTTTGCAACCTTAGAAGGTTTTGTCAGGTTCGAGGTAAAGAGTTTACCTCTTTTGGAACGAGTTGCCATTGCCATTTCCACTGGCGTTTCTTGGTCAAGGTCAATAAGTTGTTGCTTGACCGCGGCATAAGACAGATTGTCTTTGGTTGCCAGGTTATCCACAAATTTTTTTTGACCTTGAGCTAAGAAGGCCAAGATGAAAGTACTCTTTATTGTATCACTCTGGAGAAATTGAGCTAGAAGTTTTCTATCGTCGTCAGAGGAATCTCTGGCGAGTTTAGTCAACCTCGAGTACTCGGTCTGAAAAGTTTTAATGAAGGCACTTATTGGCTGGCTAGGAACATAGGCGATCGCAAGGAGTGCCAGGTTCCTGAACTGATAAACAAGATTGAACGTACTGTTTCTCTTGTATTCAGTTTCGAGGTATTTCCACATCAGATGGGGGTTTTGGAGTTCTAGCAGTGAAGCTAGAATATCCGGACACACCACCTGTATGTAGATGTTTTTGGCAAGGGTGCATAGTTCCTTGTATGCATAAGCCTCGGTAGGGTTATTTTCCTCAGCAGCCATTCCTTCAACCACAAGCTCGTGGAGCTTGTGTGTATCCCACACTACTATCATAGTATTAAACCATAAGTCATAGTTATCGTAACCGCTGAGCTGAACGACATTGGTCAGCTGCATAGATCGGGTATGCTTTGACTTGTTCAGTTCGCTGAAGAAGGTTGATTAGCTTTGGTTGGTAGACATTATGATAGTTTCGGGAGAATTCTGTTGATTGGAATAGTAAGCTTGAGAACGATGAGGATAAATAATTGAAAGGGGGGGGTTATCTCGAATGCTAAGAACACCGGATCATAACCTATTGTTTGGAAGTAGTAGTAGCAGCAAGTGGTAAGACTTGAGAGATAATTTCACAGAGAAGACAGATTGGCACAAGAAGGAGTCTGTTAATTGTAAGTGAGGAGTTGTTCATTACTCCCACTTAGACACAGCTACTTATAATATCTATCTAAAGAAAAAGGAAATCTAGTGATTTGTATTAATACGGTTTAGCGTATTTTACCAACCTCGCATCTTATAGGAAGATTAGTATGTGTAGATCTCGTTGAGTGCACACAGCTATCTTATCCAAAGTTGGATGTACCAATTTCAACAGTATCTAATCCTTCCATGCCTTTGGAGCATTGTGCTGTCTTTTTCAAAATCTTTTGACCAGTATGGCCCAGTCGCTGATGCCATCGTTGAGCACTAGTTGTCTAAGGAACTCTTGCTACCCGTGGTGCTGCAATATGTGATAGCGCATGCTTGTTGTCAGTTAGTGGCTTAATGTAGTAGACGTTGTTCTTCTGAACAAGTCTGGCGATAGGTAAGTGCTGATTCTGTGGGTCTACCTTGATAAGTTGGGTCATGTTTTTGTTGGGTAATATAGCACCATATTTCTTTAGTCTTCCGGCGGAGATAATGATACATTACGAGTGGGGGGAGTACAATGATTTACGAAGGTCAAGTATAGTGCCGCCAACGTGGATGCGTGCTGTGCCTTGCTTTGTTAGGGATGTGTTACCAACTGCTTGATCAAATTTTATGGGCTTATGCCTGGTAATAATGTCACAAAACATAGATTCAAATAGGACGAAATGGTGCTAGGCACCGGTATCATAAATGGCAAGGTGTGTATTTCTAGTAAACAAAGCGGTGGCAACTATGACTCTGTCCTCATCTGAGTCGGATGCATCTGTCTCAATGTTACTCACCGCCTTGGCCTTGCCCTTCCTGTTTCCCAGCGCCTTCCGAGCCAGGTACCTTTGGCCTTTGGGACAAACTGCAAGTTCGGGGTGCTGCTTGTAGCAATCCCTATTCTTATGATAGTGTTTGCAGAGCTTAAAGTCGTCGTCGTCAGGGTCCTCGGATTTCTCGAGAGCTGCTATTGCTAAACTTTGAGGTGCGGATTGATACACCCTATGGCCATCAACCACACGCAATGTCGACATCATGGTCTTGAGAGTGGTGTAACCATTGTTTTCCTAGCAAGCTCGTAGGTCCCTCCAAGTGCTGAGCCAGAGGATATGTTTCGTTCTAAGAACGAAGATGGCAGCAGCCTGCCCTTTGGTGACGTGATATTCGTCGCCTGTTGATGCGCCGAGGATTTTAGCCGCTTCCTGAACGCCCTGGAGGTGTGCCTGAAATCTGTTAATGTAACCATTGGCTGTGCTCACAAACTTAGTTCGGAGGAACGTCTTCAATGAGCGCGCACAAGGCGCTGTGGCCGTCTCCTTCCTAGTGTCTGCTATACTGTCATATAACTCCGCTATCATTTGGTCGTATAACGTGGGACAGATTGAGGAGTCGAGTCGGCTGATGATAATGTTTTTTGCTGAGATTTCTCCCAGCGTCCAGAATTCAAGAGCTTTGAGGTGTAAGTCGAGATCTTCCAAGCACCGCGAGTCGTCGGGGGTCATGTCTGGATTTGGATCGACGGGTTTATGTACTGGGCGAATGCCAGGGAAATTGTGGAAGACATGTCCAATGACGTTATTTTTGGCAAGCTTGGCTTACAAGCTGGATTTCCACTTTGCAAGTGGGACATCTTGTGAAAGTATCACTCTGGAAGTATAGCTGTGGATTGATTGATACATTTTGGATAAGTAAAAAAACTAGATCAAATTGTTAGCAATGCTCTGATATGAGTAGTACTACTCCGGGCTCATAACCTATTTTACTAGGTGTATGATAAGGGAACGTACACTGGTTAGAGGAGCTAAGATTGATACTAGAATTAGAGCGATTGGGTTATATGTGGATTGAATGTAGTATTATGTTGTCACCTGATGATGTCTATATTCTCTACATTGTGGGAATCCCAGTCCTATTTATACTCCAAAATGGTCTGTGCATGGATAGGACAAACATGACAAACACTGAGAACTATGTGTGCTGCCTCTTGTCTAACTATGCCACGTGCTCCATCCGGACTGCTAGTCCTCTGTCTCTTCCATGACCTCTGTGCAGCGGCACAAACATCACTCCGCTCATCCGTCCGCTTACACGCTTGCTTATGCGTCCTTCATGCCCCATCATTTCCGTTAGTGCCGGGCACAACAGTACCCTCTTCTGTTCATACCCGCCATAGGGAAAAGCGAGAAAAGCCTGTGGTTATCTGAGTATGCTTTTGTCATCCTACAAATATAGTATCACTGCAAGAGAAGTGGTGTGAGGGTCTCGCTGGATTTGAACCAGCTTTCTCCTGTCTCAAGTGGGGCATGTGTCACGGGTACTAGCGTTGGCATGGTGATACCACTAGCGTGGCGATTAGGCGAGCACGCGTACATGTAGATTCCGTAGACCGTTTGGTTTCTCCTTTATGCAACTACAAATATATTACCCTGAAGACTAAGTTACTGCCCAACTGCCCATGATAGTTAGTTGCATCTCTTTAATCGCACGCGCGCCAGGTTACTTTTTCAATCTGTGTCAAAAAAAATTGTTGCGTGTTGCGATCCTTTCAACCTAGAGCCCTTTTGTTTTTTACACCGAGCCACCAAGTACCGAAATCAACGAGTAACCAAGTCGCCAAGCTACCTAGAATTTGAACCGAGTAATTGAGATCAGGATAAAGATCTTATTCCCGTGAAGCCAAGACTATGGAGAATCCCTGGGGAGAACAAATGAATGAAGCCAGTGGCATCCCAGCTCCAACTCAGCAATTAGAAAGTAGACGTGACATAGCCTGGCAAGTCTTAGCTGAAGTGATGGGAAATTACCCAGCGCTGGGAGAAATATTTGACGGTGTAGGGTTTGAAAAACGAGTAGACCTTTCAAGCTTGGCTGATGCTCCGGTCGAATTCCGAACAATTTTTCACAAGATGTTCAGCTTTATTAACCAGCACTCTTCAGCAAACCAACAAGCTCTACAAGAAATGCGAGCTGCTTTAAATGACAGAGAAAAATCTATCCAGAAGCTTCGATCTTCTATAGAGAGAAAAAATACTGAAGTAACATCGCTTCAGAGACAACTCACCTCCATTTCAAATGCAAACCAAGCTCCTCAACCACAATCACCTGCACCCCAGGGAACCATTTCACAGGGGCAGCCTCTTCAAACAGGTATTTATCTTGATAGGCTACCATCATTAAAGCCCTTCACAGGGGATCAAAAGAACGTTGTAAAAAGGCACAATGAGTACACCGCCTGGAAGTTCAAATTAATAACTAAGTGGAATCTGAATCACGCAGTATTTGAAACTGAATTCAAGAAAATTTGCGATATAATAAATTGGCTAGATGGTGATGCTTATACGCGCCTCCAATCTAAGATAGGTGTGTTCTTCTCTGCGAATGAAAATCCATCAAACTGGCCCTTGGTTAGCTCTGGCGATTTTTTTCAAGAACTAGATCGTAAGTACCTCACTGTGGATATCAAAGCAATCGCAGTAGGAAACTTAAATGAATTGAAAGTGGTTGGTAAATTCAAAGACTTCCTATCTTTTATATCAGAGTTTGAGAAGTTCGCCAATCAAGCAGATCTTAGCTCAACCATGCGTGTTTACCATCTTAGAAGAAAAGTCTCGGAACCTTTGCAAATCGCCGTCAAAAACCATATACCATCGCCACCTGAAGATTCGATCACAGAATGGATCGAACTATATTATCAATTTTGGAAAAACCAGAGTGGATAATCTTGCCATTTAGTCAATCTGACCATCGACACGGATCTCATAGACATTACTGTGGCATTGTCAACTGACTCCATAATGAACTCTGTGTCAAAAGGAAAATCTAGATTGTAATCTGTTGCCTCGGGATAGTCTATTAATGATTTGGTATCGTAAAAATCTTGAGCTCCACTCCAAATATCTTCAATTTGTTCCGCAGACTCAGAATGATTGTCTGAAGTCTTTATATTCTTGTTCGAGTCGTCCGATGACAGTTCTTTATACTCTGTATTATTCTTCTCAGTAGTTGTCTTAAACGGCAATGGACTGTAACGATCGGGAACTCTTCTATTTTTTCGAGAGCGAGATAAATCTTCTTCCATATATATAATCACAGAGGATACACTCCCGGGCTCATAACTATTTGAACTTTAAAAATCTTAATAAATTGAACATAATCTTTTGTTGAAGTTTATCTTGTCTTTTCTTGTATCTATCTATCTATCTTCCCATGGTCGAGGACCCCTATAACCCCGGGGCTAGGCCCTTGTATGCCAAGTCTACACTAGTCTACAAGTTCTCACGCTAGTTCCAACATCACTGTATATTGAGTTGGATGCTGAGATTTCTGAGCTTTTAATGATAAGCATATAGAGGTCCTAAGTTGTGCAATGAAAGCCTGAAAAGTTGCTGCTGGATTCATACAGGCCATTGAGCAATCAGGGTCTTCTTCACAGGCAACAAGTAGTTTATCGCGTAATTCGAGATCGTTTCTTTCATCACTTATTCAATATGCAGGGAGGCCACGATGGAGTCGTTGAATCTCGCGGACAAGTTCTTAAAGACATTCTGATTTACTTTTGAGTTCTCTATGTTCCGCGGAGATTTTAGACAGGGTGATTGAGTTATACATTGATTGCATCTCCCGTTGCAGTTCGGGTGTCTCAAAATTTCTTCTTATTGCATTGACCATCTCGTCAAAATCTGAGATTTTACCACGAATATTTTCTGAGTAGAAGAGCTTGGCGGAGTCTTTTAGCATGATTGAAATTGCTTGACCTTTAAAGTCGTCTGGCACACCAGCAGCGGAGCACATTTCATGAAAATCATCGAGAGCGCTATTCAGATTGTCATTTTGGCCGCCGTATTTTATACCATCTCTATAAATTTTGTAAAGGTTCATTATGCTTGTTGTTTGTTGTTTATCTTGTTAGTTTTTATATTGTACATGATGGGGACTCTGTGTATTATTTTGCTGGAGATTTTGTTGTAATGGAAAATTGTTATAACGTGAAGGAGCGTGAAAATTACTTGTATCCGGAGAGAAAGTAGAGTGTAATGGTGGATTGGAGGGAAAATTTGAGGATTGTGTAGAATGGTAACTGGTTTGCTGTGAAGAATTGTCTGATGGGATTGATGGGGGCGGAGGTGGGGGAAAGGTATTTAAATTTACAGGATTGTTGGTGGTTGCACCCGGAGCGGTGGGCTGTGCGTGTGGAGCAGTATTGTAAATAGTGTTTCTGTTGGTGTTGTTTACTCCAGGCTGGTTATTGCCAATTGGAGTTGAGGGTAGTGGGGGATTTGTTGGAAAGTTGTTAAATCCCAAGGGATATGTAGATGGTGGATCACCTTGAGGAGTGGTTGATGTTTGAGGGTCAGCTGGAGGTGAATTTGCGGTAGCTTGCGGAATTTGTCTTGAGAAAATCGATCCTTTCTTCATTTAATTAAAGAGTTTGTCTTCAGGCCACTCTGTAGGATGCTTTTCATTCAGAACGTTGAAAAGTGCTTGTGCAACGCTAAATCCTTTCTTCCTGACAACGTACACACCACGTTGGCGGAGAAATATTCGGAGACTGTTTAGATCTGTCGTGCCTGCTAGCTTGAAGTTGGACGTATCCCAATGTTCGAAGTAATCTTGAAATCCGTCCCATAATATATCATCGACAGCTCCGGCATTGGTTGCGAATTTCTTGAACGACGAAAGATGATTGAGAACAAATCCTGAAGTCCATCTTTTCTTCTCTGCCTCTTGAAGGTTCTCTTCGTGAATAATGCTGGTATCCTTCATTTGGACATCTTGATCTTCTTTACTGTCGGTCATTCTAAGTGTATGAAGCTACGTCGGAGAGGGTAGCTTGTGTGTTAGAAGTGTGCTGGCAATGGGCACGATGGTCTGGTCTGTCGTTCAGATAAAATTTAAGGGTTTTTGTCTCTAGTATCTCGTCCTCGCTCCAAATCAGATGCTTAGCACGCACCATGTTTCTGTCGTTCCAAGAGGCTGCTCAAGTACCAGAGGCCCTAAATTCTCCTGTCCGTTTCAGTGCCGAGCGCGTCTCTTCAATTTACCTTGCTGTTCTGTGTCCTCGATGTTTGAGAACAATGATCAGTGTCGGGAAATCGGCTTAAGTTGGGAATAGAATAGCTATTCAAAAGACTCAAAATACAAAACGCGCGTAAGACAAAGTAGTTCATTCAATTAATTCTATTCTGTCTATCTTTCCCTCCAACGCGTTGCTAATATACAGAGTTGCAATGGACGCGCAATGTCACGTGGCAAACGTCCAGACAACGTGGAAGCGTTTGTGAATATTGCCTGGCACATTAAGCTCTACGGTAAGCGCATCTGGCACATTTGTTACTTTGTATTTAGCGTGTTGCCATGCTAATTTTTTCGACAGCTGGGGCGTTTTAACGTGCCGTAAGTCCAACCATACTTTGTCCCCTACCTGAAACCGCTCTGGTTGTCGACGAAATTGATTAGCGTTACCTTCATTTTGTTGCTGCGCTGAGGCTATGGCTGCTTGTGCGTATTCTTGAGCATCTCGTAGCCGTTGTACATATTTCTCGCCCGCAATAGTCCCTGAATGCTGAGGTTTATGTTTATCGTCCTGAGTTGGTTCCATCAGCGGGTCTAAATTATAGCCATTTTGGAGGAAAAATGGGCTCAATCCACCAATTGCTGAGTTTGGCCTCGAGTTCAAGGCTAGCTGAGCCAGCGGGAATAACTCCATCCAATTATCTTGTGAATAGCAAACAAATGATCGCAGATACTTGTAAAGCTCTTGATTTGCCCGCTCACTTGCTTTAGACTGAGGGTGATAAGCTGTCGTCAATTGCTGACTGATACCTGTTAGCCGGCAGAAAGTTCTCCAAAAATGACTCAGCCAGTCGCTTCCCCTATCGCTTGTGAGAAATCGCGGAAATCCAAAGTACCAATAATAACAATCCACAAATAGCTCTGCGCAATCCTCAGCCTTCATTGAACTTGTCCCAAACAAGAAAACGTCTTTAGACAATCAATTAGTGATGACCATCATATTGCTACAGCCGCTCGATTCGGGAAAATCAGTGATAAAATCTATCGTTAACTCACAACCAATTCGTTCCGGGATTGGGAGCGAGCAAAGAAATCCTGCTTTTGCCTCTCGTCAAATATTAGTTCTGCCGCAAACATCGCAATTTGGGACAAAACGTCGGACGGATTCTCTCATTTTTGGCCAAAACCATCGTCGTAATAGCATTCCTGTCATTGTGTCTCTTCCAGGATGGCCTGCTAAATTACTGTCATGCGTTCTCTGCATAATGGCCGTTCTCAAAGGCTCGAAATCCGGAACCTAAATGCGGTTCTCTCTACCACGCAGAATACCATCTGCCGCTACTGTACACTCAGCAATATTAGCTTTTAGTTTTTGCGCAAGATCTGGTGGGAATCCCCTCTCTCCGGTCTGGACCGAATCACGTGCTCTTCTCCAATCCCAATCCATTGCAGCCCCTTGTATCCACAGAGCTTGCATCTTGTCTTGATCAAAAACCCGGGCTTTAGTAGCAGAGTCCGCCTCTGTATTATCTATTCGTACATCCACTGGGTTCAAAATCCCTTTAGGCAGTAACTGCATTACCCGGCCGGCCATTTGTTCATTGCTAAGCCCTTTTGGTTTATCTTGGTCACATCGCGATAATGCATCTGGCCTATCACAAGCACTTCCTGCACGCCACTTGAGTACGAAATTAATTTGCTGCAATATATCATTGTATCTTTCTTGGCGCTCGTTAAGCAGACGTTTGGATGCGAAATAATTCAAATTTTTATGATCACTAAAAATAACAAAAGGTTTGCTCACTGATCGTAATTCTGCCTGCCACTCTTGCAAGCATGCTAAAATTGCTAACATTTCTTTATCGTGGATAGGATAGTTAGCCTCTGCACCATTAAGTTGTCTCGAGAAATAAGCGACGGGCCGGAGTCTATTCTGGTCATCCACCTGGGATAGAGATCCGCCCAGTGCGTACCCTGAGCAGTCAGCCTCCATCACTGTCTCGCGCTCGGGATCCCACTGAGCTAACACCGGCTCTGATGCAAATATTTTCTTTAATCTTTCAAATGCTCCCTTTTCTGCTGTTCCCCATCACCACAACGTCCGCTTGTTGGTTAGATCTATCAAGGGTGCCGCGATGTCAGAGAATCCATCAATGAAACAAAGGTAGAAGTTCGCAAATCCAACAAATAAACGCACACCCTTAACTGATGACGGGTCTTTCTACTCTAAGATTGCTTTCACTTTAGCCGGATCTATAGTCATGGATTTCCCGGCCCTAACAATGAATCCAAGGTACTTCACTTCTTGACACAGGAATTCGCATTTATCAATATCCAAGTAGAGTCCAGCTTTATCCATCTTTTCAAAGATGCTCCGTACTGTTTTCCAATGATTTTCTACGATACCATCCGTAAATGCCAAAATATCATCCATATAAGCTGTAGCATCCAGGTCCAGATATTCTCGTAGGTGCTCATTAATATATCTCTGAAATGTGGCTGGTGCATTGACTAATCCAAAGGGGGTTACTAACCATTCGAACAGCCCAAGCCGACATCTGAACGCTGTGAGCCACTCATCTCCTTCTCGAATCCTTGGACAATGAAAAGCTGATTTCACATCTAGTTTCCTAAACCACTTTGCCTTGGATAACTGCCGCAAGGTCTCCCTAAATAATGGGATAGGGTACCAATTTGGCATCGTGATCGCGTTTAATCCTCGATAATCAACACAAAAACGTAGGCCTCCGCTCGGCTTCTTTGCAAATAATACAGGGGCTGCTGCTGGCGAGGAGCTTGGCCTTATCCACCCCTTGTTAAGAAGATCAGTCAGAGTCTTGTGTAAAACTAGCGGCTCTTCGCGTGACATGTTGTACAGCGGTCCCCACGGTGGCGTCATTGATTTCTCGTTCTCCTGTTTGCAATTAATCGCATTGTCTAGGTTGCCCCTCAAGGGAGGTAACTTGTTGGCACCACCATCATCTGCAAACAAATGCGCAAAGTCTTTTACTTGTTCTGGCAAACATTCCCTAGCTTGATCTACAGTTAAGCTAGGCTTAGCTCGTAATGCCTTGCTAATGTCTTCGAGTGTCGCCTTACAGACTGATACCGACTCAATCATTGGAACCATTGTCTTTACTAGAGTATGTCGAGGACGAGCAATCTTGCCTAGATTCTGCCGCCACTTTCGAGCCCTGTAAATAGAGCCACCACTTTTTCGCAACTCAAGTCTTTGCTCCACAGAATATATTATTGCGTCCTGATCCTCTAACCATTTCTTCCCAAGTATTAGATCATGTGCGCTATTTGGGACCACATATAGCCACAATTTTGGCGTAACATACCTATCCAAATCCAGTGACAAATATGTAATCAAATCAACTATCAGCTTATTTATCGACGAGTCTTCTGCGGTCTCCAAAACCCTGGGAGATATTGAGGAACGAGGGAGCTTTAGTTTTGCGGTTAGACCTTCATCAATTATGCCTGAACATAGGCACCAATTATCAATAAGTGCTTGCACCATTTTTGTATTGTTCAAAAGCGCATTAACCAGAAATCGGGTTGTATTTATATTTTCCTCTTCACGCGCACCTTTTTTGGGACTTGAGAGTTACTTGTCACACAGTGAGGGTGCGAGAGGGTTACAAGATAATACGGAGGTGGTATTCAGAGAAAATTGTGCGGGAAAATAGGGGATAAATGTTTATCTGAGATTGTGGTCCAAATAGGACAGTAATTAACAAGACGTTGCACAATCTTTTTAGGAAGGTCGACAGTAACTATTAAATAGGAATCGTTTATCCCCCCTTGACTAGCCCCCACCTAAATACTACCGAGGTCCCACAAGTGAAAGAAAAAGTTGTAGCAGTCTAATCTTCGAGCAGCCGCGCCTTCACGGCTAGCCCGGTAGCTTGTCCAACAATCTACAAGGATGATTAACAAGGCAACACCAGCCATACTCTTACATTACGTCCCCCCTTTCAGGTTTGTTGTCTCAACAGACCAATAATCCTCTCTTTCCTAATCAAGTGCTGTGTCCAATTGGGCTTCCGCAATTGCATCCTCAAGTTCTCGCTCGGTGGGTCTTGGTCTGCGAGGGTTTTTGTAATGGAATAATTCTACAGCTTGCGTCGCAATGCCCCCGACAATGTCAGAGAGTGGTTGCCAAGAAGTTTCATAGAGACTTTTATATTTCACCTTATACTGGAATCCTAGGTTTTTAGTTCTCCTGGAATCTACAATTGCATCAACTTCGTAGATTTTTTGTCCCGCATCATTGATTTCAATAAAAGGGTCAGGGTTGTTTATTTGTCCTGGAAAGGGATTATTGGGGTCAGGTCGGAGAAGGCTAGTATGGAAGACTGGGTATATTGAACTGAGGTTGTCTGGTAATTGTAGTTGGTAACAATGACTACCAATAGGTTTTACGATTCCGAAAGGTCCTAAGTTTTTCCAGTCGAGTTTTTTACTTGGCCTTTTAGTCTTAATATTTTTTGCAATGACGAACACTTAATCTCCTACTCGATAGACAGGTAAGGGAGAGCGATTACGATTGGCAAACTTTTCATAAAATGATTGCGCCGCTTTCATGTTGTCACGTAAGAATTCATTCAATTCGGCTATTTTAGCCACAAAGCTATTAGCCAGATTTTGTTGCGAGGCACGGTACTCAGATGCGTTTACTGTGTTAGGTCTAGGCTTGTCTATTGCTAATCTAGGATGTTGAGCAGTGTTGGCAAAGAATGGAGTTACTTTTTTTGTTTCGGATTCAGAATCGTTGGCATTGAATTCGGCTGATGGAAGCCAGTCTACCCAGTCGTATTGTTGATAATTACAGTACGCGCGCAGATAAAACTCTAGGATGTCATTGAATCGTTCTGTCTGACCATCAGTTTCGGGATGCCAGGCTTTTGAAAGCAAGATCTTTGTTGGTACGGTCGCATACTGATTTCCAAAAACTGGCCACAAATTGCGGCCCCCTGTCTGATACTATAGAGTCTGGAAATCCATGGTGCTTCCAGACATGATGGTAAAACAATTTAGCGGTTCCCTCAGCATCAATCGTTGTATAGCACGGTATGAAATGCCGAGCCTTAGTTAACCGACAGCACACGACCATTGTAAAGGTCGTTACTATGGACAATAATTGAACCCTTGGACATTGACTTTGGCTGATGACTCTGACTGTAGACGGTGGCTATGGACTGAGGGCGTGGACTGTGAAATCGATGGACAAGACAATGACAATGACAATAACTATGAATCAAGATAAGATTATATTTAAACAATGATTAGATAACAAGACTCAGGTCTGAAGAACCTCTAGATACAAAGGCGAGGCCACTATTTATACAAGTATAACTCCATCTCTACAAGGGCCATCTGGCCGACGACCAGGCCATCTTAGAAATACATAGAATATTAGAGAATGCTGTAGAAGCCCAATCGAACATTACAAGAGAGAGAATAGTATGGAAACCTATAGAACCTTAACCCAAAATCCCTAGTGTTTAGAAAGATGTACAGAAGTTTCTAGAAGAATGGAATAGTCAAGTGACAACACGTGAATCCGTTACTACTCACGTGACAGCAGTAGGTAGATTAGCCGCTGTTCCTGACATTCATGATGCAATCAAAACCTTGGGAAACTGGTAGTGGGCCTATAAAATTGACAGATAAGTCCCGCCACCGCCGTTCGGGAATTGGGAGTTGCTTGAGCAGACCCTGATACTTTAATCTAGATGGTGTAATTCTTCTACATGTGTGACAATTATTGGTATACTGAGTGATTGTTTGCATCAGGTTTGGCCACCAGTAGGATCTAAAGATCTTGGCGAAGACCTTGTTACGGCCATGATGATCGCCGTTAGGATTATTGTGGCAGTGGTCAAGTATTAGTAACTTTAATTCAGGTAGTTCAGGAACATAGATAAGGTCGTAGATGTCACGGATCGCAGTATATAGGCTGAAGCAACTGTATACCTAATGGTAGTTTATTTTCTATCTAAGGAAGAAATCTATGTTTGTAATTACAATTTGTATAAATGTTCAATGTCATGGTTTCTGGAATGTTCCTCAGACCACTGAAGTGTGTAGCCACAGATATAAATATACACACAGCATGCTCCACAATTCTAGAAAGCTCCATTAGGTTTAGTATTGTGGATTAGTCCAACTTATATATGTCCAAGCGCTACTACTCGCCTATGCTAGTCGGCATAGGCTACAGGGTTACTGCGGCTAAACAGCCGTCACATTGCCCCCCCCCTTACGCTTTTTTTTTGGGGGGGGGGTAGTTCCCATTTTCCCTCGCCGCTTCTCTCGGCGTTTTTCAGTTATTTTAGGCCCTGCTGGACCCACGAAACCTCCGATTTGCGTTTCTTCAGGACCATTATTAGTGGTAATGGGACCAAATGATTTCTCAAAATCGCCAACAGCTTTTGTATCTTTTATACAGTCTATAGGCTCCCAAGTAGGGTCAGCCCAGCCAACCCATTTAACTAAAGCTTGGCGTAATTTGCCTCGACCTCGTCTTATTGTTCTGGCTCTCAAAATAGATTCCATCTCATATTCTGGACCATCTACTTCATTAATGACAGGAGGGTTTTGAGCATCATCTCGTACCTGACTGGGAAACGGATCATCCCCAGCTCGCTTTATTAAATCAACATGGAAGCGCTTATGGATGGTTCCCAGCACGTTCAGTTCAACCGTTAATGCATCTGGGACAGCTATAACCTCGTATTTCGCGTGTTGCCATGCTAGCTTTTTGGACAACTGTGGAGTCTTTACGTTTCTTAAGTCTAGCCAAACTTTGTCGCCCACTTTAAATCTCTCAGGCTGTCGCCGAAACTTATTTGCATTCCCTTCATACCGCTGTTGGGCGGACGCCATCGCTGCTTGGGCAAAGTCTTGAGCATCTCTAAGCCTTTGCACATATTTATCTCCAGCAATTATTCCAGGGTGGTGACTTTTATTTCCAGGTTCCACGACAGGCTCCGCTATAGGATCCAAGTCATAGCCATTTCTTAAGAAAAATGGGCTCATTCCTCCAATGGCTGAACTTGGTCGCGAATTCATTGCTAGTTGAGCTAACGGCAGTAAATCCATCCAGTTGTCTTGCGCATAACAGGTAAATGCCCGTAAATATTTGTAGAGCTCCTGATTAGCTCTTTCGCTAGCGTTTGACTGTGGGTGATATGCAGTTGTTAACCGTTGTTTTATCCCTGTAAGCTTGCAGAATTCTTTCCTAAAATGGCTCGTCCAGTCACTGCCCCTATCACTAGTTAAGAATCGGGGAAATCCAAAGTACTTGTAATAACGATCTATAAATAGCCCTGCACAGTATTTAGCTTCCATTGAGCTTGCTCCAAATACAAAAATATCTTTCGAAAGCCTGTCAGTGATGACCATGATATTTGAGCATCTTTTAGATAATGGAAGGTTTGTTACAAAATCGATCGTCAACTCACTTTCAATTCTGTCGGGAATTGGCAACGGCCGTAGGAAACCTGCTTTCGACTCCCGCCAGACCGTAGTTCTTGCACATACGTCACAATTTCTGATAAATCTTCTGACTGAATCCCGCATCTTCGGCCAAAACTATCGACGTAAAAGCATACTAATCATTGTGTCCCTGTCTGGATGGCCAGCAAGGTGACTATCATGAATACGCTGCATGAGTGCTGTGCGAAGTGGCTCGTATTCTGGTACCCATATTCGATTTTCTCGACCCCTAAGGACGCCATCAGCTGCTACTGTACACTCGCTGAAATTGACCTTCATTTTGCTCGCCAGATCTGGTGGAAATCCTCTTTCGCAGGCTTGAACTGAATCGCGTGCACATCTCCAATCTTTGTCTGCCGTTATACCTTTTACCCATAGATCCTGCAATTCTTTTTCTTCGAAAATTCCTATGGTTGCTGCTTTATCCGTATGACCAATCTCATTCATACCTCCATCGAAAGGAATTGCTACAGGGTTAGATTTAATTTGTCCTGATGAAGTATTAACTAAACTGGCAGTTATTGGAGTAAAAAGTTGCATGACCCGACCAGCGTTCCGTTCATCACTAAGGTCCAGAGGCTTATCTTGATCGCGACGTGAAAGAGCATCTGGACGTTCGCAAGCTCTTCCGGCCCTCCACTTAAGTTTGTATCTGAACTGCTGTAAAAACTCGCTATATCGCGCCTGGCGCTCGCTTAGTAAACGCTTGGTTGCAAAGTAATTTATGTTCTTATGGTCAGTCCAGATAGTAAATGGTCTCATTACAGATTGTAACTCTGCTTTCCACTCCTGCATAGCAGATACTATTGCTAACATCTCTTTATCATGAATCTGATAATTTACCTCGGCGCTAGTTAATCGCCTAGAGAAGTAGGCTACCGGTCGCAATCTTCCTTGATCATCTACTTGTGAAAGGCAAGCACCCATGGCGTACCCTGAAGAGTCCGCTTCCAGGATAGTCTCCCGTTCTGGGTCCCATTGAGCTAATACTGGTTCTGAGGCGAAAATTTTCTTGAGCGTCTCAAATGCCTTATTTTCATCACGTTCCCACCGCCATGTCATCTTATTTTTTGTTAGCTCAGTTAGTGGTGCTGCAATTTCAGAGAAATTTTTAACAAAACATCGATAAAAATTCGCAAACCCGAGGAATGATCTGACCCCCTTTACTGAGACTGGAGCCTGCCATTCAAGAATTGATTTAACTTTAGATGGGTCGACAGTAACACTCTTCCCTACCCGTATAATGAAGTCGAGGTACTTGACTTGCTTACAAAGAAATTCACATTTATCAATATCTAGATATAGTCCGGCTTTGTCAGGCTTGGTCAAGATACTGTGCACGGTTTTCCAATGGCTTTCCTCACTTCCATCTGTATATGCCAATATATCATCCATGTAAGCCGTCGCATCTAAATCTAGGTACTCGCGCAACTGCTCGTTTATATATCTTTGAAATGTAGCAGGTGCATTCGCTAATCCAAATGGTGTCACCAGCAACTCAAAAATTCCTAGTCTGCATCGAAAAGCAGTCTTCCATTCGTCCCCTTCTCGTATTCGAACGCAGTGGAATGCTGATTTCACATCTAACTTGGTGAACCACCTTGCTTTCGAAAGCTGCCGTAAAGTTTCTTTGAATAAGGGCAATGGGTAGCGGTCCGGAATCGTTATGGCATTTAACCCACGATAGTCTACACAAAATTGAAGACCTCCGTTGGGTTTCTTTGCAAAAAGTACTGGAGCTGCTGCCGGCGAGCTACTTGGACGAATCCAGCCCTTTTCTGTAAGATCTGTCAATGTCTTTCCCAGCACTAACAATTCTTCGCGAGACATGTTGTAGAGGGGTCCCTAGGAAGGCGATAACGGCTTTCCATTCTCGCTACGTAAGTTTATTGCGTGATCCAAAATACCTCTAGAAGGGGGTAAATCTCCAGCGCCAGCATTATCAGCAAATAGATGTGCAAAGTCTTTCACCTCTTCTGGCAAACGCTCTCGTGCTTGTTCAGCTGATAGTTGTGGTTTTCCGCGCAGCGCCTTGCTTATGTCCTCAATCGAAGCCTTGCATACTGGTACTGTGTCAACCATTGATGTAATCGTGTTTACTGACTCATAGCGAGGTTACGTTACACTTTTTAGATCTTCTCTCCATCTCTGAATACTAGATATAGTTATTCCGGCTTTTCTGAGTTCCAACTGTTGATCTTTCGAGTGTATTGTAGCATCCTGCTCCTCAAGCCACTTTTTTCCCAAGATCATTTTGTGTGTGCTTTGAGGAAAAACGTAGAGCCATAATTTTGAAGTAACGTGCCCATTTAAATCTAAAGAAATAAATGTGATCGAATCTATAATTGGTTTCGTGGTTGTTAACATCTCTGCAGTCTCAAGCGCCCGAGGTAAGATTTTAATTCGCGGCAAATTTAACAGGGTCGTCAGGGCATCATCAATGATGCCTGAACATAGACAACCATTATCAATCAAAGCTTGCACCATTATAGTGTCATTTAGCAACGCATTGACTAGAAATGGTGGTGTATTCATCCTGATTTCTTGACCAGCAGCAGTATTTACTCTGATAGTTGGACTTCTAATTGGTAATTTTAAGTCTTTTCTTTCCGAGAAATTCATTTTTTGAACATCATCATCTAAGATTTCTTCATAGACATTCAGGTCGATTGGGCCAAGACCATCCCCATATGGATCCTCTTCATAAACATTCGGGTCGATTGGGCGAAGACCATCACCATAGGGATCCTCTTTACCAGTACCCGTTCTGAGAGACAAACACTTTTTAAACTCCTGTGGTCTTATAGCTGGAAGTAGGGGGCACACTCTAGACATGCATCCTCTCCTCTCGCACCTGAAACAAAATCCCGCAAAGCGAAGCCTTGCTAAGTCATCTTCTGATTTCCATTTTGCCCGTGAGCCCCCGCCATTTATTTCCTTGGAGGGAGGCTTCAGAAGCGCACTTTTCATCTCTCCGAACTGACTGAGCTGACTGAGCTGACTGAACTGACTGAAATAATTGAAGAAGAGATAGATTATATGTCACGGATCGCAGTATATAGGCTGAAGCAACTGTATACCTAATGGTAGTCTATATTCTATCTAAGGAAGAAATCTATGTTTGTAATTACAATTTGTATAAATGTTCAATGTCATGGTTTCTGGAATGTTCCTCAGACCACTGAAGTGTGTAGCCACAGATATAAATATACACACAGCATGCTCCACAATTTTAGAAAGCTCCATTAGGTTTAGTATTGTGGATTAGTCCCACTTATATATGTCCAAGCGCTACTACTCGCCTATGCTAGTCGGCATAGGCTACAGGGTTACTGCGGCTAAACAGCCGTCACAGTAGAAAAATAAATGGTCATTTCGAATACTACATCTTGATAAGTCGAGATGTTTAGAGCGGAATGGGCCTGGACCTCGCATGATTTTCAATATTTCCTGGAGAAACTTGTCTTGTTGGTATCCGTTGGTTATTAATTGGTCGATTTTTGTAGCGAGAGGCGTCTCTGATTGGTCAAGGTGTACAGGCGCGAGCTGAAGGTTAAGGCCTAGGTTTTGTGAGATTTCAGGGTCCAAGTTTTGAGGTTTAAGAACGGTTTGCATTTGGTGGACTAAACGCTCATCGTTTAGTCCTGTAGGTAGATCTTCTGAACGTCGAGTGAGCGAGTCCGGCTTTCCCCCTTGTTTACCCGGCCGGTAGGAGATTATAAAGTTGAACCGAGATAAGAATTCTGACCAACGGGCCTGTTGACAATTCAATGTCTTCGTAGTCATGAACCATTCTAGGTTTTTGTGGTCTGTGATGACTTGGACCAGTTCCTTCGTATTTTGTAGCTCCGGTCTCCAATGCTCAAAAGCTGTTACCACGATGTGTAGTTCCTTGTCATAGATTTCATAATTAATTTGGGCTGGCGTCAGCCGACCGGAGAAGTAAGCCACAGGGTGTAGAACCTGGGCATCATCGTGTTGCGAAAGAATTCCGCCGTGCGCCCAATCACTTGAATCTACTTCCACAATACATCGGCGGTCCGGATCGAAATGGCGCAGTATGGGTGACTCGGTAAATTTATTTTTCAATAATTTGAAAGCGTTATCACAATCATGGGTCCAGGTCCAAGTGGCCCCCTTTTTAGTAAGCTCAGTTAATGGTCTGGCAATGGACGAAAAACCCTTGATGAATCGCAGATAGAAATTTGCAAAACCAAGAAATGCTTGAACATCCTTTACGCGAGAGGGAGTTTTCAAGGATTTGACACAATCGATTTTGTCTGGATCTATTTCGACACCTTTGCGCGATATTATAAGTCCTAAATATTTTACTTCCGGAGCTTCAAATACGCTCTTATTGATATCCAACTGTAATCTAGCTGCGCGGCACTTGTCAAGAACAAGGCTAACGTGACGTCTGTGATCTTCTTGGGTATTGCTATAAATTAGGATATCGTCGATGTACGCGGTACAGAAAATGTCAAGGAACTCTTGAAGAGTTGTGTTTATGTAGGATTGAAAGGTGCTGGGAGTATTAGTTAGTCCAAAAGGCATAACTAGGGATTCAAATTGTCCATAACGCGTACGGAACGCTGTTTTCCATTCATCCCCCTTGGCGATGCGGATACGGTTGAAAGCGGAAATGACGTCTAATTTGGTGAAGAATTGGGCTTTGGACAATCTGTCTAAGGTTTCCGATATCAAGGGGACGGGGTATCAATTTTTTACCGTGATTTCGTTTAGACCCCGATAATCCATGCAAAGGCGCAGCTTACCAGTGGACTTCTTAACAAACAGGACTGGAGCAGCACAAGGAGAAGAGCTTGGCAGAATGAACCCTTTAGAAATATTATCGTTGAGCCAGTCGCAAAGGGCTGTTAACTCGTCGTGGGACATAGCGTAAAGCTTACCTTACGGAGGGTGAGTTCCCTCCTTTAAAACTATTTTATGGTCTATGGCACGGTGAGGCGGTAGAATATCAGAGTCGAACTTCGAGAAGACCGCAGCCTAATGCTTTAACCAATCAGGAAGTTTATTTTTTAGTATCGTAAGTTCAGCGGTAGTTTCACCAGCGTCAAATATTTTGATAACGTCGAGCTGTAGGTGAACTGAAGATTTGGTGAGTCGAGTAGTTACTTTGTCTGATGCTAAACCTTTGATGAGATTCCTTCAAGGATATTTGATCTGGGTATCACGTAAACACGACTGCGAACAAAATTCAGAGTTAAATTTTAGAGCGCTGGTGGAACAATCAATTGAGGGGTTGTGTTGAGACAACCAACCGTAGCCCAGGATTATCAGAAAATTGCTAAGTTTTGTGATGTAGAATAGAGCTAGTTCATAGTGGTGGTTTATAGACAGTTCGGTCCTTACATAATGAGTTACCATACCTCCTGTTGATTTGCGTCCGTCGACGACACGAAGAATACGAGGTTAGTCGAGGGGTAGGATGGGCAATTGGTACTTTTGCACGAACAATAAATCAATGAATCCAGAACCATTTCCTACGGAATCAACTAAGGCAGACGTCACAATTGAGAATTTGCCCAAAGTTAGGCTGCAAGGCAAAATTAACAAACTCAATTTAGCGGAACTACCTAGTGACAAATCAGAAATTAGGAGAGAAGAGTTGAATTCATTTATTATCGCAATATCACCATAAGCGTGACTGCAGTTATGGGCTATTCTTTTAAATGCTGGTCTCTCTCCGATGGTATAGGAGCTCCACCGTCTTCCTCATTGTCTAAAGACATCTCTATTTGTCTCAGGCCGGTTATCCTTCTCGAGGGACCGCAAGTAAATTTGGTATGGCCTGCTTCTCCGCAGCGCATACATAAGTTGAGATCAAATCTTTGTTGCCGTTCTTCCGCTTTGATTCGGCTGTCCGGCCCAATTCTCTGGATTTGAGCCCGGTCTAGTATCATTGGATCCCCTCATGGAGGATTGGGAGTATTCGAAGTCGAAGGAAAAGAGGGTCTTGGTGGCATGCTAGGAGGTTGGTGGTAGTTATTATTCGGCAAGAGGCGGGCGTTTGGCGGAGGAGGGCTAGGTCGCAACAACTGTTGAGGCCTTCCGCCCGCATAGGGGTACAATTTCTTGGTTTGGTCTTTGTCTAGGTCAAGTCGATGTTGGCATTCTTTGCAAAGAGCGACAAATTCGTCAAAGGTGTAAGGGGATCGCTTAGAAGGTCGTTATTCACGAACAAATCGGATACCAAATAAAGATAATAAATTCTCTTGGAGTCTACATACTGGCCACTCCTCTTACTAAATACTACAGTGGTTCCCCTAGTATGACGCAACTCTCAGTCCTCATCGCAACCCTCGTAACGCCCCCAAACTCCTTTCCCCGTAGCCCTAAGTTCCTCCACTAGACCTAGTCGCGAATCCCCCAACACCCTCGGTTCCTGAGAGCGGTGTCGGAGCGCATCCATTACCGTCCGACCTTCGAGGGCGGCAATCCTCTTTTCCGGTGGTCCGAGGATACCCTCCGCACCTGAACGCCGATACGTACCCGGACGCCGACATACACCCGGATGCCGATACGCACCCATGCTCAAATTTAGCCTGGGATGGTCCTTGTGACCAACCCCTAGATGGGCACAGCCCGTAACAAAAGGTATAGTCATGGTCAATTACTTGTTGATCACTAATTTTCGTTCTCAAGTCCTGAGTGACTCCGTCGCGTATAGCGCCAATCAGGGTTCCATCATCAGAGATACCAGCTAGCGTTTTTAGGCGTTGAAATTCTGCGAGATAAGCACCAGATGGCCTAGCTCCCTGGCGTAGATGAGCCAAAGCGCGTCTAGCTTCGCTCTTCTCATTCGGATTACGATATGAAACGTCCAGAACTTGCCAGACGTCTTCTACCTTTTGAAATCCAAATAGACTTTCTTCCGTCAAGTGCTGATCCACGAATGATTGAGGTTCAGGGCCTAGATTCTGATAAATCAAACCAACCTGGGACTGGACAGTGCGAAAGCGTTAGGGGTTTTGGGCGATGGTTATTTTTATATGCTTCTTAAACCTGTTATATTTAGTCTTATCATTTCCTAGAAAAACTTCTAAGGTCGACAGCAACTATTAAATAGGAACCGTTTATCACCCCTGGACTAGCCCCCACCTAAATACTACCGAGGTCCCACAAGTGAAAGAAAACGTTGTAGCGGTCTAGTCTTCGAGCAGCCGCGCCTCCACGGCTAGCCAGGTAGCCTGTCTAACAATCTCCAAGGATGATTAACGAGGCAACACCAGCCATACTCTTACATTACTGTAATTGGGAGTCCTTGAAATATTTTCTGATTCTAACTTATCTGGTTTGTGCCTGACGTCCTGTGTAACCAAATTCTGGGGTGCTTGTCTCCGTGACCAAGTAATGCGTGTTTCTGTTGGCTCTGAAGATAAACTCCAGGTTCGTAGGGGACAGCACGTACAGGTAGAAACGCCTTCTTCGTCCCCTGCGGGAAACGTTGAAGATGGTATCTAAAGCTAAATGGATATCAAATGTAGATGTACGAACGGCTTTTCACAGACTTCGCATTGCGGAAGGAGACGAATGGAAAACGGCTTTCCGAACACGCTTTGGGTCGTACGAGTGGTTGGTTACTCCCTTTGGGCTGGCAGGAGCACCGAAGGCATTTCAAAGGTGGGTTAGCCAAGTGCTGGGAGATCTATTGGGGAATGGATGCGCGGCGTACTTGGACGACGTAATTATCTTCTCGGAGGGAAATCTTCATGGTCATTGGAATAAGGTTGGGGAAGTTTTGCATTGTTGTGAGAGGGCAGGACTCAGACTCGATCCAGATAAGTGTGAGTTTGCCAAGAAAGAAATAAAATACCTAGGCTTTGTAATAAATGTGAAAGAGAGAGTCAAAGTGGTCCATTAAAAAGTCGAGGCGATATCAGCTTGGGAGGAACCCAGCAATGTTGGAGGAGTCAGGAGTTTCCTTGGCTTTGCGAACTTCTATCGCTGTTTTATTAAAGACTTTGCGGTGATCTCAGCGCCTTTACAGTGCCTAACCAGGAAAGGGGCGCCATTTCGTTGGGACGAAAAACATTCTGAGGCGTTCAATCAGTTAAAGAGGCTTTTTAATACGGCTCCAATATTGGCCATATGGCAAGAAAATTGAAGAACTATCCTCGAGTGCGACGCTTCTGAATGGGCAACCGGGGGCTGCCTATCTCAGTACGACGAAGAGAGCCATCTACACCCGGTGGCTTGTTACTCCAAAAAGCTGGCACCGGCCGAGTGCAATTATGATATTCATGACAAAGAATTGCTAGCAATCATAAGGTACCTAAATGAATGGAGGGCAGAGTTAATAGGACTGGACAAACCCTTTGAGATTTTCACTGACCACAACAATCTGAAGTACTTCATGACGTCTCGAAAACTGTCAGAACGACAGGTAAGATGGTCACAAGGCTTAACACAATTTAACTTCAGGTTAACTTATCGACCTGGTAACAAAGCTGAACGTCCAGACGCTCTGTCGCGACGAGCTCAAGACATGCCCACATCTCCAAGTGACCCTCGACTAAAAGAAAGGGAATTCCAATTATTGAGCAATGATTTATGGCTTCCTGTTAAACAGAAAGGTAACGCCGTTGTGGCCGCGTTTGAGCGATTGATGGAAGATAGAGAAATTCCAAAGGGCGAGCAGCTGTTTGAAGACCATAATCTGCAATCCTTGTGGAACAAAGGAGTGGCCAGCGATCCTGGGACCTTTTTCGAACTTTACAGCACCATTTGGCGGAATGAGAGAGCCTTTCCTTCACACCTAAACCTAAAAACATCTTTAGCTGAATGCAGTCTCGATGCCAGAGGGGCTCTGCGTTTTAGGAATAGACTTTAGATTCCAGATTGGGAGCCGTTGAGAACAGCCCTAACCCAAAGAACTCATGACTCACATGTCACAGGCCACCCAGGTAGGAACAGCACTCTCGCTATTCTATCACGCGACTTCTACTGGCCGAGAAAGAGTGTCATGGTCCGTAAATTTTGCAGAAATTGCGACGTCTGTGGTAGAACTCATGTTTGGCGGTCGAAAGGACAGGGATTGTTGCTACCGTTACCAATTCCAGATAGGTTTCACTCGGAATTGTCAATCGACTTCATGATTGACTTGCCGGCAAGAGAAACAGACCCACGATACCTAATGGTGATAACAGATCGATTGCTAAAGAGTGTGGTATTTGAAGCTATGACAACAATGAACGCGGAAGGATGTGCAGAGAGGTTTCTTCAATGCCACTATAGATTTCATCGATTCCCCAAGGCTTTAACGTCAGACCGTGGATCAAACTCGGTTGGGGATTTTTGGCAACACTTGTGCAAGATTGCCAAAGTAGAGCAGCGACTGTCAACAGCGTTTCACCCTGAAACTGATGGCGCTACTGACAGAATGAACCAAGAAGTACTGTCATATTTGAGAGCCTTTATCTCATACGCTCAGTTTGAATAGCCTTCTATGTTACCATCAGCACAACCCGCAATCAATAACCGAGATCATATAAGTACAGGACTAAGCCCTTTATTCTTAGAGCATGGTTACCATGTCGAACCTATCCAGCTCAAACAACAAACTTCGGCTTGTTGGTTGATGACCCCAGCAAATCGAGCAAAAAAATTCATGGCTAGAATAGTTGAAGCCCAAGATTACGCGTCTGCCGCAACGGCAGCCGCCCAGCAACAGATGGAAGAGAATGCTAATAGAAACCGTAATCTGGTGCCATAATTCGGTGTGGGAGATAAGGTGTGGCTAAGCTTAAAAAATATTCAGACGCCACAGCCCAAAAAGAAACTTGCATGGGTTAATGCAAAACACTCTATAACAAGGATAATTTCGCCGCACGTCGTGGAGCTAGGTGTACCATCCAGGATCCACCCTCGATTTCATGTGGAGTTGCTCCGTAAAGCAAGCGAAGACCCGTTACCGTCGCAGCATCAAGAAGACTCACAACCACCACCGGAATCGGTCCAGGGCGAGCAGGATACTACGCAGGAACAAGTGGTGGAAAGAATATTACGAGCTGATAAATTTTGTCGTGGAAGAGGTTGGGTTAGACGAGTACTGGTAAAATGGAAAGGTTTTGCAGAGCCAACCTGGGAGGAGAGGGCGGAACTGGATAATAACGAAGCATTGGATCAATTTGAAGCTAAATATGGGTTGCGTGACAACGTAGGGGAAGATGAAGGCGCGCGACAGGGAGGTCCGCAGTTGAAGCGTGTGAATAGGCGGAAAAGAGGGAGGTATTGTCACGGGCTAGGCCCGATTGGCTGTGGCTGAGTTGATCCTAGAAACCCATCCTGGTCAAGAAATATCACGCTAAGCGAGTATCGGAACGATAATGTCCAACCTTCTAGACAGGGGCTAGGGACAAGAGGTTTCAAGTCGGAATCAGCAAATGTATCATATCTAGGGATACACATTTCCTCGTGGTTAACAAACATCACAGATTAATCCTGTAACAAGTCGGAAAATGTAATCATCTAGAGAAGGGGGATCGTGAGGCTACGAGATGGATACAAGTATAGGCCTACTTCCATAGTCCATAGTCTTAGAAAAATATTACTTCTTTATTGTGGATATTCTCACGCGCAGCGTCCGTCAGTTTACGATCCCCTTACATTTGGAGAGACATCAAGCTTTATGTTGCTCAGGAAGGCAAGGATTCAAGTTTGGAATTCCTATAAAAAGATGGAATGAGTGGAATAATTAAGGGAAAAGAATGAGCTGGTCTTACGGAGACTTTGGATTGAACATCGTGGTGGATGAATGGCTTTAAGGGGTAATTTACGGGTATTCTGAGGGGGAAGAAGATGGCGTTTCTATCTGTACGTGGTGTCCCCTAAGAATCTGGAGTTTATCTTCAGAGTCAACAGAAACACGCATTACTTTGTCACGGAGGAAAAGTCACCCAAATGAGTTTCCGGTGCGTACCCAGCTCCAGTTATGGTGGTGATGGATCAGACTAAGTTGGCCCTTTTTACCAAGATGAATTCTCGCTGTTTACAGATATTCTGGCATTATACTGTCTCCCGAGGAAAGAGCACCGCTACCTGAGCGCTGGTGGTGTCGATATAAGGAGGATATCTGGACTATGAGATATTAGGGAGATACAGAAGGGGATACGCACCTCGTGTGGCTCTGGTGTCTAGGCCTCGCCTGGCCGGAGTTGCAGGTTTTTTGAGACTTTTCCCCGCGTACCGGTTTCCATGGCTGCTCTTTTTCAATTTTTTTTGAGCAGAAGGTTCCGTAGAAAAGGTGGTTGAATTCTACGGGTAATTACTGAGCTAAATGGCTACCCGTCATGGGTCAATGTATCAATGATCTTAGGTTCCAGGTAAAAGGGGATAGGAGCACTGTAGAAGGTGTGGACTGGGTCAGAGAGGAGCCCTAGTGTTATAATAGTCTTGGACTCTACATAGCACGAATAAACACAACTACTGAATATAAAAAGGGAACGGCTGATACAATCACACATTTTGCTATTCTGATCACAAAATCAGAAGTTACCAGGGTAATCCCAGTAACAATACATGGATCATTCAATAAGCGAACTCATAGCGTGGATTTAAGTCAGGACGATGTGCGTATAGTTAGTAGTAGTAGTAGTGGTGTTTATTCGTGCTATATACGGAGGTACAGCCCATAAGTATTATTCCATGTCGACCGGGGGGGCTTGGCCACCACAACGCTTTCCTTAATTAGGCAACATCGCGAGAATGCACCTCACACCCATCCCTACTGTGTTTTGTATGTATTCCGATGACAACAACATCAACGCAATGGATTGTTTACTAAGTATTAGTTATTATAAGAATAGGAATTATTTTGCATTTTGTATTATGAGTTGGGAATCATAGAATCAATGCTTTAATCATTAGAACTCATACAAAACACAGTAGGAATGGGTGCGAGGTGCATTCTCGCCATGTTGCCTAATTAAGGAAAGCGTTGTGGTGGCCAAGCCCCCCCCTGGTCGACATGGAATAATACTTATGGGCTGTACCTCCGTACTCCCCACTCCCCTTGAAATTTAGTTGTAGCAGTTTTTTGATGCTGAATCGGTCGAGCGGTGAACGCAATTTGAATTACTATTTAAACTGATTTTGATATCCGCGTCGCTACAGCAGCAAACCTAATTACGTCGAGTAAAGTTATCTGCAAATTGAAAAAGACAATCGCGTACAACGCAACCGGCGAAACACCTCTAGCTACTTTCAACACATAAAACACTTGTCGGATCTTACAGGCTGATTGCAAGATGAATCCAGGATTAAAAGATATAATAAACCCACAAAACACATGTACTTCAGGCCATTTACTTGTTCCACAGTCTCTCAATTTCAAAGGTTCTATCTAGTAATCCTTCATTACAAATTCTTCTTTTAACTTTATCCACGTACGTCTATATCAATTTGAGCGCAATCGACGTCCAGCTCTAAAACTAACAATGGCAGAATTGCTTCGTTGAAATGGAATCAACCTGGATCTTACGTTTCTATCAAAAAATTGTATGAGGCGGTCCAAAATCACGCTACGTCTGCTCGACATGCCAGCAATTCAAAATAAAGAAAATGGCGAAGAAAGAAACTCCCGGCCTACAAGAAAGGTAGAATTTTTCGCTGCGAAGAGGACGAGACATGCAGGGAACGACGTAGATTGACGCAAAAATACCAACTATCCATTCAGATTTAAGGCCAGTGAGGAGCCCTAGTCTTATGATAGTCTTAGACTCAAGATGGCACGAATAAACACAACTTTACACAAATTAGGGCGCATGATAGGCAGCTGGTCGAGCCTGCCTCAACACAAGACCATGCCAAAAGTTTTAAGATATTGCACAGCTTGTGCTGAGCTCGGATAAATCAAAACAAGATATCAAGGATGTAGGGCAACTGGCCAGACCCGTAATTAATGGCCTGAAAATTATGGATATTCCTCACATTAAATTGAAACAATGCTACGGAGCGAAATTGTTTTGTGTAATTGAATCAAACTTTGACCAGGAGATAGATGTAAATGATACTAAATGCCCAAACAGTTCATACGTGTAGTAGATTTACCAAGATGACAGAGTATCTGATTTAATTTTATCACAAATGAAATCTGGTCCGTACACTATCCAAAAACCATAAGGTAATAAATAGGCTGAAATATTTTGAGATGTTGTTCAACAAAGATGTACAAAAATAATTAAGCACACATGAGCTTGTATGTACGTTCAGTATTTGTTTACAGTTTGTAATTAGACAGTTTTTTCGTAAATGTTGTGGGGCTATCGATAAATCCATATTTCCAGGCAGAATAGGTTTTTCAAGGGGGGGGGGTGTATGTCTCAAAGGGGGTTGGGTTTGTATCACGAATCATTCTTATAGCTAGAGAGTACTCTATCAGGGTTTGGAAAGGTACAATTTTAGAGCGGGTCTCTCAGGGGTCTACCATGTAAATGCAGTCAAGCCAACACGTAATAGGTTAGGCTGCGAATTCTTATTACTCCACTCGCCATGAAGTGTTGTCCAATAGTCTTTGTCAAACGATCTGTTAAAGAAAAATATTTTGACCAACCTTTTTCCCTGACTGATCCTCAAACAAGATCCATAATTCTTAACATCACCTATCAATCTATCTTACAATGTCTTTCGAAATTTGAGTTCCAAAAAAACAATCTCGCAAGCAGATTATTCGCGATCAACGTATTGAAATAAGAACATTAAGAAGATTTGGCTTGACACTACAAGATATATCCAACGAACTTGGCTTCACAATGAGGCAAGTGCAGCGTGCGTGTTCTCAAAATGATGAGAATCCTATACCTCGCAAAGGACGCTCATCAATATTGAGTACTGAGCAAGTTAATGAGCTTGAGGCTTTCGTCCGGAGATCTCCTAAAACCTGTCAGATGAGCTATTTAGAGCTAGCGATGGGACCCTTCAG
Source organism: Podosphaera xanthii (assembly GCA_028751805.1). Lineage (NCBI taxonomy): Eukaryota > Fungi > Ascomycota > Leotiomycetes > Helotiales > Erysiphaceae > Podosphaera > Podosphaera xanthii. Next base: position 3,587,775 of record JAPWIX010000015.1, read on the forward strand.
CCACTGGGGATGTAGTGAGCACCTAATTTCTAATGCTCTCAAAAAAAGAGGTTACAGCAGATGTATCTCTCGGAAGAAGCCTCCGCTAAGTGCGATTAACAAGCAGAAAAAATTGGAGTTCGCCCAATCACAATTAGATTGGAGCGAGGGGCAATGGATTCGAATCCCATGGACTGACGAAACATGGGTATCGGGTGACTCTCATATGAAACCTCGCGTCACAAGAAAAGTACGTCTTGTTTCATTCTATCAAAATTTTCCTCGACTAATAGCATAGCTTAGCCTGAAGATGAGTTTGACGAGACCTGCATTTTGGCTCGTCATTCTCATGGGAACTATTGGATGTTTTGGGGATCATTTCATGAGTCATCTAAAGGACCATTTCTAGTTTGGCAGAAGGAGTGGGGCACAATGACGGCCTCATCCTTTGGTGAAAGGGTTGTGCCTCTATTGAATCAATTTCATTTGGAAAACCCAGAAATTTTATACATGTAAGAAAATGCACCCTGTTACAAGGCCGCTGAACGATGGAGGTGCTACGTGAGGTTGGAATAACGCCTATTAGTTGGCCACCTTACTCTCCCGACTTAAACTCGATCAAGTCGTGGAACATTTTAAAAAACTATATTCAGGCTAACAGTCCTGAGATAAATGGGGTCAGGCTAGTGCGGTCTGATACGTTAAAAATATTGCTAGAGGCCGCATGGGACTCTATCTCGTCTGAGGAATTACAAATCTGGTCAGCAGTATGCACGCAAGATGTGTAGCGGTGATAAAGGCAAATGGAGGATACACAAAATATTAGGATGAGACAGACTAACATAAAACAGGCAGGATGCTTTCGTTTTATTTATTTATGAACAAGACTGAGACCCTTGACGTATAATCCAGTACTTAAGTACAATAATATGTTTGAGATTGATGTGTATTTTATATAAATTGTTTTTAGAATTTTTTATTAAGAAAACCCTTCTTACCTTTCTTTTTAAGTTGAAATCCGTCCCATTAAATTTTGACTTTCACGGAATATCATTGGTGAAAATCCTCGCTAGTAAAACCAGTGGGCGAGCTAGACATGGGCCTCCATGAAGACTGAACCAACCAAAACCTTAGTCGTTGGGGTTATACCCCGGTCGCTTTAGAACATTTACCTTTTCTACCCATAAGACAAGGTACACTATGGTATAGGAAATCGACGGTCCTTGCAGTCCCCTTCTATGATTAGTTTTGTCCCTGATTCCTCAAAAATTTGGATAATATTAGGGACATAGATCATAACCGAAGGAGATTACAGGGACCTTTGATTTCCCAGACCACATTGTATTGTAGAGTAATTTTCTCTTCTTGTAATGTGTCCGAGAGGATTTTTTTTTTAAAATCATACTGTATTCAGCCTAATAGCTATTCCGAAAGGAATGTCATGCGTAACTCCCTGTTAGTGTCCAGATCGAAATTTGATTCGCTGTCAAATCTGATCTGCTTACTAAATGGTCGGTTAGTGATTTAGGCTATAACCAAACCTTTCACGGAAGGTGACAGGGGATGACAAAGCGCGATCCTTAAACGACTGATTATTACTAACTCGAAATACGATGTCATTTTATTGAATCATTCTGTATACATCCCACAAGATTTGACAAAGCAATGATCGATAATCATATCTACGAACAAATTAAATAAGCCTGTGGCAATGATTCAGTAGGATGAAGAAGAACATTGAGAGTCGCCAACCGGGCGACAGAAAAAAAACATCTGCCGGTTGCTTGCCCAGACTATGACAACGGCGAACTCGGATCTTGAGATCGATAGTGGGGGTCAAGAAATTAGCGAACAAAGCAGCAAAACAGCAGCAAGCCAACCCCGATGAATCCGCGAAGGCGAATCCTGATGGAACTCAGAAATCAATATAAAGTTGCGAGAGTTTTCCTCTCCTTTTATCCACACTCAACTCCTCATCTTCATTTCTTATCTTCTTTCCCCATCTTCATATTCACTTTATCCTTCGTTCGAACGTCCCTTTTGTCAAGATGCGCTCCTTTGTCTATCTACCCTTGATTTCGACAATAGTCTCTCTTGCCTTTGCAACGAAGACATCGGATGAAAAGAAACCACTTTTAGACGAAAAAACGTTTCCAGAAATAAATATGGAACCTGCGTCAGGCTCTGGACATAACTCCCCGCGACGCCATCAAGGAGATCCCTCCACGTCTTACATGGCACGGCCGCATTTCGATTCGAACCCATTCGAAACTGAGTCACCTCCCGGCTCGCCCAGACGCATGTCAAAATACGGTTACCTTTGCCAAGAAAGTATGTATCCAATGCAGCACTTGATAAAAACAGCTACTCGTGCCTGCGAATACATCACGAATAAGAGGCAAACGAATGGGAGATTCAAGTACCCAAGGAAAATGATTGATGATAACCAGTCAAATACGCAATACTTATTTCCCGTGCTTCCTGAAAATAAGATCTTTAGTGGCGGCTGTAGGTTGGCAACAAAATAGCTCGTGGCAAATCAGCTGACATGTAATAGACTTTGAATTTGGGCTTCGATTAAGGCATTTCCTTTTGATCGACTCTGCTTGCGAAAGGGCTAAAGTGACCTATCGAGTATTGAATAACCCTCGCAAATCCACCAAAAACTGGTGCTCATGGCCAAAATGCTTTTCCAAGGGAATCTCGCAATACTTTGACTGCCCTGCTTTTTACCTAAAGGTTGATTCTTCTCAGCCTGATTACTTCCAATTATCTTCTAATTAGTCCTCCGTCAATCGCTTCAGCATGATTTACCATCTCTCTTGGGTTACAAATGTGCTATGGGATTTCGATAAACGTAAAAAGCTAATGCGGAATACGAAAGATGTTTGATTACAGCATTACTCTTTCATAATAGCAATGATTTTTGGATTGTTGTATTGTATTGAAAATGTACGATGAGAGCGCGGGTTAAAAATTTGATTTTTTCTAGGGTTATTTTAATTTGGATACATCTACACGTAAATAAAATTGCATCAAGTTTCCTCTGTATCTTTATTAAAATATGGATCTTAATTTTTCACACAAATTTGTACGTGACTCGATTAACCTAAAATATTTCATGTAGTTCTTACATCTGAAATATAAATTTGCCGGGATTAATAGTTTACCCAGCTCGTACTATCATACATCACAACTCCGTTCATAAATATGATAAAAAACCGGCAGGGAGAGAAGCCCAAGATTTTGCTCAAAGCCTAGAATCTTGATAGCTATATTCCTTTCATGCATCATCGTCGACGAATGGATAGATTTACATCTATGCGGGCTTAGTGAAGTCATGTGATTCTAGATCGGCCAAAAGTCCTGAAGGAAAGATGGTCCAAATGACATCAACAATTGTAAGTTAAACTCGAGTGAAGATGATCGGGAGAATCCCAGCGCACAGCTACAAATTTAAATGTGTAAAGATAACATATCCCATCTTCGTCAAATGAAATAGATCCTGTGGCCCTCGGCTCTACTATCCAGACTCGATAGCGTGAAACTATGTCACCGGCCATCCTTCACACAGTTTAAATCAATCTTGCCTTTTGACAGGGGTGTTTGTCATCCTTCAAGAAAATTCAGTCGCGCCTCTAGTCTTTTGGCTCCAAAGATTAGCGATTTCCTGCCCTATCAATGTTTGCCTAGTCTGTTACATCTTCGCTGCTCTGGCAAGAGGAGTAGTTTCCCAGACCTGTCTTTCTTCACCGAATATTCCATCTACTTGAGTATCGGTACCTGTCTTCGTGTTTTCTGATCTTATTCCTTTCTTCTGGCTCGTGGTAGTTGCAGGATCCCTATTTCAGTAGGATAATGGACCTATCACTTTCCAATACTCTTGGTTGGATTCGCTTCCTCATCTTGGGGTAATTCTCTCTAACTTCATGACGCCTCGGTATCATAGCATGCTTGTATCAGTTAGAAGGAAAATAAGAATGGTTGTCACTTTTTCTGCTCCTAAAAGTAGCTATGATTTTCTAACGACTGTTTTGATCTGGAGATGAGAGGATTTAGAGCTCTTGCAGCTTTTTTGAGGAATTAAAAGTTTAGCTATCTGTAGAGAAATCTTTTCTCTTATACTTGTACTTGTAATGGCAGTGTTGAAGTTGCTCGAACTTTGAGCTGCTTCTTCTCAAAATAACTTCGAAGTCTGATGAAATTTTTGTGCTTGTTTGAATTCTCTACTTTGTCTTTGTATCGATATTAGATACGAATATGAAGTGAACTCCTCGATGGTTGGATTAATTATCCTTTGGATTTTATTCTTGGCAGCTCGTCTACCGTTTGATTTTCTTCGACTTCAAGATGGTCAGGCCTATAAGTAAGATGTCCAAGCTTAACATAATGTAGACTGTAAATTAAAGGACGGTACTTGTAGCATGAAGGTTTTGATCCAAATTTTTTAGGGTTAAGTAATTCATTTAGTCCTTGCTCGCAGAAGCACTCAAAATGTAGAAAACGGTTCATGGTAGCTGGAGGTTTTACAAGGTGATATGACGGCTAAACATCAGTAAGTATAGCTACGATGAGTGGATGTCAAGATGTAAATGTGTATATCACCTCTGTTCGAGGAAGTAGCTAACTAATAACAGATGCTATTTGGAAAAAGACATGTAAAATATGTCATATGATTAAGTTGCACCAACATAGGCGACAAAGAAAAAAGGTTTACGATAGCGGTGATTGAGTAAAAAATTATACGAGTGCAGAGTAGAATAAGTTATATGTTATTGTCGTTAGAGAGTCACAAAATGCATAGATTTATTTACAATTGTGGTCTAGGAGATTTACAGATTGAAAGGCAGTACATATCAAGATATGCTAGATGTGTGAAAAAGGGTGTTAGATAGCGGAGATGGAATAAACAAATGTACGAGTGAAGGGTAGAATAAGATAGAGTTATTATCGTTATAGGGTCGGATGGTGCAGTGGTACACTGTCCCGGCCGTTCTCCCAAGTAGAGTCTGTGTCAGGATGACGGCGGACTTCGACTAGGGGGTGAAGATGATTATGATAGTGGTGGTAGTTACGGCAAGGGCGGTGGTTACGGCTAGGATGATGATCGCGGATAAGAAGGTGAAGGTGAAGATGGTGGAGATAAGGGTAATGGCGCAAGTGGTGAGGGTTCTCATCAAGTTCAGGGAAATAAGTTAATGAGGTTTATGATTAAGGACTTGACGTGCAGGTTCACAACTGGACGCCTGCCGAACTACAGGGGGTCAAGGGTGAGTGAAGTTTTCGTTTAATCGACAGGGGTTGGCGTGCAGGGATTTCGTCAGCCTTAAACAGCAGGCGGTGACGGCATGGTGAAGTCCCTAAAACAAGGTATCCCAGTACTATTGCATATTTTTTGTGCCAAGATTGATTTCTTCCAAATCATATTTTTGCGCTCGTTTCAGCCACGTCTAACTCCGTTTACATTCGCTGACCTCAATATTCTCTAAACATCTGGAACAATATTTTCCTTCATTACTCAAACTTCATCAAATCTTTAGCGCGATAGAGTATACAATAAGTTTCATTCATTTAATACAAATATGTAATTTCCAACCAAACAGATAAATGTACCTCATTGCTAACAAAAACCTTAGCAGAATGAATACTCAAATTACTCCAACTGTTAGCTGACGTGCGCCCTATCTTACTCGAGATCAAAGATAGCAGGTGATTACTGGAATTCAGCCACAAGAAAACTTTCCCCATAAACTAAGTACGTTTAGATACTCACACTCCACAGAGCCAGACTCTCAAATAGAGAAACAGCAGATCAACTTGAAGTCACCATCCTTCAAGTTCGGAATACGGTCAGATCTGGTAGTGCCTCTCCCCAATCTCGGACAGGACGTCCACGACTCTTAAGCTCAGCCCAAGTCGATGAGCTGGAAGCATTTATTTGCTCTTCGCGGGAAACTAGGCAAATATCGTTGCTTGAACTGGCTCTCTACTTTTGTCGTTGGAGTGCTGGAGAATACGCTATTCGGAATGCGCTCAGAAAATGAGGTTACGAGCTACGAATTCCACGTAGCTCTCCCCCGCTGTCTGAAAATCATCGTGCGGTCCGAATATGGTGGAGCGAACAGCATCTGCATTGGCGTCAAGAGTGGTCACGAGTTCTTAGGAGTGACGAGACATTGATAAACGATAGCCGAATAATGTCTGGACGTGTTACCAGAAAGGTTAATCTAATCTTATTTACTTTGAAAAATATCTCGCACTCTAATATCGTCAAAAGAGATGCCAAGACTTTGATGACACTTGTGTTATCGATCGTTACAAAAAGAACAACTATTGGTTGCACCGGGGAAGCTTTGCTGGAATCGAGCGAGGTCCTTGTGTCTTTTGGGGGCGGGAGTGGGGAAGTATTTTCTTTGAAGGATATAGTGAACATATCCTCTCAAGGATAGGTATCTGGATCAGAGAAAAGAGAGAAGAGACGGGCCATGATTACATTTCTATGCACGATAACGCCTCTGTTCATAAAGGACGCCAGGCTAGGGAATTTCTCGATGCCAATGAAGTTGATTCTATACCCTGTTCTGCTAACTCTCCTGACTTAAATCTGATCGAGAATGTATGGAGTGTGATGAAATACTACATATAAGAACGATACCCGGTGTTTGAGCGGACGAGACAGCGTAACAGGGCGGAGATTCGACCCATTGTGCTAGAGACATGGTACCATTGTACAACAGAAGAAAAGCTCACACAACTGATTTGGAGTATGGCTAGAAGACGTGAGGAAGTATTGAATGCAAACGGGGGTTCTATTTCATATTAGGCTTAAAAATCTGTATCAACAGCAAACCTGAATTGCAAGTTTTAATATGACGTATGAACTCGATTTTTTAGGCTTAGTGCAAAACAAAGTGGGGAGGGACAGGCACTTCGCTTTTGTCGACCTCAATTTCTCTCCCCTTATTTTTGAACGGAGTTTTAAGCTTTACCATATTCGGCCTCGCTTAATTTAGATCATCACGGTAGATTACTATGTTTGGGTAAATATCGGCAAAAATCCCCTGTAAATGACAGGCGACTTCACTTAACCTTGATCCCCCCTATATACAGTTACTTACAAAAGTGGCCGAATAAATCAACAAATTTAATACAATCGACCATAACTTTACAACATCATCTTGAAATGAAAATATTATAGTATTATATGAAAATTTAATTACTTTACTATCGCTGAGTCAATTTTGAAGCAAAAAAAAAGAGAATTGTTTATTCTATAGTAGTCTTGGCGTTCTCAATTACTCGACTAGTTGTAAGAGAACGGCACGCCAGCTTCTCACAATCGTACGTTAAAAATGAATTTATTTTCTATCTAGAGAAGAAAGTTGTGATTGCGAAGGGTTTTGGGTTAATATAAACATAACGCGTCGCGTCACTTGCGAGACTTTACTAAGCAGGGTCGAGGCTTTTCCAAAATAGGTATAACGCCTATTCGGAGCCGGATAAACTCCGGTTCCAGATATACGAGGCCACGGCCTGTAACATTACCCCCCCCGCCCATATCAGAGCGTTATTGCCGAATATTTATTGTTTTTGACTTCGCCAACAGAGATCTTTTGGTCAGTTTGCGGCGACCTATGATTGCGCCAGCGCCTTCTCCAGTACTATTTCCTTTACCGTATTTTGCTTTAAATATATCCAGCGCTTCAGTTTCCTCTAAATTTTCACGGGGCTCCCATGTCGGCTCTGCAAAACCTTTCCATTTCACCAGGAGTAAACGCCAGTGACCTCGTCCAACCTTTGTTTTTTCTGAACGCAAAATTTTTTCAACCACGTGTATATTGGCGTTTTCAAATGCATATTCTTTCCCATCCTCTTGCATATCATGCTGAATAGGCGGGGGCTATACATCGTCTATTATTTGCGATGGTAGGGGGTCTGTCGCTACTCTTTTAAGCAAGTCTACGTGAAAACGTGGCCAAATTCCCGAAGGTGTGTTTAGTTCCACTGAATGGGAGTCGATTACTTTAGTGGCTTGATACTTTGCGTTGATCCATGAGAGCTTTTTAGATAGCTGAGGAGTTTGTATGTTCTTCAAGTTTAACCAAAGTCTATCTCCCACCTTGAATATTTCAGCCACAGAACGTTTCCTATTTGCATATTCTTCCATTCTTTGTTGTGCCGAAGCCATCGAAGCTTGTGCAAGCTCTTCTGCTTCGTGGATTCGTTTAACAAAGTTTTGTGCTCGTTTTTAGGTACTGATGGCTTTCCTTTTGGATTTACCTGTTGAATCGGTTCAATGTTGTATCCATGTTCTGCGAAGAAAGGACTTATGCCGAGGGAAGACACGGTTCTATTATTAATAGCAAGCATTGCACAGGGTAAGAGTTCTTTCCAATCGAACTGGGCGTAAGTTATAAAAGCTCTTAAATATCCAAGAACTTCTTGGTTCATCCTCTCCGTAGCCCCATCTGTTTGTGGGTGAAAAGCCGTAGATAAACGCTGTTTAACACCTGTTAATCTGCATAATTCTGTCCAGAAATCTCCAAACTAGTTAGAACCTCTGTCTGACGTAATGTTGTTAGGAAATCCATGGTGTCTGACATTTAATCTAAGGAATACACTTGCACAGTGTTCGGCTTTCATACTTGTCATATCTTCAAGCGTAACACTTCCTTTTAAACGATCCACCACGACCATTAAATACCGTTGCTCATTTGCCGTTTTTGCCGGTAGATCGGTCATGAAATCTATGCCGAGCTCACTATTAAACCTGTCAGGCACTGGTAGTGGTCGCAGTAACCCCTTTTTACTCCCTCTCCAAACATGACTATGGCCGCAAACATCGCAGTTACGACAGAATCTTCTCACACATTTCGAGATACCTGGCCAAAAAAAATTACGGCCTAAAATTGCTAAGGTGCTGTCTCGCCCCGGGTGCCCTGTAATTTGTGAATCATGTGTTTGCTGAATTAAAGCTGTTTGTAGCGGCTCGTATTTAGGGATCCAAACTCTATCTCGAAATCTGAGCGCTCCTCTAGCATCAAACCTACATTCTGCCAAAGAGATTTTAAGATGTTTGAGAGTTGGTGGAAGGCTTATTTCTCCCTTTTCCAAACTTTTGTAAAGAAAGAAATATCCTTATCTTCGCGTAATGCTTTATTCCATAGTGTTGTGATGTCCCTGCCCATTGCTAGGAAGTATCTGTGCACCATAACACAGTGCCGTGGTTTAGGGGCTAAGCTCGGACCTGTATAAATACATGAGTTGCATAAGTCCATGTAAGGGGAGTGGAACCGAAATGAACGGCATTGCCATAGAATATTCTAGAATGAGGAAGAGGATACTGGCGTGTATGCGCATGTGTATTTAAAGACTTACTGAGTATGTAGATATTGTGACAATCATTTTTTCACTTCTTAATTACTTCGCGACCTACTGCCGTTCAAGCACTTAGGCTATCCTTGTGTCCACTATATCATTTGTGTACGAGGTAACCGTCATCCTGTTCATCCTCATAACCTACTTTTACAAGACATAGGGTTTGAAAAATTTCCTCTTCAAAATACTTGAGCCTCTAGGAATATTATTTGTGTTATTTTTCTCGACTTGCTCGATTCGATTTCTGGTAAAAACGCCTGATAGCCAAGAATCTTTTATCAACTGTACGTCTCTATTTTTAATTCTATAATCGTCCGAGCCTTGTGGCATATCTTGCTCGCGTCTTGATAGTGCGTCTGGCCTTGCTGCTTGCTTTCCCGGTCTGAATTTTGTAATGAAATTGAAATTTGACAGAAACTGCGACCAACGCATTTGGCGCTAGTTAAGTGTACGTATAGTCATAAAATATCTGAGATTCTTGTGATTTGATAGGACTGTGAAAGGTTTACTTAATCCAATTAGCATACCCCGCCATTCCTCCATACAGCGAATGATGGATAGCATTTCTTTGTCATGGATGTCATAATTAACCTCTGCCGTGGTCAATTTCTTAGATAAGTATGCAATTGGCTTAAGTTGCCCCTTTGCGTCCATTTGTGATAAACAACCACCCAGTACGTAACCTGAACTATCTGCTTCGAGTATGGTCTCCTTTTCATCGTCCCACATGGCTAAGATCGGCGATTTTATGAAGCGCTGTTTTAACTCTTCAAACGCCTTCTGTTGAGGGGCTTCCCACTGAAATTTGGCATGCTTTTTGGTTAAGCTTAACAGAGGTGCTGCGATTTGTCCAAAATTGGGTATGAAATCCCGATAGAAATTTGCAAAGCTTATAAAACTACGAATCCCTTTCGTGCTTACTGGTGCTTGCCAACTAGTTATAGCCTTCACTTTCTCAGGATCGACCTTTATTCCTTCTCCTAAGCATAAGATAAAGCCAAGGTATTTAGTCTGTTTAACTGCAAATTCACTTTTTTGAGGGTCCATTTTAAGACCTGAGAGTCTGAGCATTTTAAGGATCATGTTAACTTTGCTCCAATGATCTACAATATCTCCAGTCGTATAAATGAGGACATCATCAAGATATGCTGAGCAAAAGTCACCTAGAAATTCTCCTAAGACACTATTAATATATCTTTGAAAGGCGCTTGGAGCACCGATCAGGCCAAATGGTGTAACTAGCCATTCGAATGAGCCAAAGCGCGTGCGAAATACTGTTTTTTTTCATCTCCCTCACGAACTCTTAGCTTATGGAATGCGGCGCGTACATCTACCTTTGAAACCCATGTCGCTTTTGTTAACTGCCGTAGAGTTTCTTTTATCAGTGGGATCGGGTACCTATCTTTTACTGTGATTGAATTTAGTGCTCGGTAGTCCACACAAAATCGTAGTCCCCCGCCGGGTTTCTTTGCAAACAAGACTGGGGCTCCACCGGCTGAAGAGCTAGCCCGGATCCAATTCCGGTCAAGATGATCTGTCAACGTTTTCCTGAGCTCAAGTAACTCTGCTCTTGACATATTGTACAAAGGACCAAACGGAATTTCCTTTTCCCTGCCCTGTTCACCCGTAATTAATTCAATCTTAGTGTCGACGCCAGGTCGATGAGGTGGTAGCTCGTTGTTCTCGTCCTTGGTAAAGTACCGTGCGTTTTCAAGAACTTCTGGAGGCAAACTAGCCTTAATTTCATCAGGTGTCTGTTTTCGTTTAGTCTCAAGAGCCTTTATTTATGTCGGACATTGATGCTGCAAATAATTTCGTGTCTTGATCCTTTTCACCACGTGCTCTCGTAGCTATTGCCGCGAATTGTGATCCAAGGACCTGGTGAGCACTTCCTAATTTTACTTTGAGATACTTTACCTTCGATTTACTGTTTTGACTCATCCGATCTTCCCATCCTTTAGCTCTCACAATAAGACCACCTTTCGAACCAAAACGAATGGCGCGTCGGCGAGCATCGTAGACCACGGCATTGGCTCTCATCCATGGGTCACCTAAAATCATATCATAAGATTAATCCTCGATGGCGTAACCATAGTTTTTTTCGCGCCTGCCATCTATGTCTGTGTTTACGTAAGTAAGTTTATTTATGACCCTCCGCTGGGAATCTTTTTTTGCGAGTCGCAATTCCCTGGTTTTAATAGATATTTGCGGTAACTTGTGGCGTTTGACAAACGAGTGATTGAAAGCAGCATAGCATAAACATCCCGTGTCCATTAGAGCATCAACATAAAAGCATTGATTGAGCATTAACTCTAATAGAAACGGAGAACTATCCAATTTCTTTACAATTACACTTAAATCATCAACCAAAAATTTAGTAACCCCCGAACCCGACTTTGCCCAGGGTTTACTCGTTTTCCGAGACATTATTTCCAAATTCTCCTTCATCCTCATCTGATTCTATCGATCTGGGCTTGGAATTCTTTGGTCTTTTAGTGAAGACCGCATTCATATTAGCAGGTCTCTTGGCCCATGTAAAATTAGGACATTTCTTGAAGTGATGGCCCTTCTCTTCACAGCAAGTGCATTTACCCGCGGCACAGAGGGCAGCAAACTCTTCGGGTGTCTTCCACGGAGCAGGTGGCTTGTTTCTGAGAGCTTTGTTCTTTTCACCGTTTTTTGAGTTGACAGCATTTATTATTGCCGCAAGTTGAGAAGTGCTTAGTCCACTTACCCCTGACATTGGAGTGTCGCCATCCGCGTCCACAGCAGTAGCTCTGTCCTAAGATGGTGAAGGTGCTGGTGCTTGATAATTTAAGCTAGGATTATGAGGGGCGACACCCAGTCTACTAATGTACCATGTCTTCGTTTGTTTGGGGCCATGCTTAGGTAAATAATCCTCCTGTGATTCTAGTTTACTAGCCAGATTTCGCACCTGTCGAACAAAAAGAGTATAGTTAGTCTCCGAGAGAGTACAGGGCATCAAAAGCTTCGTTAGGCTCTCGTTTAAACCAAGACTAAGAGCATTTATCTTCATGTAGCCTTCCAAGTTGATACCTCTCGCTTGCGTTAGCATGTGCTCAAAATCGTTTAAATACGAGGCGAAGGTCTGATGTTTTCCTTGCCTCATCCTTGATAACTTCTCATTCGCAGTCCGGACCGACGTTTTGTCTTGGAAGTTGTCATTAAAATGGTCTATATAGAGTTCATAGTCCCAATCGTTGTCTGGTCCTCCTGTTGTGTACCATTGAGAGACACGGCTTCGGAGATTCTTAGGGATGGTATTCATCATGTCCATGCACACCGCTTTGTGGCCTCCCAGCAGGTCCCAGTCAGCTTCAATTTTCGCTGTAAGCTGAATTATATATGTCGGGTACATCTCTGGAACCGTCCCATTCTGGCCAGCTTGACGCTTTTTTCTTGTCTGTGTGTGGATTAGGTCGTAAAATCTTTCCTTGATTGACGTCACTTGTGTTAATTATTGCTAATAACCGTTGTAGCTGATCACTATTTAAGGATAGCGTGACATTTGTTGTTTGCTGTGAAGCGAATTGATTAGCTCTGCCCTTACCCTTACAATTATCTGGGGCATCTGTATCCATATGATGCGTCATATTTTCTTCAACTGATTTAGCGATTGGTGAGAATGCGTCAGATGAGGATAGCGAATAAAAATCTTAGGTCGTAACTGATCTATCGTCCGATAAAGATGAATCTGGAGAGGGAACTCGATAAGAGCATGTATTCATGCAATTTAAAAACCAGACAGCTAGGAGAGGTATAAGCCAATACTTGCACTAGTTGTGTAAAGACGAGATAGAAAATATGTAAGAGAACGGTACGCCAGCTTCTCGCAATCGAACGTTAAAAATGAATTTATTTTCTATCTAGAGAAAAAAGTTGTGATTGCGAAGGGTTTTGGGTTAATATAAACATAACGCGTCGCGTCACTTGCGAGACTTTACTAAGCAGGGTCGAGGCTTTTTCAAAATAGGTATAACGCCTATTCGGAGCCGGATAAACTCCGGTTCCAGATATACGAGGCCACGGCCTGTAAAATTAGTTTTGGGAGCATCATTTTAATATTTAGTATGACCCCCTTTGGCCTTTATTACAGCTGCAATACGCGACGGCATTCTGTCAACTAGAGTTTGACATAAAATTGGATCTAAGTTTTGCCAAATTTCCCTAAGTCTTTCCCACAATTCATGTATACCTTTCACTGGCTCTGGATACTCACCAAGTCGACACTTAAGCCGACCCCAAAGATGCTCAATCGGGTTCACATCCGGCTATTGAGAGGGCCAATTCATTGTCTTGAGATTTTTAGAAACTATCCAGCTTTTTGTGTTCTTGGATGTGTACTTTGGGTCGTTATCTTGCTGGAAGATTAGCTCAGTCGCAGGTACCGAGTCGGGCTCTCTGGCAATTCTATCCATAGTAGGTACTAGATAATTATCCAAGATTTCCAAATACTGTTTAGAATCTACTCGTCCAACTATACGGCCAATTCCACCTATAACATACTATGACATACACCCCCATATCATTAGATTGCCCCCACCAAACTTCAGGGTCTCTTTGATCGCTTCTGGTTGCAAATTCTTTGGGCCTTTTGATGAAATTAGTGCTTCTAACTGAGATGGCTGAGGAAGATCGTGCATGGTCGAATCCCCTAATCGCACACGCGTTGACCTTAAGCCTAAAGTGTATTATGAGCATCAATACGCTAATCCTTATTAGTAAGATCACTCAATCACTATTAGTTAGTTTAATAGTAGATAGCACTCTGTTCGAAGTGGGAGAAATAAACATCTCCAGACACTACGTTAACAGACTCTTACTTGTTCCAAGTTTACCCTACGATTGATAAGTGATCCTATCCAGTCTAACAACTGAACTTTAAATCTTCCATTCCAATACCTTTAACCCAAGAATATTTCATCCCATCGCTATTTAGCCTGTTTATTTTGGTTTCGTCTGACCAAATCACCCTTTTCCAGTCTTCTTTTGCCCAATTTTCGTGGCATAAAGCCGAGTTCAAGCGAGCTCTCTGATGAGCTTTTGACAGCTTTGGTTTCTTCTTCATTTTTATCGCCTTCAGGCCTTGCTCCCTTAAAGCCCGCCGGACAGTCTGAGCCGAAACTTTGTCTTCTCTTTCTGAATTTACTAGTTTGGACGCTCCTACTGCCGTCTTAGCGCTCCCATTTACCATTAAACGGGCGATTTCTCGCTTGTCTCTAGCTGATAGTTTTTGTGGCCGTTCATTTTTTAATTTTGGTGCTTCCTTCACTATCATCTTTCGGTATTTTACAACAGTGGCATGACTGAGTCCTAATATTGCTGAAATTTCATTCGTTGATTTCCCTTCATGGACTAATTTTGCTATGGATGTTATTTGTTTGGGAGATATCTTTTTCATATTTTTTCAAGAAAAGATTACTTTGATAAAAATCCCAAATAATCTCGTTCAGGGTAGAAGTATTTTAAAAATATAAGTATGAATCAATTGATTAAATAATTTTGATACAGGAGGCTGAATGATTCCTATAAATACAATTAATCTGACTTTTATGTTTCCTTTTTACATGATGGTTGGAGTTCTTTTACGCCTTAGTTCAAACTCTATCTTTTCCAATAGATTGAATTCCATTGAAATTCAAATTACGCTACAGATGCACTTATCACCTCACCAATCGATTCGATTGTATTTCACATAACGCTACTTCTGTAGCTTTTACCTAATTGACAAGCCGTATCTTCACCATTCATCTATATATTAGCTCAGAAATCGGTTGATTCATTTTCCATGGTTGTTTAAAGGTACAAATAATAAGAAATTACAGAATGCTAGAGAAAATATGTTGTGGATTGGATGGCTAGTTGGGAAAAGATCTTTGAGTTCTTGTATCAAAATGGTGCTTCCAAAACTGGTCGAGTAATTGAGAACACCAAGACCACTGTAGAATAATCAATTCTCTTTTTTTTGCTTCAAAATTGTCTCAGCAATAGTAAAGTAATTAAATTTTCACATAATGCTGTAATATTTTCATTTCAAGATCATGTTGTAAAGTTTTGGTCAAATGTTTTAGATTTGGTGATTTATTCAACCACTTTTGTAAGCTACTGTACAACAAAACCTGTTGAACCATCCAAAAACAGACTTCTAAGCGAGATTAACATTTTTACAAAAACAACTAGGTCTAGGAGCCGATCCTAAATATCCTTTGGAATCCAACAGTCTTGGTAGCTTGAACACATGCCCCACTCGAGACAGGAGAAAGCTGGTTCAAATCAAGCAAGACCCGCACACCACTTCAATCGCGGTGTTACTGTGTTCGTAGAATGACGAAAGCATGCTTAGATAACCATGGGTTTTTCGCGCTTTTCCCTGTGTTGGGTATTCACGGAAGTGATTACATGTTGTAAGGTGTTATTCTTGTAGTGGTACAGTACATTCTCGCTATAACAATGTGGTGCAAAACTTAACCAATGCTCACGATTAGAGGATTCAATTGAATTGGCCAATAGGAACCCTTGGTTAAGTTTTGCCCCACATTGTTATAGCAAGATTATACTGTGTCTGCAAATGAAATCTGAGTATGAGTGTCCCTAACGTCAAAATTAGTTGTTCTATAACAAAGAATACGTATCTTCCGAAAATACCTGCGCAGGCCTTCAGGCGCCGAAATAGGATAATAGAAAAATTTATTTATTATTGTTATAGAGTCACAAGATGTATATGTCTACTTGTGTAGTCTAGGATATTTACAGATTGATATGCTGTGCGTGCCAAGATACGCCAGATGACTCAGCAATTCTTGACATTCCCCCATGCTGAGTGATCCCTATATCCATATCTGTACCACAATGAAAAATAATTAAAAATTTCCTTAATGCCTAGTCTAGACCTTGTTAACTCTCAAGACGGTGGTTGTAGCCGCTGAGCCCACAACTGCTGGATTTTATTACCTATGCAGTTCAACTCAGCATATAAGTATGCCTTGATACAAGAGTGTCCCTGGCCAGCTGCATTGTATTAAATAATATTTCCTATTCCAGTTGACGCGTATTTGGCTTAAAATTGTCACATAATTGATTCCCAATTCCCATAGTTTTCATATGCTTCTTAAAGGGTTCATACGAGAGTTGCTTCGTAAATATGTCTGCTGGGTTCTCTGCTCCAGCGATCTTATCAACTTTTAGTGGAATCATAGCCGTAATATTGTTTCTGACGTAGAAGTAACAAATCTCGATGTGCTTTGCCTTGCTGTGAAAATTTCCAGAGTCTTTGCAGAACCTGAGCGCCGCCTGATTGTCGCACCAAAGTGTTAGAACATATTTTTCCTGGTGTAAATCATATCATAGCTTCTCAATCCATGCTGCTTCCTTTGCCCCTCCATTGGCTATTATAATTTCAGCTTGCCTGCTACTTAAGACAGTGCTCTTTTGTCGTTATGAAGCCCATAAAACAAATCCACCGTTGTAAACAACTGAGTAGCCTTGAAAGGATTTTCTGTCGTCTTCGATTCCCCATATTGCATCATTGTATATCTCGAAAGAATGAAAGTTAAATATAGTCGTCGGGTTATTGTTTCGTGGATAATACGTGATACCAAAATTCATAATTTGCTGAGGATATCGCGGGAGGAACTTTGCGTGGTTTAGAGAAGAGAGACGAGGTCTTGACATGAATCGTGCTAATTCGCCAATAGCGTACGATATATCTAGTCGGGTGTTATTAGAGAGAAAAATGACCAATCCTACAATTTGTTGGTAAAAAGCAGAATTTTCAGTATTCTGAGTTTGTCGTCAGCTTTTATTAAAGAATTCCGATTATTTTCTATTCTGTGCAAGTAATTCTTTATATACATGACACTCGATGGCAATTCTTATGATCATTCACATGTAAGCTCCGTCTAGACCTCTCAAAATCTTACTCTTAGACTTAGCAAAACTAACCATTTACTTCTTTGGTACTTGCCACTTTGCGAGAGCCTTTACGAGGCTAGTCCTTCTTGTGTCGTGTATACGGATACGAGTTATTATGATGTCACAATAGCTTTCTCCCTTAGAGCTGTTACATAATCAAGAGTTAAGACTACATAATAGTTTTTCATGCCAGTTCTTTCCAACAGTTTTCTAACATAAGATTCCAGAGATCTTGGCCCAGAATTTAATATATCATTGACAAATAATACTAAGTATACTCTTTGTTCCTTCTCCCCCTTTGGTGATGATATAAACAAATTCGGATCTGCGTCACATTGCTTGATGCCCATTTCATGAAAACATTGTTTTACTTTGAGGAACCATTCCCGGATTGAATGTTTAAGGCCGTATAAAGCTTTAATGAGTTTGAGAAAAAAAATTTTTTTAATACCTTGAATCCATGGATGGAGTGAATAAAAATATTGAGGGGCTTCCATATAATTTGGCTGCTTAAGTTTTGGGTTGAGAAAAGATGTCTTAACATAAAGATGATCTAATTCTAGATCATGGACAGCAGAATACGAAACTATTGCTCTTAAAGTAGCAGATCGTATTACTGATGCAAACGTCTCGAAGTAATCGATTCCGTGTTGCTGCTCGTAACCCTTGCCAACAATTATTGACATTCTTCAAGCAATTGATTTGTCAGATTTAAGTTTATTGCACAAAACACAGAGCGAGGAGATTAGTTTGCGACCGTTAAAGAGTAATTACCTTCAATAGTTTCAAGAGTATTATTTTATTCATGGGACTTAAGTTCGTCGAGAAGCGAGGCCTCCCATGTAGCCTTGTATTCAAAAATGGCCTATTCTATAGTCAATAATTCAAACGGAATCGCAAGAACACTTACTGATGTTGATTCTTCTCGACTCTCAATGTGCAACGCATTGAGTGCTTTAGCCATAAGTGAAACATTGTTTCCAAATCCTTTTATACTCTTTTTATGGTTTATTCTAACAGATCTCCCAGAGAGAGTAACAAATTTCAGCATTTTCGTATGATTCTTGAGAACTTTCGTTCGGTCTTTGAGTACTTTCACCCGGTCTTTGGGTACTTTCACCCAACCTTGAGTACTTTCACTCGGTCTTGAGCACTTTTATAAAAGAGCTGTTTCCATTACGTAGTTTGCATTTACATTGGAAGAAAGCTAGTCGTCATGGTTGAGTTGACTATATGTATCTTGCGCCAAATTTACACTTTCCTCCTTTTCGCCAGCTTTTTGTCGAAAGTAAAATCTTTGAGCTTTGTCGCGCGCGTAACAATCCTTTTCCAGATGACCCATTTTGTGACAAAATGTACACTTGTTGGAGCCTGACTTTCCATCATTGTGAGGTGCTGTTGGGGCAGACTTATTTCCAACACGAAATCCAGTGTTGCTTTTCTTACCTCGACCTGTGAAGCCTCCTCTCCGTGCTCTTCCACGGTATCCTTTTCCTCCTCTCCCTCTACTCTCGTTGCCACCACTTGTATTATTTTCGACGGCGTTTGCAGATTCGGGGGCTGAATGATTTTGAGATATTTGACTAAAGAAATGAAGAGTAGCGGGAAGTGAGAGTTTCGTGAGGATGCTGTGAAGTCAAGTTTGATGGCAGTCAGCCATACTTTTGGAAACAGTACCGACAGCCATCAGGATCCTCTGCAAGACTTTAATCTCGGAAAGTGCATGGTCCGATCCCTTGAGAGCATTCTGAATCGTCGTAAGTTGTCGATGATGTTCCGCAATTGTCATCTTCAAAGGGTCAAAGGGCATGGTATAAAACTTATCGAGTAGCCCAGAAACAAACAGTCCGTCAGAACAAAGGTTCAATTTAGAAATTTCTTTTCAAAGTGTAGGCACATCTCGTTCTTCCATTGCATTTTCGAAGTCTGCCGTTTTCAGTTCAGAGCTGGCAGATCCAAAGAGAATTATGACAGCTTGTTCGTTAAGATCTTCCCATTTGCTGAATTTCTACTCCAACGCAGGATCCGCATTTGCCGACCTTGTGGGTTTGAGATTTGTGCCGTCAACGATTGACCGCACTCCGGCAGTCGAAAGAACTCCCCTGACGCTGGAGTTGAATGATGCAAAATTTCCAGATATGAGAATTTCGACAGATCCACAAGGCGTGTTATTCAAACCGTTTGATGGATTGATTCCAAAATGTACGTTGATCTTCTCCATCCCGAATAAAAAGAAATAATTTGATAGATAGTGCTACCAAGCTCATAACCTGTGAAGAAAGGGTGTAAGAAAGCGGAGATGGAATAAACAAATGTACGAGTGCAGGGCAGAATAAGAAAGGGTTATTATCGTTATAGAGTTACAAGATGCATAGATTTATTTACAATTGTGGTCTAGGAGATTTACAGATTGAAATGCAGTGCATGTCAAGATATGCTAGATGACTCAACAATCTTTGAAACTGGCAACTATTAATTTGTAATTGAATAGCAAAGTCCGGTAAATCGTACCAAATTTTCTGCCTATAATTTGAATTTGACTTCATTAACCCAATGAGGCACCCAGTGGGTCCATGTAGGTGACTGTTGCTATATATATGTCAGGAGTTCCAATAGTGCGAGGCGTGGCCAACGTGAGTGACTGACGCGACTTACGTAATTGACGCTACTTACGTGACTTACGCGACCGGTGTGACTGGTGTTACTGGCGTGACTGGCGCGACTGGCTTGATTATGCAACTGACGTGAATGACGTGACTGTAACTGGCGTAGCTAACGTAACCGCGATAAGAGTCCGATAATTGTATGCACAACGTGAGGACAACCTGAATCTGAGCGAGGCAATGAACTAAATTATCTGAGGATAGGATAAATACAAGACACTACTCTGAAGAGCAGTATGCGATCAAGACAACGACCTTAAGTACAACAAGACCCCCTGGTTTCCGAGGGCCTGAATAACCATAAAAGAACTCCAAGGAATATTATCGAATAGCGAAGAATAGCATAGCCCGTAGAAACATCCAGAAATAGAACAATTTGATAACACGATCGACAGTTTTGAGCAAGAAAGAATTCAAAGGAATATGGAGCCAGCTCTAGCCCTTGAGCATTACTTACGGAGGGAACGCTTTAACTCTTACAGCTATGATCAGCGGGGCAGGTACCTTGCATATGAAGATCAACAACCCCGATGATTAGGACCAGCATTGTACATGGCAGTTCCTGACAATATACATAAAGGGAAACCTCCCGATAAAAACCCCTTGGTTCTGCATGATTAAATTCTTTACATTTTTCCTGGTTTTCCCAGGGTCTCCTTCAGGAAGTGCATTTACACTGTTTTGCCCAGTGTGGCTACCATCTCGTCAATTACCTACCTCTTTGGTTCCTTCGTGAGTCTTCTCTCTGCTATAGTTGCGCCTCACCTTCCCCAGCCAGTCGAAATTGTTCTATCCATCCCTGTTCTAAGATCCATTGTGTGATTCTTTCAATATCGTCTGGGTTGCTCATCATTGCTTCAAATGACCGATTTTTGGCCTTACGCCAGACTTTTATTCTCCCTTTGACCCATGAGAGGCGGGCCATTATCATGTATTTGACGTTTTTTGATATGTATCCGCATGGGCATCTTGGGTTGTCGACTCCGGGGACTTTTCTTCGGTAAAGATAAGAATTGAGCCCGATATGCTCGCTTCTTATCTGCGTGGCTAGACTACTTTGGGCCCTTTTGAGGTCGTTATGAATCGCGCGTGGTGTGCCCCTAAAATTTACCATTTTCCTACCGGTTAGTTTGTCCGTAATAAAATGGGCTGCTCCCCAGATTTCGGGGTCGGCAGTGGCTCTATGTCTTAGGGCGATGTTCCGGGTTTGATGTTGCCAAGAGTTGACCCACTCTTGGAACGCGGCCGTCTTTCCCATCTCTTTCTATCCCTTGATGGACTCTTCCCCATCGCAGAATCTAACCCACTCATCTCTATCTCTTTTCTTAGATAGAGATCCGCTATTAATACCTCCTCTTGTTTGTTGCCTGATCATCTGACAGGTCTTTTCTATGGTCTTTTGGACCGGTAAATTGCGAGTGAGCCCGGCGTGCTGCACTCTTCTATTGTTTACATAGATCTCCATCGGGAGGATGGAGGTCTCATGTTCCAGCACTCTCGTGCTGGTGGACTTTTATGCTCCTGTAATTCTTATAAAGCATTTTCTCTGTATCAACTTCAAAGGTTTGACTATCCTTTCGGGGGTGTTCCCCGTGCTCCCGTACTCGGCCCAAATAGAGAATCGATACGTAAGGGCCGGCCTGACTACCGCACTATATATAATTTTAGCTTTCTTGAAAGTCGCTCACCACGTGGGCTGCGATAGCCTGCTAAAAGCCTGTATATGTGTTTCTGCCTTCTGCTGTACGTTCTTCACGTGGGCTCCCCAATTAAGCTTTGGGTCAAAATAAATGCCAAGGACTCAAAGAGTGGTTTGCGGTAATGTTCTATGTCCTTGTATGTTGACTGTTGCCTTGAGATTGTGTCTTTTTCTTGCTATTGTGAAGTGCATTAGCTGATACTTGTCTGGCGCGAATTTGACGCCGTGCTATCTGGCCCACTGTTTGCAGATCTCATGTTGTTGTTCTAGCTGTAAGCAATTTTGCTCTGTTGAGTTTGACCATGTTAGGATGTTAGTATCATCTACAAATCCCACTGCCGTAGAGAACGGGATTTGTAACATCGGTAGGATTATGCTAACAAAGAACAGGAAGAGTATTGGGGACAGTGATGAGCCTTGATGTATACCTGTGTTAGTCGTTACCTGGTCTCCTTTGAATGTTTCTGTCTCTAATGTTATTTACGTTTGGCCAAGCCTGCTACCCGTACTACTAATTATTGTTTTCAACTATGTTTTCCAAGGCCTTGTTAGGGTTGGTCTTAGTCATAAGATCTGCCGGGATATCCATTCTGTTGATCCCCCGGATCTCATAAAGCTCGCGACATTTGTAAGACTGTATAAGCGCCACAATATCAATCATGAAGAACTTTTCTCTATTGAACAGCAATCTGCCCATGATTTTTCATTGGTCTTGTGACCAATTCGACCACATTGTGCTCTAGTGCGACTTTTCATGAACTTCTAGTCATTTGCTTGCGCTAAA
This sequence comes from Podosphaera xanthii, assembly GCA_028751805.1. Lineage (NCBI taxonomy): Eukaryota > Fungi > Ascomycota > Leotiomycetes > Helotiales > Erysiphaceae > Podosphaera > Podosphaera xanthii. Next base: position 3,610,210 of record JAPWIX010000015.1, read on the forward strand.
TGCTGCTATATGCACATTTTAATGTCCGCAATTATTGCACAGTTCTTGACGCGATCCGTAATCCAACATTTATCAACAGCCCCATTCCCATCAAAATATACCCAACATTCACACATTTTCCCAGTGACCTTTCGATTAAACATTTTCTTCATAGATTTAATCATGGAATTCCAGAATAAATTATACTGCTCGACCTGTAGACGCTACCGCGCATACAGCGACTTCTTAGTCAATAAACAGGGCAAGCCATACAAGATGTGCTCAAAGCATAGTAAAAAACGATCCCTACCTGAAGTTGATGAATGGAATAGCTCTATGTATTAAATTAGTAGTTGGAGTAAACCTGTAAGCCATCTCTATTACTTGTGAGCCTGTTCTAAACCGTACTTTGTTTAGGGCTAACCAGAACGACTTGAAATTTCGTATAATTTCGATTATGACCAAATTCCCATCTCATTCGACAATTCTCTTGAAGTATCTAGTGAAACCGTCGTTGACTCTAGTCTACTAAATGAGGCCGTAGAGATGCTGAATAATCTCATTCGAGAGGCAGGTGGTCATAGGTTCCGCCAAATTACTCCATATAAAATTTCCGAAGGGACCCACTATGATAACTTTGCTTGCCCTCAGGATGAAGATAAATGTAGGAAGTCAGAAGCTTCCGGTAAACGTGATCGACGTCGGATGGAAAGATTCCATTGCGATAGTAAATTGGTCATAAAGACAGACCCTGCTAAGTTCTTCTCTGAAATACGCCGCCAAAGGTCCTGTCCATTTTGGGTGGATCCTCGATTGATTATTTGTCCACAATTCAGAATAATAGAGACTGAGGCTTCTGCAGCCTTTGAGGCTGAATCTAGATCCGATACTGAGGAAAGTTATTATAATCCTGAAGAAGAGGAAGACGAAATTGAGCACGAGGACAAAGAATGCGAAGATCCACGAGAGCAATCTGAAAGAATACTATCATCCTTGGATAAGCTCAAGGATCTCGTTTAGGAGCAAGGAACTAAGCTTAATAGCAAGTGGCTTGATAAATTCGACCAAAGCAACGCCTCTAACATGACTCTCCTCGAAGAAAATGACCGACTCAAACGGACTAGGGCAATGCCAAAGACATGGGCAGGCAATAGACATCTTGCGACACTGTATCGTAGATAGGATTCTATTACAAAATTTTTGCGTCTAATACAATGTGAGATATATAAAGTCCTTGTAGTAATGAACCTAACCGCATAATTAGGTTCTATTTGGCAAAATATTAAAGCTGATCATATTCATCAATTTTATCTCGTTGCCACACGAATTTGATGTCTTTCTCATTGAAAAGGGCGTTATTGGTCTGGACTTTAAATGACATATGGGTTACGGTTAAATTGATTACGCAACTTGAATAGATTTGTAAATCAAATATCTTTTGTTCTTCATCCTATAAAACATAAATATCAACAAAAAAACTTCTACGAGGATTTCCAAAATATATTCTGTCTTATTCTAATTTAGCTGATATAATTCCTAAGAAAAATTTTGTTCCAACCTTACAATTTGTTTTGGTCGTATACTTGAGCATAACATTCAGAGGAAATTTAGATGTGTTGTGCATGTCTAAGTACATATGAACACATTGTTACTAACAAGAAAGCGTGACTCGCGTTGGACATAGATCTTAATTCACTACCTGTACTCGTAATTTTATTTATTTATTTATTTATTTATTTATTTATTTATTTATTTATTTATTTATTTATTTATTTATTTATTTATTTATTTATTTATTTATTTATTTATTTATTTATTTATTTATTTATTTATTTATTTATTTATTTATTTATTTATTTATTTATTTATTTATTTATTTATTTATTTATTTATTTATTTATTTATTTATTTATTTATTTATTTATTTATTTATTTATTTATTTATTTATTTATTTATTTATTTATTTATTTATTTATTTATTTATTTATTTATTTATTTATTTATTTATTTATTTATTTGTTTATTTATTTATTTATTTATTTATTTATTTATTTATTTATTTATTTATTTATTTATTTATTTATTTATTTATTTATTTATTTATTTATTTGTTTATTTATTTATTTATTTATTTATTTATTTATTTATTTATTTATTTATTTATTTATTTATTTATTTATTTATTTATTTATTTATTTATTTATTTATTTATTTATTTATTTATTTATTTATTTATTTATTTATTTATTTATTTATTTATTTATTTATTTATTTATTTATTTATTTATTTATTTATTTATTTATTTATTTATTTATTTATTTATTTATTTATTTATTTATTTATTTATTTATTTATTTATTTATTTATTTATTTATTTATTTATTTATTTATTTATTTATTTATTTATTTATTTATTTATTTATTTATTTATTTATTTATTTATTTATTTATTTATTTATTTATTTATTTATTTATTTATTTATTTATTTATTTATTTTTAAGGTCTACCGGGCCCAAGTTACAACTAAAGCCCCATCCCTGATGGGACATGCTGACTGCAATACAAAATACAGAAAATTAAATGCATTGGCATAGAGGCCATGAAAAGACACAAAGATACTGCGAGCGCTATGCAGCGGATTCCTCACATGACTATGTTAAATGGAACGAATTGGACAGATTTCTGACAGAAAACTGGCCTTCTCCAATATGGTAGCGAAACGTTTGGTTCCATGGGAGGTGCTGAGGAGAAAATCAAGTGAGCCCAGACTTCGTCGGTGACTAGCCAAAGCCAGTCTCTCTCGTTCAAGGGGGCAGAAAACTAAGTGTGTAATTGACTTGCTATCCCCGTGGGAACAAGTCAGAAGGGCATTTTTATGATGAAACCTTTCGTGATAGGCTCGAAAGTCACCGTGTCCAGTGCAACATTGGATTAAATATCCGAGATAACGGCGAGGGAGTCGTAGTTCCTCGGAAGGCTTTTTGGGAAATGGCATCCCCAACTCACAATAGGTAGAGGGAGAATGATGTTGAAATGATTGCTATCATGAAACAAGTAACGTCCAACTTTGGATGTGATAGTCGTTTGCACTCACGTAGATCTGCACGTACTAATCTTTCCATAAAGTTGTGAGGCTGGTAAATACGCTAAACCGTATTAACACAAATCACTAGATTTCTGTTTCTTTAGATAGATATTATATAGCGATCTGTTTTCTAAGCTGGAGTAATAAAGAACTCCACAGCTTACGATTAACAGCCTCTTACATTCCAAAATCTGCAAGATCGTGATAAGTGCCTCATCAGTCTTAACAAACTGTTGCTAATCCCTTCCAAATTTCTACAAATGAGACTGCCACCAAGCTGTGGTCAAGTCCCATATTTGCCTTTGAATCTTTGCGCGGACTCCGGCAAGGGATGCGGCAGGGTAAGCTGGTTGGCGAGCAGCATCTCCGGCCAGCTTGTCGGCCCGCTCATTACCTTGAATTCCCATGTGACCTGGAGACTACATTACTTGGACTCTACCAGGAGATGCGATAGGTAGGATTCTTCTCGTAGACCAGCGAGATGCGAGATCCCGAAACTCTAAAATTTCCTTTTGCGAGGACTTGGAGGGCGAAGAATCGAGAAGACGGTGTGCAGCCTCTTGGTTGTCGAGGATTACATGAATATTGGTAGCAAGATGTGTTGAAGGAGCTGCCGTGGCAGACCTAAGCCCTGCGAGGGCGCCTATGATCTTGGAGTCATAGACCTCAAAGTCGGGCCCTAAGGGCACTTTCACTTCATCTATCATGATATCTCTGCGGAGAACGACGGCACCTGCCCCAGCAGAACCATCTTTCTGTTTTGAGCCGTCCGAGAAGATAAGAATATCCCATGGTGGCAGCTCCCTAATGCGCTCCCCAAATCCCTGAGCAGAGAAGTCTGCTCGAGATTAATTAGGGGGTGTTTTGTAGGAAGGAGGTAAAAGCTTGGGCCGATGGAACAGAGGCGGGAGGGCTGGCGACAGTTGCTGCCCAGTTACGAGATTGGTTCGACACAGTGACGGGAGGTCGAGAGGGAACGTTATGGCTAGGCGTAGAAAGAGGCCTCGCCGGTTTGTGCAGTTTAGGGGAGTCATGGCGCATGGGGAGCCCGGAGGCAACCGCGAGGAGAAACGCGTCCATTTTCTCGCGCACAAAGGACTGGATGAGTGGATCAGCCTCTTCAACGGCTGACAAAAACTTGTTGTGGAAGGATTGAACCCAAGTAGCTCGACCCTTAGCCAAGCGCTGGACAAGCTCGAGCTCTTCAGCCACGCGCTGTGCCAAAGGGGGAGGTTGTTGTGATTTAGTCATCACGAGCGTGATGACCAATCTAAAGGGCACTTGATAGGTATCGAATTAGAGGAATCGAAATGGAAGGAAAGCTATATAGGAATGGGGAGACGTGATGATTGCGTGACCTGTACTCGTAATAATAGGCTAGTGCGTTCATGAACCCAAGTTGGTCACATGAAACATGAAAAATTGTAGGCAGATTAAGAGACGTTCTTTTCTCTGGTTGTACCAAGCTTGAAAAGATATTCACAAAGCGAGTAAAACTCCGTGTATTGTGTAATCATGTGTGCAGAATGCAAATATGCTATACCATACAATTACATGAGTTTGTACTAGTGTTTTACGAGGTGTCTGATTAGGTGCATGCACTTGCCTAGGTATGCTAGATGAATTACTACGTATAGTAGATTGATGTTTTGTAGAACTGGATGAATTGATAAAGGTGTAATTATGATTACGGAAAAGTGTGTCTCTTTTAGGATGACATTTCCTTACTATTTACACAGTGGGCTAGCTGGACTAACCGAACAATCCTAGCCCTAAGACAACCCAAGCAAATAGAGCAAACAGAACAAACAGAGCAAACATAGTCCTCACGTGCGCCACTCCACCCTTGCTAGTCACGTGGCCACTGCCAGCCTGGTTCCATCATGCCTGACCTTGTCTGATCACAACACTTCCTCTGTCGGTCACGACTTCTGGTTTCAGCTTAGATTATTGAAATCGGAGATCTGGGCTTGGTGAGACTATCTGCAAGCTGCGAATCAGTTCTTATGTACTCCACATTTATTTTTCCTTCGCGATGCTGCTCTCTGCAGTAGAAATTCCTGAGAGCGATGTGCTTGGATCGCTTGTGGTTGTCATGGTTCTTGATGAGCGAGATGGCTGATTGATTATCCACGAAAAGGCGAGTGCAGAGTGCTCCATCAATGAGATCTGAGACATCTAGCTCTTGTAGCAGCGATTTGATCCATTGGAGTTGGCGACATGTTTCTGTTGCTGCCAGATATTCTGCTTCAGTTGTTGAGAGGACAACCTCCCTCTGCAAATGTGATCTCCATGAGATTGGGCCAGATGCGAGCCTTATGAGTGTGCCAGACGTTGATCGACTGTTTGATGGGTCTGCGGCGAAGTCTGCATCAGAGTATGCTTCCAACACAGCCTTGCCTCTGGCTTTTGTGAAGTTTATGCCTTGGTCTGGATCCTTAGCGATGTAGCGCAATACACGACGCGCTGCTAGGGAGTGCTCCTTTGATGGGTTGACAAGAAATCTTGCTAGATGATTTACTGCAAATGCGATGTCCGGCCTGGTGTTGTTAGCGAGGTATTGGAGCCCCCCAATGCAGGAGTTGTATTCTGTCTTTTCTCCCTGCGAGCATTGCTGGTTGTTTGATTCCATTAGGCGCTCCATTGGTGAGTTGGCTATCTTGCAGTCTGATAGACCATGACGATTGATCAAGGTGCGGGCATACTGTCCTTGAGATAGTTTGAGGGTACCATGTGGTGAGCTTTTGATTTCGATGCCAAGGAACAGATCTGTGTTGACTGTCTTTAGATTGTATTTCTTTTGAAGGGCATGCATCAACGATTCTATCTTGCTGAGGTTTGGCCCCATAACTTGGAAGTCGTCGACATGTAGCAGTACAAAGATGTCCTTGGAGCTGGTGGTGTAGAGGCACACGTCTGATATTGTGGGAAATAGTCCTTGGGAAGCTAGTGTGGCCTTTGCATCGTCATACCAGAGAGCAGCCGCTTGCTTGAGCCCATAAAGCCCCTTGTGCAGCTTGATGATGCAGCCTTCTCTTTCAAATCCCTTGGGCAGCTCCATGAAAAGCTCGATGTCGAGGTCGGGATTGAGAAATGCAGTCGGGACATCGCCTTGTCTTCTGTGCCAGCTGAGCTGGTGTGCGAGTACTAGCATAATTCTTCCGGTTTCTGGTCTTGGTGTGGGTGCAAAGGTTTCCTTATAATCAATTCCGTGGCGTCGGGTGAAGCCTTTTGCAGTGCACCTGGCCTTATACTTCTCAATGTCGCCGTTGGCAAGGTATTTCTTCTTGAATACCCACTTGCACTTCATTGGCTTGCGGTTTTGGGGAATTTGCGATAGTTTGATGATTTCTATGGCCCCTTTATTCTGTAGCGAGTCGAATTCTTCAGTTGCTGCTTTTCTCCATTGGGATGATTCTGGCCCTGTCATGCCTCTTCCCATGTCTGAGGATCCGTGGAGGGGACAGCTGCCATGCCGTGGTGTAGCTTGTTATAGTCAACTCTTTTGGTCATTCTGCCACGCTGGGTGATGATAGTGTCATGATCTGGTGAGTGTGGCCTTTTGGTTCCTGCTGTCTGGGGAATGGGGTCCCAACCTGTCATAATTTGGTCATAATGTTCATCTTCTGAGCTGTCGTCATTTTCTGATAACTCGTCAACAGCAATTATCTCCCTCTGATCTTCATATGGTTGTGAATCAGGGATAATTTGAAGATCTGAATCCTGCGAGGTATGAGGAGACGTTGCATCAGATGCAGTATGATATTGAGTGACAGATGATCCTTCGTGCGGATTGAGTGGAGAGTTCATTGTGAGATGGGGCGAAGTTGGCGCCGGTGTGTCCTCCCTCTGATTGTTGAGATCTGATGGATCTTGGTTGAATAACTCTGGAGTTGGAATGTCCGGAGTAGTGGGTGGATCATGTTGTGAGGTATGTTGTCCTTGTGTTCTTTGCGGAGATTCGGCTGACGTTTGTGTGTAGTGTGATTGTATTGGCTCCGAGAAGATAGAGCGATGATTGGCCCAGTAGCTTGTGGTTTGCTGACGATCTGTAGAGTTGAGCTCATCACCAAAGACAACGTCTTCGTTGAATGTTGCGTGCGGTGTAAAACTTTCACGCCATTTCCATCCCTGCGCGGCAGTCCAATGTGGGTGGTAAATTAAAAAGTTCTTGTTAGTGTTTTTCTGGAACCCAATGAACCAGCCCATTTCTGCTCTCGGATCAAATTTTCCTGGTTTGGGGTTAATAAGTTTGTATGCGCGACAGCCGAATCGAGGGAGATTGCTAAAGTCAATTGTTTCTGGATGCGGCTGTCTTAGGCCTTGGAGAAAGTCTATGATGGGGACTGATTTGGTTCTGAGGCAATACAGTTGATTTGTGATAAAGCATGCGTGTTCGATTGCCCAGGGCCAGTAGCAGGCTGGCATGCGTGCGTCGATGAGCATAGACCTAGCCTTTCGAAGGACTACTTTGTTGGATGACTCGGAGGCACCATTTTGCTCAGGTGTGTGAGGTGCTGACGTGTCTGTCCTGATGCCATGGTTGTCGCAATAATCTTTTAGATTGAAGAATTCTAAGCCGCCATCTCTGAAAATTGCGCGCACCCTCTTGTTGAATTGATGGAATTGTTCGTTGATCCATTTGAGTAGTTGGGTTGCAATTTGGTCCTTGGTTGATGTTGAGAATGCCCATCGCATGCGGGATTTTGCGTCTGTTATGATGATGGCATATTGGTGGCCATTGAGTGCTGTCGTCAGTTTGCCTACCGTATCGACAAAAACTTCATCGAGAGGGACATGTGCTGGTCGGCTGTGATTGATCCACGACGTTGGAGTCTGCCAGCTGAAATAATGATACATGATGAATTTGGTGAGTAAAGTGCATTCTCAAGTTTGAATTTGATATTACCAATTTTGCAGATTGCTATTCCTTGCATGGTTAGGGATGAGTTTCCAACAGCTTGATCGAACAGAAACGGTTTGGATTGTTTAGTCATGGACACAAATAAAGATTCACAAGGGACAAAATGGTGCGAGGCACCAGTATCGTAAATTGTCACGTATTCATTGCTATGTGCGGACTCACTTCTAGTCCTTGCAGCTACATCTACGCCAGCACCATCTTCGTCCATGTCTGCCCGAGTTCTTCCTCCCGTCTCTGCTACATAATTGCCCCGACCCCGCCGGTGAGCAAGTTCTCGATTCGCCCGCCAACGCTCACCTTTTGGTCCTGTCGCAAGCTCAGGATGGAGCCTGAAACAATCTCTGTTTAGGTGATTGTGCCTACACTTGAGGCATTTTTCGTTGGGGTTCAGGATAATGTTGCTTGGGGGCTCCCGGGCCGCGAGTGCTATATTTGATTGGGCAGATCGCCCTCCGGACATTTCCCTAATGCTCAACATCAGAGACTCGATTGACGGGTATTGTCTGTTAGTGACGACCGCCCTGGTGGCTCTCTATGTCTCCAACCATGTGATATGTTTCGTTCCTTTTACGAACGTAACAGCAGCAAGTCCCTTTCCGATGTGGAATTCAGCGTCGTCGGTGGTGGAGAGGGTATCCGCTGCGTTGTTGACGTTCTGAAGTGCGGATTGAAATTGATCAATATATGCATCGGCGGTGGTTGTCATCTTGATGTCAAGAAAGGTGTCTAGAGAGAGTGTGTACGGGGCTGCAGCCGTTTCCTGGCGGGTATCGGCTATGGTATCGTATAATTCCTTGGCAGTCATATTGTCGTAATGGTTTGGACACATGGTTGGCACTATGCGGTCTATGATAATGTTTTTCGCCTCAATCTCGCCAAGTGTCCACTCCTCCAGGTCCGCTTCATGTTTGGACACGGCTTCTTCGCTCTGGGTTGCCGGTGTTGCTGGTTCCAGACGTGGTCGAATGCCTCGAACATTGTGGAATACGTGTCCGAGGACGTTACGGCGACCGAGCTTGGCTTGAAGTGCGCTGCGCCATTTAGGGAAAGAGACTCCAGAACCAAGAATCGATTTAACCTCAATCTGAGTCATTGTCTTGGTTGGTTTCTATAAATTGATGGTTAGCATATACACTAGATTTGCGTGCGGGTGCGCCGGGCTCATAACCTGTTTTACGAGGTGTCTGATTAGGTGCATGCACTTGCCTAGGTATGCTAGATGAATTACTACGTATAGTAGATTGATGTTTTGTAGAACTGGATGAATTGATAAAGGTGTAATTATGATTACGGAAAAGTGTGTCTCTTTTAGGATGACATTTCCTTACTATTTACACAGTGGGCTAGCTGGACTAACCGAACAATCCTAGCCCTAAGACAACCCAAGCAAATAGAGCAAACAGAACAAACAGAGCAAACATAGTCCTCACGTGCGCCACTCCACCCTTGATAGTCACGTGGCCACTGCCAGCCTGGTTCCATCATGCCTGACCTTGTCTGATCACAACAACTAGTCACGTGAATATTGAATAGAATTGTTTGTGTAGCGAGAATAGTGAAGTATAAATAGTAGGCGTCTCGCCATCTTATATTGACATTGACTTCATTCTTTACATATCAGTTATTACACATTATCTTCCCATACGCTCTCCTGCAATACCATAGTGATATCTTTGCAAAAGTCAGCACATGATGATACTTCCCTTACTCATAACTGTAACAGGTTATGAGCCCGGGCGCACCTCCGTTAGCCATTAAACACTTCACTAACCAAGTATCCAGTAATCATGCACAACGGCCCAGACGAGATGATCCTTGGCACCAGAGTCTCATTCACCGCATGAAAGATAGCGATCCAAGCAAAATTGGCCAGAAAGAATGTCCTTGGGCACGTTTTTCACAGCATGACAGGCATTTGACAAATCAATATGCCAATTGATCCAGAAACCTCCGATCCCGCTAATAAAGATCTGGCGCAACTTTCCGAGAGGTATATGAATGATTTAGAACGCTAGGTTCTTGGAGAGATTCAGTCCAAGTATATAATTGCGCAGCGACTCTCCCCAACAATGTGTCCATCAAACTACGACAACATAACAGCTTAACAGCTGTACAATACGGTTGCTAGCAGCCAACAAGAGACAGCAACAGCCCCTTATGCTATAGCCCTTGAAAGATTCTTGAGAATAAGGTTTGTTAGCACGGCAGACAATTATATTGACCAACTCTTAGCCTCGTACCAAGCCGTCAATAATGCGGCTGATGGCATGACTACCCAGCCGTCTGACAGCGTGTACCGCATTGACAATGGTACGGCTTCTGCAATGATTGTCTTAGGCACAAGGAGAGTCGAGTGGCTCAATACGTGGAGAGATACTCGGGCGTATGAATCCAACAATAAGTATGCTCCCCTGCAAGCACTAAAGTCGTCTCTCCGATCCATTGCAGGTTATCGTGAGCAGCAACCCAATTTGGCTTTGGCTGCCACGTTACCCACTGGTGAGGACTTAGACCCAAATGATTATTGCAAAAGATGTCGTCACAGGCATAAGAACAGATACTGTTACAGACTGCACCTAGAGCTGGTACTCAAAAGAAGTAATTATGGCAATAAGGGAAAAGGAAAAGCGGTGGCAGAGTACAATTCTCAAGACTCTGATTCGGACACTGAAAGCATTGTAGTAGCAAGCTGGAGACTTAATAGAACCCTTACCATTTACGATACCGGTGCCTCGCACTATTTTATCGCACGTGAAAACCTATTTTGTGAAATTCAGAAGCGATCAAAACCTTTCAAGTTTGATCAAGCAGTAGGCAATACAAGTTTGCACAGCCAGGGAGCAGCAATGCTTAGGATTGGAAGGCTTGTTATTAAGCTCCATGAAGCTCTATACTCCCCAAGCTCCTCATGCAATATTGTATCTGCAGGAAGACTCCAAAGACTATCTAACGTTTTTGCAAATCACGAAAAATCATTTGTCAAACAAAAAAACAGTCTTCCGGCCCAGATATAACCATTGCACGTTTGATATGCAAAAATGATGTTTATTATATCCATCCCCTAGACAATATCACAATACACGAAACCCCTGTAGCAGCCCCAGGTGTTGCCAGAATTCCTAGCACTACAAGTGCGCAACGTTGGCATCAGCAGCTTGATTACACAGGTCAAAGTATCGTCAAGAAAACTGCAGAACATGCTAAGGGCCTAGAAGGTATAGACCTTAGTGAACTAACGACGTGCGAGACGTGTCATTAAAGTAAAGCACAGAGATTTGTCTCCAGAGAGCCACAACCCACGCTGCACGCTCCATTAGATGAAATATTTATTGATACAATTGGCAAGATCACCGCAGCAATAAATGGCCACCAATACGCTGTAATTATTACAGACGCCAAGACACGGATGCGATGGGCCATCACTACCCAATCCAAAGATAAAATTGCACCACTGCCAATACAATGGATTGAAATCCAACATCTCTATTTTGGTAAGAGAGTTCGCGCAATTTGTAGAGACGACGGCACCGAATTCGCTCGCATGAAATCCCACTGTGACCAACATGGCATACGAACTGACGTCTCTGCTCCATACACGCCAGAGCAAAATAGCGCCTCCGAATCCGCTAACAAAGTAGTACTCAGGCTAGCTAGATCAATGTTGATAGATGCGCAGATGCCCCCCATATATTGGCCATGGGCAGTTGACCACGCATGTTTTTTAGTCAACAGACTGTATTGTCTTTGGACAAAACAGATTCCACTCATTTATTTCATGCGTGATCTCCAATAGCCCCATACAGGTCAAGTGGATCTCAGAAACACCCCCAGATTTGGTTGTAGAGCCTACAAGCTAATAGCTCCGAAACTAGGCATATTTGAACCCAGAGCTACAAAAGGATGGTTTATAGGTTTTCAGAAAAATACCAACAAAAACTTCATCATTTACCATCCCTACTACGCTTCTGCGCAGGGCTGGAAATGAGTTGAAAGCTTCACCCCTAATGCAACTTTTAATGAAGACGTCATGTTTGGTGAAGAACTACCATTCACTGTTAAACAGCATACACGTAGCTATTGGGCTGACTACAATTCCTTATTCAGTGAAGCATCTATTAACGCTCAACAGAGTAGCATACTGTCGACTTCAGATTTTCAAACTCCAGAGTCGTTTGAGGGGGAGCACCGGCCATCCACGCCAGCAGCTGACCCTGCCGCAGCAGATGAGCCACATACACCTCTATATAGCAACAATGACCCAGTGACAATAAGTGTCGAAAAGAAGCAACCACCACACATCTGCTCCCAAAGTCCAAGCCCAAATCTATACAATAGTGAGCAAAGTTGACCAGCCGAATCCCACCACTCTAACCAGACTTTGCAAAATCCATCTGTCCCATATTCCCCCTACAGCCATTCACAAGAACATACCTTGCAGCCAGAAGATCAGGGGGAGTCAAGCTCAGAGGATGATTCGGAAGAAAGGCCGTACGACCGTATTATGACCGGCTGGGATCTCATACGTCCTACTGCCGGGCAGAAACGACCACATTCGCCAGAAAGAGAATACTCACCAGATAGAGTAGATCCATCATCCCAAGAAATCATCTTAACCAAGCGATGGAGGATAGTTAAAAGGCACGACTACAAGCGTCTCCACTACGGGAAATCAGCACACACCTCTACTGACCCAAAGACTTGGAACGAAGCCATGACTTGCTCAGAAGCTGTGCAATGGAAGAAAGCTGCAGATGAAGATTTTCGCTCCCTCAAGGACAAAGGAGCCACAAAAATCATCCAACGCTCTCAGCTTCCCAAGGGACGCAAATCCATGAAGTGCAAATGGGTCTTCAAGAAGTTCCGAGCTGACGGCAGCATTGAGAGATGGAAAGCTCGATACACCGCGAAAGGCTTCAGTCAGAGACAAGGCATAGATTACCAGGAGACATTCGCACCAACCCCACGCGCCGAAACCGGCGGAATCATGCTTGTGTTGGCTCATCAATTCGGTTGGCATCGAAGACAAGGTGATGTCCCAACCGCTTTTCTTAACCCTGATCTTGATATAGACCTTTACATGGAGATGACACAGGGATATGAGAAAGAATGATGCATTATATTTCTTCGAAAAGGGCTCTACGGTCTCAAACAAACAGCCGCACTGTGGTATGACGACGCAAAAGCCACGCTTTCTAAGCAGGTTCTCTATCCAACCACATCAGACGTGTGTCTATACACCAACTCACACATAGATCTCTTTGTGGTGATGCACGTAGACGACTTCCAAGTGATGGGTCCTAACTTAGGCAAGATAGAAAACCTGATGCAAGCCCTACATAAAAAGTATAAGCTAAAAATAGTGAGCACGGATGTTTGTCTCGGTATCCATATCAGCTACCCAAGAAGAGAAATCCTTGCACTGTCCCAAGGTAAATATGCGCGCACTTTAATCGACAGGCACGGTCTGAAAGACTGCAAACCTGCATTATCTCCCATTGAGCGTCTAATGCTCCCGAACGATCAGAAGAGCGCATCAAAGCAAGTAACTTAATACAATTCAATCGTCGGCGGCCTGCAGTTTCTTGCAAACAACACACGGCCCGACATTGCTTTTGCAGTTAACCACCTAGCACGATTCTTAGTCAATCCTTCAAATGAGCACCTCCAGGCAGCATTCCGTGTATTGAGATATATTGCGAAAGAACCAGACCAGGGAATTTTCTTTATCAAGTCAGTGGGCAAACCCACAATCGAAGCATATACCGACGCAGACTTTGCAGCAGACCCGTCAACAAGTAGATCGACTTCAGGATCAATAATATTGCTATCGTCTGGGCCAGTGAGCTGGTGTTCGCATCTCCAACGGGAAGTTGTCCTCTCCACGACCAAAGCAGAATATCTCGCTGCCACCGAAACATGTCGACAACTTCAATGGACAAAATCATTGCTGCAAGAATTGAACTTGAGTGACCACATCGAAGGCACACAATGCACAAAGCTACATGTGGATAGCCAGTCAGCAATTTCACTCATAAGAAACTATGATCACCATCGTCGTTCAAAACATATCTCCCTCAGAAATTTCTACTCCCGCGAGCAACATCAAAAGGGATTGATTGAGGTTGCTTACATTGCAACATCCAGCCAACTGGCCAATCCCTTGACTAAGGTAAAGTCTTCGGTGTTAATACAGAAGTTACCAAGAGTCGTTAACGACAGGGGGGGTGTTGTGTAATTATGTGTGCAGAATGCAAATATTTATTTATTTGTTTTTAATGTCTACCGAGCGCTAGTTATAACTAAAGCCCCATTCCTATGGGGACATGGTGACTGCAAAATGTCATACAACGAATATAGTGTGGTGGCAGAAGCGCCATTAAGATACATGTAGATACTGCGAGCGCTATGCAGCGGATTCCTCACATCGCTGGCTTAACTGGGACGGATGGTGCAGATTTCTGATAGAAACCTAACCTTCTCCAATATAGTGGCGAAACGCTTAGCTCCATGGGAGGTGCCGAGAAGAAAATCAAGTGAGCCCAGACTTCGACGGTGACCAGCCGAAGCCAGTCTTTCTCGCACGAGGGGGCAAAATACTAAGTGGGTGATTGACTTATTAGCCCCGCAGCAACAAGTCAGAAGGGCATCATTATGGTGAAATCTTTCATGATAAGCACGAAAGTTACCATGTCCAGTACGACATTGGATTAAATGCCCAAGATAACGGCGAGGTAGTCGTAGTTCCTTTGGAGGTTTTTTGGGAAATGGCATACCCAACTCACTGTGACGGCTGATAAGCCGATATGTACCTGTAGCCTATGATGATTATCACAGGCGAACTGTGCATAGGATCGGCATAGGTGGGGCTCTAAACAGCCCTATTCTCTAATGCAATCTTCCCCGCTAGCGATCGGCAGATGCATATATTTAGTTTAGCTCAGATGGAACTTTCTCGAAGATTGATATCGTCAAACTATCTATTGTGGAAGTCAAGAGAATGCTCGGGAATAGGTAGCTAGAAGAACAGGTAGGAGGCAGGGCGTATAAGTGGTTGTTGTCAGACATAGTTGTTTGTTCCTCCTTTATAGATAAATATAAACTACTTTACAATATACAATGCTTCTGCCTCTATATCCCGAACCGTGACACTCACAATAAGTAGGGGGAGCATGAGATTGCCACCATGCTGTGGTCATATCCCATATCTGCCCTTGTATCTTTGCGCGGATTCCGGCAAGGGATGCGCCAGGGGGAGCTGGTTGACGGGCAGCCTCTCCTGCCAACTTGTCGGCCAACTCGTTACCAGGAATGCCCATGTGACTGGGGGACCACATTACTTGAACCTTGCCAGGAGATGCAATAGGAAGAATTCTCCTCGTAGGCCAGCGAGAAGCGAGATCCCGAAATTCCAAAATCTCCATTTGCGAAGACTTAGAGGGTGAGGCTTCGAGAAGGCGGTGTGCAGCCTCTTGGTTGTCAAGAATTACATTAATGTTGGTTGCAAAATGTGTCGAAGGTGCTGCTATGGCAGCCTTAAGGCCTGCTAGAGCGCCGATGATCTCGGAGTCGTAGACCTCAAAGTCGGGACCTAGGGGCACTTTCACTTCAGTTATAGTGATATCTCTGTGCAGAACTACGGCACCTGCCCCAGCAAAACCGTTCGCCAGCTTTGAGCCGTCCGAAAAGACGAGAATATCCCATGGTGGCAGCTCTCTAATGCGCTCAGCAAATTCTTGGGCAGAGAAATCAGCTCGAGACTGATTGAGAGGGGATTTATAGGAAGGAGGAAAAAGCTGGGGTCGAGAGACGGGAGGAACGAGCTTTAATTTTTCTGTAAGGCGAGTTTGTGGGCGGGAGACGGTGGATCTTCTAACCAAAGGATGAAAACAGTCCACGGCGGCCAGTCTAACAGCAGAGCGGAGGCGAATCTCCTCAAGTAATATATGAGCAGGCTTGAGCCACACTTCCCTTAGGAGTGCCGAAGTAGGCGTGGTCTTGTATACCGGTAAAATCGCTCGGGCCAGGGTGACTAGAGCTCGAGAGATCATGTCTACCAGGTGCTGAGATCGGGTAGATGTTGGACGTCCTCGACGGAGGAAAGTGTGACCGCGCCACCAAACCTCGACACCGTATAATAGAACAGGTAGCGCCGCAGCTAGGGCTGCAGTGCGTCGAAAAGTTGTTGGTACACCACGATTGGTATTTCCAAGCTGTCGTATGTGGGCACTGATTCGTTGCGTTTTAGCACTCCATTCTTGTACATGTTGTTTGAAAGAGAGTTTAGTGTCGAGGAAGACGCCAAGCTACCTCAGAGTAGAACTGGTAGTTCTTAGGACGTCATTAACAATTACCGGTGGAGAGGGTTGACGGGATCTGTGAAGATGTATGATTTCTGTTTTGTTTTCCGCCAAAGAGAGTCCGTTCTGACCGCACCAATGGGTGATGCTTCCAACATTGTTAGTGGTCAGACGAGAAGTGTCGACTAGCGTTTTAGCGACCGAGAGGATTGCTACGTCGTCTACGTATCCAAATGTGGGAAACCCGAGTTTGAATAAAGGCTCGAGAAAGAGGAGGAAAAGTATTGGGGAAGCAGGGGACCCTTGGGGCAAGCCGTGCGGGATTTCCAAGAAATCACCTACAAAATCATCCACTCTGAGGCGAGCCTTCCTGCAAGAGGCAAAGGAAGCAGCCCAATTCACGTATGGTAAAGGCCATCCCTGTTCGCGAAGACGAACACGAAGACGGCCGGGCTGTATACTATCGAAAGCACTTTGGATATCAAGGGTGGCGAGAGTGCAAACTTGCTTTGTCTCCCACGCCTTTTCGACATCGTGAACCAGACATTCCACAAGATCCATGGCAGACCTTCCAGGTAGCGCTCCAAATTGCGTCGGGGAGATGATACGATTTGACAAGGCCCAGAAGGCAAAGCGTTTTGCAAAGAGACGTTCCAGCCCCTTCCCAATAACTGGGAGAAGCGAAATCGGACGCCAATTGGCGGGGTCAGTAAGATCGTCCTTGTGTGGTTTAGGAATAACTACCACTTCAGCGCGGCGGAAGATGCTGGGATGGTGACCATGTTCCAAACATAGGCTGTAAAGCTGAACAATCCACGAGCGCCACCTATCCACTCCCCATACAAGGCGGATGGCTGAGACAGAGAGGTGGTCGTGTCCCGGAGTAGTTGACGAAACTTCCAGAAGACAGTGGCGTACTTCATCTTCGTCTACGGATAGAGGAGCAGGGATCGCACGCAGTGGGCAGGTAGGGGTATTCCTGGGTATATCCGGCTGACCCATAGAGCGGGCCAGCTTAGTTCGAAAGAATATGTCTGCACGCTCGGTCGGGGTGCTGAAGGTGACACCTTGATGAATAATTGGGGGGGGGACCAAAGCGACTTGATAGCTTCCGCCATCTAACAACTTTATGGGCTTCCAGGATCGAAGCCACATTATCCAACATGGAGCGCTTATGTTCGCGTTTGGCTCGTCTAACAGACTTCTGAAAATTATTGTGTGCCTCGCTAATGAGATCTTGGTCACCGCTATGGCGAGCTTCGAGATACTGACGACGTTGGTCCAAGCATTCGCGATTCCAAAAGTCTTTGCATGGGACGCAGGCAGGCCTGGGCGGGTTAGCTGCAAGCAGCATTGCCGAAAGAGAGGCAATGCCCAATGAAGTCACCGCGTCCAGGCGCTGAGAGGTTGGGTCTCTAATAGGAAGGCTAGGAGGTGCGGTAGCGGAGAGGGCAAGACGAAATACCTCAGCGTTCTCGTCGTTGAATTTGGGCAGCTTCAGCGTTGGGCGACGTCTAGATGACGAGAATTGGACGAAGCCGGATATCGTCTCGTGATCGGAAGTGGAATGTGTCTCCGGATCCACTCGGGCTGAAAGTCCTTCCATGTTCGTGAGTACTAGGTCGAGGACGTGGCCAGCTCGGTGTGTAGGAGCTCCGTAAGGCAATGCCGACCTCAGAGAATAGTTGTCAATCCATTCAACAAAGCTGCTGACGCCAGACGAACGGGAGACGTTGGGCTCCCATAGTTTGTGATGAAGATTAAAATCTTCCACAACTATGGTATTCGGTTGAACCGGCCAGCTTAAAAGTGCCTCGAGACTCTCTGGCATTTGAGCTTGAGGTTGTCGGTATACGTTTATGATCTCTAATGAAGGAGAGCTCTGGAGACGGAGGGCGATGATATCAGGTGAAAGACCACAGTCCAGCTGGATAAGTCGGAGGTTAGATTTCTTTCGGACATAGGTTAAAACGCGCGGGCGCGAATTTTTCCAATCACGATTAGGAGGAGTGAAAATGACATAAGCCGGATGGGCCTTGGTTACGTTCTTAGAGTTTATTGTTTTAGTCCAGGGTTCTTGGACAAAGATCACATCATACTTGCCGTGAAATGCAGCTTGAAGAAGAATGAGGTGAGAAGATCCACCACGCCCAACGTTTGCTTGAAGGAAACGAAGGCGAGGCGGGGGGGTGCTCCTTAAAAAGGCTCTATTGCTCATGGGAAGTACTAGTGGAGGAGTTGGGAGCTTGCTCGACTAGGTCTACTTCCATAGACCCGTCCGAAGCAGAAGCAAGAGGCGTGAAGCTGTTCTGGCTAGCAGAAGGCATAGTTTGAGAAGGGACAGAGGGGACTTCCGTCGATAGAGTCAGTGCGTTGGACCTGTCGGGGGAGGAAGTTGCGACGGCAGCAGCTGCGCGACGTTGTTTCCGGAGCCTATTACGGTTCTGTGAACGGAGGTCTGCAACCACTTTTTCTGAAGGGTGAATAAGTTTGCCCTTGAAAGGGCGAGGGCGGAGAGGGCAACTTGAGTCGTCTGCAGAATGTGGCCCTAGGCAGTTAATGCAACGACAGAGTTGGCGGCATTCTCCGTCGTGGCGAAGGGTACCGCAACGAACGCACAGCGCTTGAGTGCGGCAGCGAGAGGACTGGTAAAACCCAAAGCAAGCATCGCATTGGACTACCTTTGGGTTAGGGATGTACCGTCGAGAAGGGGCGCTGTCAACAATTCGAAACGTGGACACCTCTTTAGGAAAGAAAATAACAGCCGTGTGCAGAGGATCTCGTCGATCTTCATGTATAGACCATTGGGCGCCCGATGGAGCGACGCCTGTCTGTGACTGGGCAATGCTCTTGACATCATCAAGCGTGGTTGGAACCAGATTTGAGGCCGGATTCCAGATAGTGCGTGGGATACGCTTGACAACGTATCCAATGCGATCCTCAATTTGGATTAGAGAGCCCGAGAGAGACGCTCTTATAGAGTCAGCATTGTCCAACGCAATTTTCAGCAATGCATCTGACGAGAAGGCGACGGTGAAACCGCTGGAGCAGCGAGAAACGGAGGCGATTCCATCCTTGAGACCAGGAACGATGTGGATGAAAGCAGACTTGACTGCAGTTACGTCTGCTCTGAGAAGTGGAGCTTCTTCAGAGAGACGGAAGATGGCTTTGGGACCCTTGGTGATAGCAGTTTGTTTAGAAACAGGCGTGCTAGAGGGGCGAGACGTTGTGTTGGGTCAGTCCGAAGACGGCACCGGAGGGCCAGTGGCAGGATGGCCTGCGGCGGTCGCTGCCCAACTCTGCGGTTGCTTAGCTGTAGGGATAGGAGGTCGAGCTGGTACGCTTTGGCTGGGCTTGGGTAAGGAGCCCGATGATTTAGGTTGTCTTTGGTTGTCGTGTCGCATAGGATGCCCGGAAGGAACCGCAAGGAGAAACGCGTCCATTTGCTCGCGCACGAAGGACTGGATGAGGGGATCGGCCTCTTCGACGGCTGACCAAAACTTGATATGGAAGGATTGAACCAAAGTAGCTCGACCCTTCGCAGCGCGCTGGGCCAAAGGGTGTGGTTGTTGTGATTTGGCCATCACGAGCGCGATGCCCAAACGAAAATGCACTTGATAGGTATCAAATGAGAAATCGAATTAGAGTGAACAGCAGGAGAGGAATAAGGAGACGTGATGGATGGATGTATATGTGTATCAGAATGCAAATATGCTATACCACACAATTACATGAGTTTGTACTAGTCACGTGAATATTGAATAGAATTGTTTGTGTAGCGAGAATAGTGAAGTATAAATAGTAGGCGTCTCGCCATCTTATATTGACATTGACTTCATTCTTTACATATCAATTATTACACATTATCTTCTCATACGCTCTCCTGCAATACCATAGTGACATCTTTGCAAAAGTCAGCACATGATGATACTTCCCTAACTCATAACTGTAACTCCGTGCAAACAGTCGTAGGTATTGGCGGAAGATCCAACTTATCGGTTCTCATTTTTTGAGTAGTATTGACGGTGGATGCTATATCAACGCCTGCTACTGTTCCCAAAATCTTGGATGCAAATAAAATTCTTGTAATCCTCTTAGCTTCATTCAAGTTGTAATGCATGATATTACTCTTGAGCGTGAATTTGTAGTCTTTCTGGGGCAACTCACTGGCGAGAACAATGATAAATCTGATTCGTGAGCTTGAATCTGCATTGTTTGCCAAGGATCCATCAACAAAAACAAAAAGCTTAGCTGAACCAGTCGAGAAAGTAATATTCTTTAATCTACACTCACCATTTTTCTTCATCTAATTAAGTCTTTTATTTAAGTTGAATATGTATTTTGTAGAAGACTCTTGACGATGGACAGCCACCGAAAGACCGAAACAAGCTTCTGTTTTACAGATAGATGCAAATGGACAGCAAGAGCTAGTTTCTCGACGTAAGATTGTTCATGATTTCAGAACTAGCATCAACTAGTTCAATGTTATTTCTTTGTCCGTTTTGGCGTAGATTTATAGACACATATTTATTAAGGGATAAATGCATCTATTAAATCAAAGGGGACTTGATGTTGATAAATTTTCTTTTGGTTTTTGTTGGAGTTATTGGCCCCTACGACAAAGCTCAATGTACTAACCCTTCATAAAACGGCTCTGACTAATATGATGGATATAACTAGTGTGATGGATACAGTAGCTTACAAAAGTGGTTGAATAAATCACCAAATCTAAAACATTTGACCAAAACTTTACAACATGATCTTGAAATGAAAATATTACAGCATTATGTGAAAATTTAATAACTTTACTATTGCTGAGACAATTTTGAAGCAAAAAAAAGAGAATTGATTATTCTACAGTGGTCTTGGTGTTCTCAATTACTCGACCAGTTTTGGAAGCATCATTTTGATACAAGAACTCAAAGATCTTTTCCCAACTAGCCATCCAATCCACAACATATTTTCTCTAGCATTCTGTAATTTCTTATTATTTGTACCTTTAAACAACCATGGAAAATGAATCAACCGATTTCTGAGCTAATATATAGATGAATGGTGAAGATACGGCTTGTCAATTAGGTAAAAGCTACAGAAGTAGCGTTATGTGAAATAAAATCGAATCGATTGGTGAGGTGATAAGTGCATCTGTAGCGTAATTTGAATCTCAATGGAATTCAATTGTTTGGAAAAGATAGAGTTTGAACTAAGGCGTAAAAGAACTCCAACCATCATGTAAAAAGGAAACATAAAAGTCAGATTAATTGTATTTATAGGAATCATTCAGCCTCCTGTATCAAAATTATTTAATCAATTGATTCATACTTATATTTTTAAAATACTTCTACCCTGAACGAGATTATTTGGGATTTTTATCAAAGTAATCTTTTCTTGAAAAAATATGAAAAAGATATCTCCCAACCAGATAACATCCATAGCAAAATTAGTCCATGAAGGGAAATCAACGAATGAAATTTCAGCAATATTAGGACTCAGTCATGCCACTGTAAAATACCGAAAGATGATAGTGAAGGAAGCACCAAAATTAAAAAATGGACGGCCACAAAAACTATCAGCTAGAGACAAGCGAGAAATCGCCCGTTTAATGGTAAATGGGAGCGCTAAGACGGCAGTAGGAGCGTCCAAACTAGTAAATTCAGAAAGAGAAGACAAAGTTTCGGCTCAGACTGTCCGGCGGGCTTTAAGGGAGCAAGGCCTGAAGGCGATAAAAATGAAGAAGAAACCAAAGCTGTCAAAAGCTCGTCAGAGAGCTCGCTTGAACTCGGCTTTATGCCACGAAAATTGGACGAAAGAAGACTGGGAAAGGGTGATTTGGTCAGACGAAACCAAAATAAACAGGCAAAATTGCGATTGGATGAAATATTCTTGGGTTAAAGGCCCAAAGAATTTGCAAACAGAAGCGATCGAAGAGACCCTGAAGTTTGGTGGGGGCAATCTAATGATATGGGGGTGTATGTCATGATATGGTATATGTGGAATGGGCCGTATATTTAGACGAATGTATTCTAAACAGTATTTGGAAATCTTGAATATTTATCTAGTACCTGCTATGGATAGAATTGCCAGAGAGCCCGACTCGGTACCTGCGACTGAGCTAATCTTCCAGCAAGATAACGACCCAAAGTACACATCCAAGAACACAAAAAGCTGGATAGTTTCTAAAAATCTCAAGACAATGAATTGGCCCTCTCAATAGCCGGATGTGAACCCGATTGAGCATCTTTGGGGTCGGCTTAAGTGTCGACTTGGTGAGTATCCAGAGCCAGTGAAAGGTATACATGAATTGTGGGAAAGACTTAGGGAAATTTGGCAAAACTTAGATCCAATTTTATGTCAAACTCTAGTTGACAGAATGCCGTCGCGTGTTGCAGCTGTAATAAAGGCCAAAGGGGGTCATACTAAATATTAAAATGATGCTCCCAAAACTAATTTTACAGGCCGTGGCCTCGTATATCTGGAACCGGAGTTTATCCGGCTCCGAATAGGCGTTATACCTATTTTGGAAAAACCTCGACCCTGCTTAGTAAAGTCTCGCAAGTGACGCGACGCGTTATGTTTACATTAACCCAAAACACTTCGTAAACTTGACTTTCTTCTCTAGATAGAAAATAAATTCATTTTTAACGTACGATTGCGAGAAGCTGGCGTACCGTTCTCTTACAACTAGTCGAGTAATTGAGAACGCCAAGACCACTATAGAATAAACAATTCTCTTTTTTTTTGCTTCAAAATTGACTCAGCGATAGTAAAGTAATTAAATTTTCATATAATACTATAATATTTTCATTTCAAGATGATGTTGTAAAGTTATGGTCGATTGTATTAAATTTGGTGATTTATTCGACCACTTTTGTAAGCAACTGTATGTAGGCGGACGTGCTAAACGGACAGTCCCAAATGCTCGCTGGACGTCCCTGCAAGTAGATTGCGCTTCCACGCTAACCAAATCTGCATTGATCAGCGATCTCGTCGAATATTTTTTGCGCTACTCCAAATTTGGTCACTATCGTTACAAGTATAGTAGTTACCAAGACAACTTAGAGCCCGTGTTTAACAAACATAACATAAAGATACCATTTAGAAATATTGGTCCTGGAATTGCCTTAATAACTTTTTCAAATCGTCCAATTCTATATTCCAATTTCATCTTCCTCACCTCCAACTTCGCCTCACTTATTGAACTCCAAATTACAATGGCTGAACTGAACTTTAATGCGCTATCAGCATCAATCAACATATCCCAAGATACTAATGAAAGAGGTATTTCTCCCATTCTTTCTACTAAAATACATATTGGCTGATTTCTCCAGGAATGGTTACCGGAAGTGCTCTTTTAGAGGCCCATGATGGGCATCAAAGTATACCAAATAATGAGGACACCCGTATGCTAAGCTCCCTAAAACTAATTCATTTATGGCAAAATTTCCACTAATACGCAATTTCTTCAGTCGAGACCCAGTGCGGAAGTATGGAAGAAATAATTGGTGTCCGGATCGACCAAATGGAGGACTGTAAGAGAGCTGTCGAGCACCTAGCTAATGAAAATGGATTTGCGACAGTTATCCGGAGATCTACCAAAAAAGATCCTCAAACTGGTATTTACTTAAAGATTGAGCTGGTCTGTACTAGGAGCCGTCAACCTGAGCTGAAAGGATCCGGGAAACGAAGAACTCCAAGCGGCCGAGTCGGATGCCAATGGAAGGGATACATAGCCTTCTACAATAGAGAGAACACCTGGAAATTTAATGTCCAGAGAGACTTCCATAATCACTATCTGGTAAATGCAGAGCGTATTCCCGTTATTCGTCGCCATAAACGCAACGGTAACGTTGAGGTTTTAAATCAGATTCGTGCGCTTAACAATAATCGACGTCTAACTGCCCAAGACATTGCTGAAGAAGTTGGTCGAAAATATTCTCTGGAGGTTACGGCCAAAGATGTTCAGAATATTCGAGATGAAGACCAACGAGCACTGCTCGGAGGAAGGACCCCAACGCAACAATTTTCGCATAACCTACAAAACGATAGCTCTGCTTTAGTAGTAGATTTCCAAACCGACGCCCAGAATCGTGTTGAATATGTGCTATGGACATATCAGTGGTCAATCGAAACCTGGAAAAACCATAACGAAGTCATTTCACTTGATGATACCTACAAAACTAATCGATTCAATCTTCCACTGATGCAGATCACTGGAATAACAGGCATGAATTCCACCTTTAACGTCGCCTGGGCTTTGATCAAGGATGAGCGGCAAACATCCTATCAATGGGTGTTAACTCGGCTGCAAAGGATAATGGATGAGCATCAAATACCTTTGCCTATGATCATAATCACCGATTATGACACGGCGCTAAGAAATGCCCTCGAAACTGTATTCCCTCGAGTCCCAACCCAGCTCTGTTTGTGGCATGTTATGAAGAATGTTGTATATAACATTGGCAAGAAATGGGAAGGTACTTTAGAAGGTACTTTTCTCGGAGAAAAGCTTGGCGGGGTTGTGACTGGAATAAGAAGAGAGGGCAACCATCTTGAGCACGAAGATGCTAATGCTAATGCCCACGCTGAATCTGTCGCAACACACTTGATGGAAGGGCCAGAAAGAGCTGTTTTCGGCGGGAACGCCCGGCCAAGAATAAATATTAATTCAGTGCAGCAACCTGGGCCGGGTCGGTCCTTCGTAGACAGTGCGGATGGAATTTTGAGTGCTTGGAGGGTTTGCGTTTATGCCGAAACCGAAGAGATGTTCACCAACAACTGGCGAATACTTGAAAGAGAGTTTTCTGATCAGCGAGGTAAGCAATCTCTAAACGGTTTAATCATAGAAAAAACAGCCAAATAAGATATCCATAGATATTATAAGCTATTTGTCAACAACATATCTCCCTGTTGTTGATCAGTTTGCCTTGTTCTCAACCAAACTTCACCGAAATTATGGAGTCAAAGCAACTTCGAGAACTGAGGGGTCTCACTCTTCTCTCAAAAAGCACCTCAAAAACCGAAATGGTGACCTCATCGCTCTCAACAATGCCATAACCACAATGAGAGAAAAACAAGAGAGAAACTACCGAAACGAGATGGAGAAGCAAATGCATAAAGTGCTTCCTCAACATAGATCACAGTTATTTAACTTGGTCAGATGTAGAGTCAGCTTTGCAGCACTACGTATGCTCGAGGATCAGGCAAATCAAGCACACAATAACTCGAGGATGCCTCTGACCGTCAACTGGACTTGTAGTGGAGTTTTCACGGCGCTATTCGGTCTCCCATGCTGGCATCGATTAGTCGACGTTTTGAATACCAACGGTACGATTGAGATGCGCTCTATCGATCCGCGCTCGTATATCACAAAAATACCTCTACCTCAAAGAGAGGAAGACTTACGCCGCATTCTCGATCCTGCAGTTATCCCTCGTAGGCGTCAACGTACAAGGCAGACGCAAGCGTACGAAGAGATCGTTCTCATGACGAGCTTCTACCTGTAAGACGTATTCAAGCGTCCGTTACTGCACCTCCCGAGCTTCAATCTTCAGCGGAGTCTCAATTGCCACCCCAGCAGGGTTTAATAGAGCGACGCTAGCCTACTCCATCAAAGTGCAGTATTTGCGGTCAGTCTGGACATCGCTTTAATAGCGCACACTGTCCTCTTAGGGTTCGGAATTAGGCAAGTTTTCTTGATTTGTTCTTGTATGCCGCTCAAAATACGTATATGTAATTAGTTCTTATACACAGTCTTCCCTTTTCAGTAGAATAGTAAATACTTAGATAAAAATTTATTTCAAATGAAGAAAGTGTACCACACGTATGCATGTGAGCCCATCGATTGAACATCATTGATAGGAAAAATGTTGAAGATAATTACGCGTAACTAATTGTTACTGTACGGTTTAATGTTAGTAATATATAACACGATTTGGAGTAGCGCAAAAAATATTCGACGAGATCGCTGATCAATGCAGATTTGGTTAGCGTGGAAGCGCAATCTACTTGCAGGGACGTCCAGCGAGCATTTGGGACTGTCCGTTTAGCACGTCCGTATATAGGGGGGGGTCAAGATTAAGTGAAGTCGCCTGTCATTTACAGGGGTTTTTTGCCGATATTTACCCAAACATAGTAATCTACCGTGATGATCTAAGTTAAGCGAGGCCGAATACGGTAAAGCTTAAAACTCCGTTCAAAAATAAGGAGAGAGAAATTGAGGTCGACAAAAGCGAAGTGCCTGTCCCTCCCAACTTTGTTTCGCACTAAGCCTAAAAATTCGAGTTCATACGTCATATTAAAACTTGCAATTCAGGTTTGCTGTTGATACAGATTTTTAAGCCTAATATGAAATAGAACCCCCGTTTGCATTCAATACTTCCTCACGTCTTCTAGCCATACTCCAAATCAGTTGTGTGAGCTTTTCTTCTGTTGTACAATGGTACCATGTCTCTAGCACAATGGGTCGAATCTCCGCCCTGTTACGCTGTCTCGTCCGCTCAAACACCGGGTATCGTTCTTATATGTAGTATTTCATCACACTCCATACATTCTCGATCAGATTTAAGTCAGGAGAGTTAGCAGAACAGGGTATAGAATCAACTTCATTGGCATCGAGAAATTCCCTAGCCTGGCGTCCTTTATGAACAGAGGCGTTATCGTGCATAGAAATGTAATCATGGCCCGTCTCTTCTCTCTTTTCTCTGATCCAGATACCTATCCTTGAGAGGATATGTTCACTATATCCTTCAAAGAAAATACTTCCCCACTCCCGCCCCCAAAAGACACAAGGACCTCGCTCGATTCCAGCAAAGCTTCCCCGGTGCAACCAATAGTTGTTCTTTTTGTAACGATCGATAACACAAGTGTCATCAAAGTCTTGGCATCTCTTTTGACGATATTAGAGTGCGAGATATTTTTCAAAGTAAATAAGATTAGATTAACCTTTCTGGTAACACGTCCAGACATTATTCGGCTATCGTTTATCAATGTCTCGTCACTCCTAAGAACTCGTGACCACTCTTGACGCCAATGCAGATGCTGTTCGCTCCACCATATTCGGACCGCACGATGATTTTCAGACAGCGGGGGAGAGCTACGTGGAATTCGTAGCTCGTAACCTCATTTTCTGAGCGCATTCCGAATAGCGTATTCTCCAGCACTCCAACGACAAAAGTAGAGAGCCAGTTCAAGCAACGATATTTGCCTAGTTTCCCGCGAAGAGCAAATATATGCTTCCAGCTCATCGACTTGGGCTGAGCTTAAGAGTCGTGGACGTCCTGTCCGACATTGGGGAGAGGCACTACCAGATCTGACCGTATTCCGAACTTGAAGGATGGTGACTTCAAGTTGATCTGCTATTTCTCTATTGGAGAGTCTGGCTCTGTGGAGTGCGAGTATCTAAACGTACTTAGTTTATGGGGAAAGTTTTCTTGTGGCTGAATTCCAGTAATCACCTGCTATCTTTGATCTCGAGTAAGATAGGGCGCACGTCAGCTAGCAGTTGGAGTAATTTGAGTATTCATTCTGCTAAGGTTTTTGTTAACATTGAGGTACATTTATCTGTTTGGTTGGAAATTACATATTTGTATTAAATGAATGAAACTTATTGTATACTCTATCGCGCTAAAGATTTGATAAAGTTTGAGTAATGAAGGAAAATATTGTTCCAGATCTTTAGAGAATATTGAGGACAGCGAATGTAAACGGAGCTAGACGTGGCTGAAACGAGCACAAAAATATGATTTGGAAGTGTAAGCAGAGTAAACCCTGTTATTACCTGGATATAGTTCGTAGGCGAGATGTAGATCATTAACAGGGATACAGAGCTTAGCGCGGGCACATACGTGCGGATAGTAACGAAGGTACTAGAAGATTCTCAAGTACTCGTTGGGGTAACAAGAGACCATAGAGGCATGTATTTAAGCAGTGTCCCTAAGACAGTAGAATACATAACCAGTTTTTAACCATTATCTCTTGACCATTGATCGCTTTCTTGTTCGGCTCAGTTTCTACGGTCACGTGACTCAAACATATTTGAGTTGTGAATCTTTACATGGTAGCATTACTTAGTCACATTGACGGATTTGACGGAATCTTGTTTTTCATCGATTTAGACTTACAAGTCTTGTTATATCTGGAATCAACCGTCGGTGTATCGATCACGGAACAGTGAACAGTTGTTAGACATTGACACCAATTATGTCTGATAAGTCTAAGTTGTCGAAAGCAGATCGGGAAATCATTGCTCAAGGTATGCAGAGCAAGGAGGAAGAGAGGTCAGCGAAGGAGCGAAAACTTTTTGGGCCAGGACCATCCGGACCCGGTGGAACCCCTGATCAATCGTTCGAAAAGGTCCCACAGCTGGGTGTTAAATTCAGTCCGCGAAAGCGCGGGAAAGTTTTCTCAAATCCATCGAAAACCACGACGAGGTCTATGTCTAAAGGAAAGGCGGCAGTAAGATCAATGGAAGGGGTGGATTTCGATGAAGAAGAAGAAATGGACTGGGAAGAAATGCCTCAGACTCGTTGGGGTGAGCCCTTGCCACGAAGGCAAGCTCCGGAAACCCAAACGGTATTAGACTGGGCTTCATTTGACTGGAAGCCGGATCAGAAGAGTTTCCTTCGAGGAATCGAAAATTACTCAATCTATAGAGAGACTATACTGCTCCAACTGGAATGCATTGGATTTAGGACTGGGTCAAATTTGACACATTTAGACGAATTGAAACTCGCAGCAGTCGTTCAGAGAACAGTTACACCAGAACTCTCGGAAATGATTTCAGGCATGAGAAGTGGTACGGAGATGATGCGCCTGTTCGAGTCAACCTTCAGACGAGCTGGAATTGTACAGGTGGAAGCCTTGTGGGAAAAGCTTGTTGAACTTAAGTACAGTGGAGGATGTCCAGTCAAGTTCGTCACCAAATTCAAGACTGCAGCAAGAAATTTCCGAGCCGCTGGTGGTGAATCATCGAACACACAGCTCATGATTCTATTTAAACAAGCAGTTAAAGAAAAGGCCGGCCGTTGGTATAGAATGGTATCCACCCTTGCTCGATTCAATGAGTGGAAATTTGAGCCTCTCTTGCAAGATTTCATCGCTACCCACCATGAGAAGATTGGAAAGGGTACCCAAAACAGTCAAGGTGAAGTCAAAGGAACGTTAGGGAATACTCAAAGTAATGATCAAGATCAAGCAAAGAACGCCCCAAGCAAAAATCAAAATTCAAAAGGGAGAGGTAAAAGCAAGGGTTTCCGTTGCTGGAACTGTGGGAAGTTTGGCCATGTTAAAACCAAATGCCCAAACAAAAAGGATGAAACAGAAAACAGAACTTCATTCGTAACGAGCAAGGATAGAGATGATATCGGTCCTCTCCCAGTCATTGCCGATGAATATTGCCGGATAAAAGAGGAGCAGTTAACCAGTCAGCACCTTGCCGCTCAAGTTGAGCCTGATGTATATGATCAGGTCGTAGAATACTATGAGAAAGAGATGATGCGGAGACGTCGCCAAAATATCGATACTATCATAGCTGATAGTGACCCTTGCAGTAAATTGCTCCCTGATCACCATTCCGATGAAACAGACTCCATCCTGAAGTCTGGGCATGTCAATGTTACACAACAAATTTTGAGTACAGCAGGCGTCAACACGTCCTCTGATCGTTGGCTATTCGATACCGGCGCTGATGTCAATGCTACTAACAAGCGGCAAAACTTTAGACCTGGGACGGTCGTCGAACTTAAACCCTGTCAGTTTCCGATCCAAACTGGAAATGGAATTGTATACGCTGAATGTATTGGTGAAGTTTGGCTACCATTGACAGGCCCCAACGGTAGCAAATCTATTATGAGACTCAAATACGTCGTGTACATTAAGGAATTTCCATTGAACATCGTCAGCGGTGAGCGTTTTTACCGGAAGGGTGGACGATTAAAAGGTGAACAGATAGTTAGTCCCAATGGTGAAGTCCTTTCATATATCGATGCGGAGCGCCGAGGATTCTTCTTGTGGCTGTACAACCAACCTGAACCTGTTAAGTCTCTCACGCGAAGAAAGAACGTTAGTGTTACCTCTACATCGTCAACGGGGTTAAAGAGAATTCTTTCAGACGAAGACAATATATTCATTCAGGAATACCAGTCTTGTTTTGTGGATGGTTGTTTTACAATGTCAGATAAGGTTATGAAGATGTTGATACTCTGGCACCGGCGACTTTGTCATCCAAGCTCTGAGAGGTTAATTTGGACAATCAAGAACACCATTGGAATAGATCTGAATGTGTCCGATGTTGAAAACTTGCCTTGCAAAGCGTGCGATATGGGAAAATCTCTGAAGTTCTCGACAAAGGAGCGGTTGCCCAGAATGAGAAATGTCGGAGAAGGGTGGCATTGTGACATTGGCACATTAAATCCACTTTCTATCGAGGGTCATGGATATTTTTGCCTAACCACTGAGGACGTTTCTCGATTCCGATTCTTTCGCGCATTAAAGAAGAAAAGCGAGGCTGCTGATGAGCTCAAGCGCATCCTATCTCAGGCTAATTCAGATTTAAGAAGGATTTCTAACCTAAGGGTGAAACAAGTGACTATCGACGGCGGAAGAGACTGGGGACTCACAACGTTCCAGGAGTTTGCCAACCAACAAGAGATAAATGTTATCATATCGGCGCCAGACAATCAGTACCAAAATGGAGTTTCGGAGCGAGGAATCAGATTCCTACAAGACGCCGCGCGCTGTTGCGCAATCCAGATGAAGGTACCATCTGTGTTTTGGAACTATATGCTCGAGATGACTTGCTACACCTTAAACCTAACGTCTCAAAGTTCTGTGGAAAACCATAAAACTCCATGGCAGGTGTATTGGTCACAATTTGACCCTGACAAATCGACAGCCAGGATTGACCACCTGTGGATTCCTGGGACATTGTGCATCACTCATGTTGACGCCAGCCATAGAATAGCGGGTGAGAAACTTGATGCTAATGGGACCAGAAGTGTGTTTTTTGGCTATCGCGGTACGAAGAATAAGTTAGTCTGGCTCTTGGACGGAGGACGTTTTCTCATATCGCCACACGTCATCGCATACGAAAACACAAGTCCAGAGCTTGGTTGGGGTGCTGACCCCAGAGAGATAATTAGATCACTGCCAAGACATGTTCAGGATAGGTTGAGATCACGAAAGACAGACTATGCAAGAAATCAAGATTACAATGCCCTAGATGGCGGAGAACCGTCGACGTTGGCACCACGAGGGCGAGGGCGTCCCAAACGAGTAATTCAGCGCCCTTACGATGATTATACCCTTCAGGCATTGAATGCACCCCTTGAGGTGGATGTTGAATTGGCACAATTGCTAACTGAAGTTGATCAAGATCAAGCGTCGGGTCAAATTATTGTTGAAGACCTTCATGATGCAGTCACTGGACGTTGTTTTGGAACCTTGTCTGATGACTTTAGTGACAGATTTGACATCTCCGTTTTTAGTGCTGTGCGAAAAGCTATTGATCGAGAACAATTTTGTCGCCATAGCGATGGTGAAGAACTTTTTAGGTTAATGTGCTGTAATGACGACTCTCTAAGATATATTTTTTCAGCCACAGCCGATGAACCGAATATTAACCAGGCAATGAGCGGCCCGGAAAGAGAGAATTGGATCAAAGCCATCAATGTAGAAATCCAAGGGTGTCTTTCCCGTGGTACATTCAAGTTTGTACAATCACCCTCTGAGTACAAAAAATTGGTCACGTCTAAATGGGTTTTGAAGAAGAAATACAAGTCAAATATGGAACTTGACAAGTATAAAGCCAGGATTGTGGCGAGAGGTTTCACTCAAACCCAAGGTGTTGATTATAATGAGTCATCTTCCACCACTGCAAGATCAGCAAGTTGGAGAACTCTTATGGCGCTCGCGGCATTGAACGGCTGGTACATTCTGCAAGCTGATTTTATATCGGCATATCTTGCAGGTGATCTTAAGGAAACCATTTACATGAAACAGTTCCCACGGCTAAAAGAATTCTTCGAAGAAAATAAGGAGCTTGCGGAGAGACTCGATTACAACAAGAATAGCATAATCAAATTGGAAAAACCATTATATGGCTTAAAGCAGTCCGGTAATTGCTGGCAGGTAAAAATCAGAGCGATCATGAGAAAACACAGATTCAACTATCTAGTTTCTGATAACGCGATTTATCAGAATCGAAGCAAGAGTATAATTGTGGCGTCATACGTTGATGACTTCCTATTAGTCGGGCCTAATAAAAGCGACATTCAAAAGTTAACTCGAGAATTAAACAAAGAAGTTCCTATGAATGATTTAGGAGAAGCCAACTGGTTCCTTGGCGTTAGAATTCGGAGACTTTCGCCTACAGGTGCTATCTTTTTAGATCAAGAACAGTACTTAAAAAGATCTTTTGCCGAAATGGGTTCGGCACTTGAGAAGCAATATCCCGAAACACCTATGGCACCAAGTTGCAAAGCAGACTTGAAAAAGTATGCCGGAAAAGCAACTGCGACTGAGCTGTATAATTATCAACGACTCATCGGAAAATATAATTTTTCATCATGCATGATTAGGTGTGACACGGCACAAGCCACATCGCAATTGGCGAGATTTATGTGCAATCCATCACCTCAGCACTTTAAACATGCTTCTAGAATTCCCCAATTCCTTTCGGCATGCCCAGATAGAGGTTTATTATATGAAAAAGATCACAGGCACCTCCAAAAATTTGGAAAATACGGCTTACATTGTGCTGTGGACTCCAGTTTTGCCGATGATTTTGATACAGCAAAATCAACAACAGGATATGTTATTTTCATGGCTGTGTGCCCGGTCATTTGGAGGTCCAAGTTACAGACAACTGTTTCTACACTAACGTGTGAAGCAGAATATGCAGCGATATTTGAAGCTGTAAAAGACTGTTCATGGATTCGATCCTTTCTCACCGAGCTAGATCATATGCCTGCCGGTCCCATACCGATCCTAGAAGATAACACTGGAGCGATTAAGTATGCTACAGATGACGCTATGACGTCTGGTCGTCGTCATGTACGCGTAGAATACCACTACGTAATACAAGAGGTAAAAGCGGGCAATATAGAAATACTACAGACAGCATCAAAAGAAAATCCTGCTGATGGGTTTACAAAACCGCTTGTGGCTGAATCTTTTAAACGATTCGTAAACCAGTTGGGTATGAAAGATGGAATCTCGCTCTCGAACTAAGAGGGCGTGTAAGCAGAGTAAACCCTGTTATTACCTGGATATAGTTCGTAGGCGAGATGTAGATCATTAACAGGGATACAGAGCTTAGCGCGGGCACATACGTGCGGATAGTAACGAAGGTACTAGAAGATTCTCAAGTACTCGTTGGGGTAACAAGAGACCATAGAGGCATGTATTTAAGCAGTGTCCCTAAGACAGTAGAATACATAACCAGTTTTTAACCATTATCTCTTGACCATTGATCGCTTTCTTGTTCGGCTCAGTTTCTACGGTCACGTGACTCAAACATATTTGAATGTGAATCTTTACAGGAAGAAACCAATCTTGGCACAAAAAATATACAATAGTACTGGGATACCCTGTTTTAGGGACTTCACCATGCCGTCACCGCCTGCTGTTTAAGGCTGACGAAATCCCTGCACGCCAACCCCTGTCGATTAAACGAAAACTTCACTCACCCTTGACCCCCTGTAGTTCGGCAGGCGTCCAGTTGTGAACCTGCACGTCAAGTCCTTAATCATAAACCTCATTAACTTATTTTCTTGAACTTGATGAGAACCCTCACCACTTGCGCCATTACCCTTATCTCCACCATCTTCACCTTCACCTTCTTAGCCGCGATCATCATCCTAGCCGTAACCACCACCCTTGCCGTAACTATCATCTTTACCGTAATCACTGCCCTTACCGTAACCACCGCCCTTACCGTAACCACCGCCCATACCGTAACTACCACCACTATCATAATCATCTTCACCCCCTAGTCGAAGTCCGCCGTCATCCTGACACAGACTCTACTTGGAAGAACGGCCGGGACAGTGTACCACTGCACCATCCGACCCTATAACGATAATAACTCTATCTTATTCTACCCTTCACTCGTACATTTGTTTATTCCATCTCCGCTATCTAACACCCTTTTTCACACATCTAGCATATCTTGACATGTACTGCCTTTCAATCTGTAAATCTCCTAGACCACAATTGTAAATAAATCTATGCATCTTGTGACTCTCTAACGACAATAACTTATAACTTATTCTACTCTGCACTCGTATAATTTTTTACTCAATCACCGCTATCGTAAACCTTTTTTCTTTGTCGCCTATGTTGGTGCAACTTAATCATATGACATATTTTACATGTCTTTTTCCAAATAGCATCTGTTATTAGTTAGCTACTTCCTCGAACAGAGGTGATATACACATTTACATCTCGACATCCACTCATCGTAGCTATACTTACTGATGTTAAGCCGTCATATCACCTTGTAAAACCTCCAGCTACCATGAACCGTTTTCTACATTTTGAGTGCTTCTGCGAGCAAGGACTAAATGAATTACTTAACCCTAAAATAATTTGGATCAAAACCATCATGCTACAAGTAACGTCCTTTTATTTACAATCTATATTATGTTAAGCTTGGATATTTTACTTATAGGCCTCACCATCTTGAAGTCGAAGAAAATCAAACGGTCGACGAGCTGCCAAGAATAAATTCCGAAGGATAAATTAATCCAACCATCGAGGAGTTCACTTCATATTCGTATCTAAAATCGATACAAAGACAAAGTAGAGAATTCAAACAAGCACAAAAATTTCATCAGACTTCGAAGTTATTTTGAGAAGAAGCAGCTCAAAGTTCGAGCAACTTCAACACTGCCATTACAAGTACAAGTAAAAGAGAAAAGATTTCACAACAGATAGCTAAACTTTTAATTCCTCATAAAAGCTGCAAGAGCTCTAAATCCTCTCATCTCCAGATCAAAACAATCGTTAGAAAATAATAGCTACTTCTAGGAGCAGAGAAAGTGACAACCATTCTTATTTTCCTTCTAACTGATACAAGCATGCTATGACACCGAGGCGTCATGAAGTTAGAGAGAATTACCCCAAGATGAGGAAGCGAATCCAACCAAGAGTATTGGAAAGTAATAGGCCCATCATCCTGTTACGGGATGAATCCGTGGAGTTGGTACTGGCTGCGCCAGTAGCTTGTTGATTGTCACTATATCTCGCGAGGCTGGTTCTGTGTGGCTGTGGCGTGTGTGGCTTATTATTATGTGGCTGGTACTGATGGCGGGTAATGTGAGGATGGTGACTGATACGATTTTCCCCTTGTTAATACGGGTCCAGATGTAGTACTTAACAGTAGGAGAGTAAACATCAGAGTTTCCTTCGGTAGATTTTAATAATTAACTGATTTTATATTTGGACTTGCTCTGGTGTTTACCACTATTAATTGATCCCGCGACACATCCTACTGAAATAGGGATCCTGCAACTACCACGAGCCAGAAGAAAGGAATAAGATCAGAAAACACGAAGACAGGTACCGATACTCAAGTAGATGGAATATTCGGTGAAGAAAGACAGGTCTGGGAAACTACTCCTCTTGCCAGAGTAGCGAAGATGTAACAGACTAGGCAAACATTGATAGGGCATGAAATCGCTAATCTTTGGAGCCAAAAGACTAGAGGCGCGACTGAATTTTCTTGAAGGATGACAAACACCCCTGTCAAAAGGCAAGATTGATTTAAACTGTGTGAAGGATGGCCGGTGACATAGTTCCACGCTATCGAGTCATGATAGTAGAGCCGAGGGCCACAAGATCTATTTCATTTGACGAAGATGGGATATGTTATCTTTACACATTTAAATTTGTAGCTGTGCGCTGGGATTCTCCCGATCATCTTCACTCGAGTTTAACTTACAATTGTTGATGTCATTTGGACCATCTTTCCTTCAGGATTTTTGGCCGATCTAGAATCACATGACTTCACTAAGCCCGCATAGATGTAAATCTATCCATTCGTCGACGATGATGCATGAAAGGAATATAGCTATCAAGATTCTAGGCTTTGAGCAAAATCTTGGGCTTCTCTCCCTGCCGGTTTTTTATCATATTTATGAACGGAGTTGTGATGTATGATAGTACGAGCTGGGTAAACTATTAATCCCGGCAAATTTATATTTCAGATGTAAGAACTACATGAAATATTTTAGGTTAATCGAGTCACGTACAAATTTGTGTGAAAAATTAAGATCCATATTTTAATAAAGATACAGAGGAAACTTGATGCAATTTTATTTACGTGTAGATGTATCCAAATTAAAATAACCCTAGAAAAAATCAAATTTTTAACCCGCGCTCTCATCGTACATTTTCAATACAATACAACAATCCAAAAATCATTGCTATTATGAAAGAGTAATGCTGTAATCAAACATCTTTCGTATTCCGCATTAGCTTTTTACGTTTATCGAAATCCCATAGCACATTTGTAACCCAAGAGAGATGGTAAATCATGCTGAAGCGATTGACGGAGGACTAATTAGAAAATAATTGGAAGTAATCAGGCTGAGAAGAATCAACCTTTAGGTAAAAAGCAGGGCAGTCAAAGTATTGCGAGATTCCCTTGGAAAAGCATTTTGGCCATGAGCACCAGTTTTTGGTGGATTTGCGAGGGTTATTCAATACTCGATAGGTCACTTTAGCCCTTTCGCAAGCAGAGTCGATCAAAAGGAAATGCCTTAATCGAAGCCCAAATTCAAAGTCTATTACATGTCAGCTGATTTGCCACGAGCTATTTTGTTGCCAACCTACAGCCGCCACTAAAGATCTTATTTTCAGGAAGCACGGGAAATAAGTATTGCGTATTTGACTGGTTATCATCAATCATTTTCCTTGGGTACTTGAATCTCCCATTCGTTTGCCTCTTATTCGTGATGTATTCGCAGGCACGAGTAGCTGTTTTTATCAAGTGCTGCATTGGATACATACTTTCTTGGCAAAGGTAACCGTATTTTAGCATGTGTCTGGGAGAACCGGGAGAACCGGGAGAACCGGGAGAACCGGGAGGTAACTGCACATTGTCTGGGCTATGACCGAAAGACAGCCGTGTCATGAAAGACGTGGAGGAGACTTCTTGATGGCGTTGCGGGGAGTTTTGTCCAGAGCCTAACGTGGAGGAGTCTTCTTGATGGCGTTGCGGGGAGTTTTGTCCAGAGCCTGACGCAGGCTCCACATTCACTTCTGAAGTCATTT
Source organism: Podosphaera xanthii (assembly GCA_028751805.1). Lineage (NCBI taxonomy): Eukaryota > Fungi > Ascomycota > Leotiomycetes > Helotiales > Erysiphaceae > Podosphaera > Podosphaera xanthii. The sequence goes on from JAPWIX010000015.1 coordinate 3,647,771, forward strand.
TTCCGGCTAAATCTGATGTATTTTCTTCCTGTGAATTCATTGCAAATGCAAGAGAGACTATTGTCGAAATTAAGGGTAGATAGACAAAGGAGCGCATGTTGACAAAAGGGACGTTCAAGCGAAGGTTAAAGTGAGTATGAAGATGGGGAAAGAAGATAAGAAATGAAGATGAGGAGTTGATTGTGGATAAGAGAGGAAAATTCTCGCAACTTTATATTGATTTCTGAGTTCCATCAGGATTCGCCCTCGCGGATTCATCGGGGTTGGCTTGCTGCTGTTTTGCTGCTTTGTTCGCTAATTTCTTTACCCCCACTATCGATCTCAAGATCCGAGTTCGCCGTTGTCAAAGTCTGGGCAAGCAACCGGCAGTTATTTTTTTTCTGTCGCCCGGTTGGCGACTCTCAATGTTCTTCTTCATCCTGCTGAATCATTGCCACGGGCTTTTTTAATTTGTTCGCAGATATGATTATCGATCATTGCTTTGTCAAATCTTGTAGGATGTATACAGAATGATTGAATAAAAGGACATTGTACTTTGTGTAAGTAATAATCAGTCGTTTAAGGATCGCGCATCGTCATCCCCTGTCACCTTCTGTGAAAGGTTTGGTTAGAGCTTAAATCACTAACCGACCATTTAGTAAGCAGTTGAGATATGACAGCGAATCAAATTTCGATCTGGACACTAACAGGGAGTTACGCATGACATTCCTCTCGGAATAGCTATGAGGCTGAATACAATATGATTTTAAAAAAAAAAAATCCTCTCAGACACTTTACAAGCAGAGAAAATTAGTCTACAGTACAATGTGGTCTGGGAAATCGAAGTTTCCTGTAATCCCGTTCGGTTATTATCTATGTCCTTAACATTATCGATATTTTTAAGGAATCAGGGACAAAACTAATCATAGAAGGGGACTACAAGGACCGTCGATTTCCCATACTATAGTCTACTCTCTAGCTATAAGAGTGTAGGGCAAGACTTAAACAAGGGCTCTCATTGATCAATTCAATTAAATCCTGTAGTGAGGAGCTTTATTTAAGTCTTGCCCCACATTATTATAACGGCATTGTACTATAACGAGAAGAGAAATTATTCATCACATCCGCGATTAACATTTATTTCACTCGCTCCCGACCTTTCAACTTGGCCTGATTTTCTCTCGTCCCAAAGGATAGCAGAATAATACAGAAAAATTAAAGGACCTGCCGGAAATTGTTTTGGGATAATTGGGCTAACAGTTATTTAACATTAACATGCAGAAATATTTGATAAAAGAGGACTAGGTAAAAAGATCATACCTGTACCGGAGTATACCACAATAAGGATATCGAATGTGAAGTCAAATTTTAATAGGGTTCTCTCATACAAATTATGTTCGCTTAGGCCTAGTAAGGAAATGATCTTTGCTTATCGGTATATACGGAGGTACAGCCTATAGGTATTATTCCATGTCAACCAGGGGGGTCTTGGCCACCACAACGCTTTCCTTAATTAGGCAATATCGCGACAATGCACCTCGCACCCATCCCTACTGTGTCTTGTATGTATTCCGATGACAACAACATAAACGCAATGGATTGTTTACTAAGTATTAGATATTATAAGAATAGGAATTATTTTGAATTTTGTATTATGAGTTGGGAATCATTGAATCAATACTTTGATCATTAGAACTCATACAAAACACAGTGGGAATGGGTGCGAGGTGCATTGTCGCGATATTGCCTAATTAAGGAAAGCGTTGTGGTGGCCAAGACCCCCCTGGTTGACATGGAATAATACCTATAGGCTGTACCTCCGTATATACCGATAAGCAAAGATCATTTCCTTACTAGGCCTAAGCGAACATAATTTGTATGAGAGAACCCTATTAAAATTTGACTTCACATTCGATATCCTTATTGTGGTATACTCCGGTACAGGTATGATCTTTTTACCTAGTCCTCTTTTATCAAATATTTCTGCATGTTAATGTTAAATAACTGTTAGCCCAATTATCCCAAAACAATTTCCGGCAGGTCCTTTAATTTTTCTGTATTATTCTGCTATCCTTTGGGACGAGAGAAAATCAGGCCAAGTTGAAAGGTCGGGAGCGAGTGAAATAAATGTTAATCGCGGATGTGATGAATAATTTCTCTTCTCGTTATAGTACAATGCCGTTATAATAATGTGGGGCAAGACTTAAATAAAGCTCCTCACTACAGGATTTAATTGAATTGATCAATGAGAGCCCTTGTTTAAGTCTTGCCCTACACTCTTATAGCTAGAGAGTAGACTATAGTATGGGAAATCGACGGTCCTTGTAGTCCCCTTCTATGATTAGTTTTGTCCCTGATTCCTTAAAAATATCGATAATGTTAAGGACATAGATAATAACCGAACGGGATTACAGGAAACTTCGATTTCCCAGACCACATTGTACTGTAGACTAATTTTCTCTGCTTGTAAAGTGTCTGAGAGGATTTTTTTTTAAAATCATATTGTATTCAGCCTCATAGCTATTCCGAGAGGAATGTCATGCGTAACTCCCTGTTAGTGTCCAGATCGAAATTTGATTCGCTGTCATATCTCAACTGCTTACTAAATGGTCGGTTAGTGATTTAAGCTCTAACCAAACCTTTCACAGAAGGTGACAGGGGATGACGATGCGCGATCCTTAAACGACTGATTATTACTTACACAAAGTACAATGTCCTTTTATTCAATCATTCTGTATACATCCTACAAGATTTGACAAAGCAATGATCGATAATCATATCTGCGAACAAATTAAAAAAGCCCGTGGCAATGATTCAGCAGGATGAAGAAGAACATTGAGAGTCGCCAACCGGGCGACAGAAAAAAAATAACTGCCGGTTGCTTGCCCAGACTTTGACAACGGCGAACTCGGATCTTGAGATCGATAGTGGGGGTAAAGAAATTAGCGAACAAAGCAGCAAAACAGCAGCAAGCCAACCCCGATGAATCCGCGAGGGCGAATCCTGATGGAACTCAGAAATCAATATAAAGTTGCGAGAATTTTCCTCTCTTATCCACAATCAACTCCTCATCTTCATTTCTTATCTTCTTTCCCCATCTTCATACTCACTTTAACCTTCGCTTGAACGTCCCTTTTGTCAACATGCGCTCCTTTGTCTATCTACCCTTAATTTCGACAATAGTCTCTCTTGCATTTGCAATGAATTCACAGGAAGAAAATACATCAGATTTAGCCGGAAAAATGACTTCAGAAGTGAATGTGGAGCCTGCGTCAGGCTCTGGACAAAACTCCCCGCAACGCCATCAAGAAGACTCCTCCACGTTAGGCTCTGGACAAAACTCCCCGCAACGCCATCAAGAAGTCTCCTCCACGTCTTTCATGACACGGCTGTCTTTCGGTCATAGCCCAGACAATGTGCAGTTACCTCCCGGTTCTCCCGGTTCTCCCGGTTCTCCCGGTTCTCCCAGACACATGCTAAAATACGGTTACCTTTGCCAAGAAAGTATGTATCCAATGCAGCACTTGATAAAAACAGCTACTCGTGCCTGCGAATACATCACGAATAAGAGGCAAACGAATGGGAGATTCAAGTACCCAAGGAAAATGATTGATGATAACCAGTCAAATACGCAATACTTATTTCCCGTGCTTCCTGAAAATAAGATCTTTAGTGGCGGCTGTAGGTTGGCAACAAAATAGCTCGTGGCAAATCAGCTGACATGTAATAGACTTTGAATTTGGGCTTCGATTAAGGCATTTCCTTTTGATCGACTCTGCTTGCGAAAGGGCTAAAGTGACCTATCGAGTATTGAATAACCCTCGCAAATCCACCAAAAACTGGTGCTCATGGCCAAAATGCTTTTCCAAGGGAATCTCGCAATACTTTGACTGCCCTGCTTTTTACCTAAAGGTTGATTCTTCTCAGCCTGATTACTTCCAATTATTTTCTAATTAGTCCTCCGTCAATCGCTTCAGCATGATTTACCATCTCTCTTGGGTTACAAATGTGCTATGGGATTTCGATAAACGTAAAAAGCTAATGCGGAATACGAAAGATGTTTGATTACAGCATTACTCTTTCATAATAGCAATGATTTTTGGATTGTTGTATTGTATTGAAAATGTACGATGAGAGCGCGGGTTAAAAATTTGATTTTTTCTAGGGTTATTTTAATTTGGATACATCTACACGTAAATAAAATTGCATCAAGTTTCCTCTGTATCTTTATTAAAATATGGATCTTAATTTTTCACACAAATTTGTACGTGACTCGATTAACCTAAAATATTTCATGTAGTTCTTACATCTGAAATATAAATTTGCCGGGATTAATAGTTTACCCAGCTCGTACTATCATACATCACAACTCCGTTCATAAATATGATAAAAAACCGGCAGGGAGAGAAGCCCAAGATTTTGCTCAAAGCCTAGAATCTTGATAGCTATATTCCTTTCATGCATCATCGTCGACGAATGGATAGATTTACATCTATGCGGGCTTAGTGAAGTCATGTGATTCTAGATCGGCCAAAAATCCTGAAGGAAAGATGGTCCAAATGACATCAACAATTGTAAGTTAAACTCGAGTGAAGATGATCGGGAGAATCCCAGCGCACAGCTACAAATTTAAATGTGTAAAGATAACATATCCCATCTTCGTCAAATGAAATAGATCTTGTGGCCCTCGGCTCTACTATCATGACTCGATAGCGTGGAACTATGTCACCGGCCATCCTTCACACAGTTTAAATCAATCTTGCCTTTTGACAGGGGTGTTTGTCATCCTTCAAGAAAATTCAGTCGCGCCTCTAGTCTTTTGGCTCCAAAGATTAGCGATTTCATGCCCTATCAATGTTTGCCTAGTCTGTTACATCTTCGCTACTCTGGCAAGAGGAGTAGTTTCCCAGACCTGTCTTTCTTCACCGAATATTCCATCTACTTGAGTATCGGTACCTGTCTTCGTGTTTTCTGATCTTATTCCTTTCTTCTGGCTCGTGGTAGTTGCAGGATCCCTATTTCAGTAGGATGTGTCGCGGGATCAATTAATAGTGGTAAACACCAGAGCAAGTCCAAATATAAAATCAGTTAATTATTAAAATCTACCGAAGGAAACTCTGATGTTTACTCTCCTACTGTTAAGTACTACATCTGGACCCGTATTAACAAGGGGAAAATCGTATCAGTCACCATCCTCACATTACCCGCCATCAGTACCAGCCACATAATAATAAGCCACACACGCCACAGCCACACAGAACCAGCCTCGCGAGATATAGTGACAATCAACAAGCTACTGGCGCAGCCAGTACCAACTCCACGGATTCATCCCGTAACAGGATGATGGGCCTATTACTTTCCAATACTCTTGGTTGGATTCGCTTCCTCATCTTGGGGTAATTCTCTCTAACTTCATGACGCCTCGGTGTCATAGCATGCTTGTATCAGTTAGAAGGAAAATAAGAATGGTTGTCACTTTCTCTGCTCCTAGAAGTAGCTATTATTTTCTAACGATTGTTTTGATCTGGAGATGAGAGGATTTAGAGCTCTTGCAGCTTTTATGAGGAATTAAAAGTTTAGCTATCTGTTGTGAAATCTTTTCTCTTTTACTTGTACTTGTAATGGCAGTGTTGAAGTTGCTCGAACTTTGAGCTGCTTCTTCTCAAAATAACTTCGAAGTCTGATGAAATTTTTGTGCTTGTTTGAATTCTCTACTTTGTCTTTGTATCGATTTTAGATACGAATATGAAGTGAACTCCTCGATGGTTGGATTAATTTATCCTTCGGAATTTATTCTTGGCAGCTCGTCGACCGTTTGATTTTCTTCGACTTCAAGATGGTCAGGCCTATAAGTAAAATATCCAAGCTTAACATAATATAGACTGTAAATTAAAGGACGTTACTTGAAACATGAGGGTTTTGATCCAAATTTTTTAGGGTTAAGTAATTCATTTAGTCCTTGCTCGCAGAAGCACTCAAAATGTAGAAAACGGTTCATGGTAGCTGGAGGTTTTACAAGGTGATATGACGGCTAAACATCAGTAAGTGTAGCTATGATGAGTGGATGTCGAGATGTAAATGTGTATATCACCTCTGTTCGAGGAAGTAGCTAACTAATAACAGATGCTATTTGGAAAAAGACATGTAAAATATGTCATATGATTAAGTTGCACCAACATAGGCGACGAAGAAAAAGGGTTTACGATAGCAGTGATTGAGTAAAAAAGTATACGAGTGCAGAGTAGAATAAGTTATATGTTATTGTCGTTATAGAGTCACAACATGCATAGATTTATTTACAATTGTGGTTTAGGAGATTTACAGATTGAAATGCAGTGCATGTCAAGATATGCTAGATGACTCAACAACTCTTGAAACCGGCAACTATAAATTTATAATTGAATAGCAAAGTCCAGTAAATCGCATCAAATTTTCTGCCTCTAATGTTATTCACGTTTGGCCAAGCCTTCTACCCGGACTACTAATTTATTGTTTTCAACTATGTTTTCCAGGGCCTTGTTAGGGTTGGTCTTAGTCATAGGATCTGCCGGATTATCCATTCTTTTGATCCACCGGATCTCATTAAATTCGTGACATTTGTAAGAGTGTCTAAACGCCGCAATATCGATCTTGAAGCACTTTTATCTGGTAGTACAAAGCTTGAAAAGGAATTCACGAAGCGAGTAAAACTCCGTGCAAACAGTTGTAGGGATTGGCGGGAGATCCAACTTATCGGTTCTCATATTTAGAGTAGTATTGATAGTGGATGCTATATCAACGCCTGCTACTGTTCCCAAAATCTTGGATGCAAATACAATTCTTGTAATCCTCTTAGCTTCATTCGAGTTGTAATGCATGATATTACCCTTGAGCGTGAATTTGTAGTCTTTTTGGGGCACCTCACTGGCGAGAACAATGAAAAATCTGCATTGTTTGCCAAGGATCCAGCAACAAAAACAAAAAGCTTGGCTGAACCAATCGAGAACATAATATTCTTTAATCTACGCTAACCATTTTTCTTCATCTAGTTTAGTCTTTTATTTAAGTTGATTATGTCTTTTGTAGAAGACTCTTGACGTTGGGCGGCCACCGAAAGATCGAAACGAGCTTCCGTTTTACAGATAGATGCAAAATAGACAGCACGAGCTAGTTTCTCGACGTAAGATTGTTCGTGATTTTCAGAACTTGTTTCAACTAGTTCATTGGTATTTCCTTGTCCATTTTGGCGCAGATCTATAGACCCATTTTTATTAAGTGATAAATGCATCTACTAAAACAAAGGGGAGTTGTTATTGATAAATATTCTTTTGGTTTGCCGTAATTATAATTTTGGCCTCTTAGTGATCTGAAAATACGTCCCCACCAAAAATTTGCGTGTTGTCAGTTTGCATAGCTACAATGTCGAAAGGGTCAGGCAAAAGGCTTCATCAGTAGTTCTTTTCTGTAATGATTGTTGTATGTCACCCACCAGTGAGTTCTGGCTTCCAGAATACCATACAATGGTTTTAGGATCGCCATAATGGAACTTTTTGGATAGTTTTTGCAACAAGGTTCTGGAATTTTTGCATGGAATATTCGATTTAAAAGGCTTGTAGATTGTGTATATGCCTAGCTAATATTCCGAAGCCAAAGACTAAATTTTCTTTTATCTAATAATGAGAGAGAAGGCGAAATTGCTTCTAAAAGTCCTTGACTAACTCGCTGAAGAGTAGGCAGCTGGTTTAACATTACCTTTTTTCTGAGTCGACTCATGCAGCTATCACCATTCTTGTTTTTTCAAAGAGGTTAGCTGTGCTTTTTCTTTGACTTTAAGAGCAAGACGAGAATTAAAATTTCTTACGTCACCAAGTTCGATCGGGTTGTATTTGATAATTTTTGCAACCTCATTTTTGTTCAAACTATTGAATTCTAGACAATCTACTTCATCACACAGTTTGCCAGGGATATTTATAGCTCCTTGTTCGCGCAATTGAAGCGAAAGTTTGAGGTTTGAAATTTCTTTTGCGGTGGGGAAGTTTTCGTTTATGATATTGAGATTTAGAACTTGATCAATTTATCTGTGTCACGGTCTAGACAGGAGCGCCTGCGCAGCTAAGTGTGTAGAGGTAGTAAATATTTAATTCTATAAGGAAGTAAACTATATCGTTACTCAACAAGTCTATATACAACCCTCACTGTAGTCTAATGACTCGCCCCAACCCTGATATCAATAAAGGTTCCTGAAAGTCGTCGTGTATCAGAAGGTCCCTGTTGTTGAAATGAATTCTACATATTGGAAAAGATCTGCAAGGAATGCAAACTTGTAGAGCCGAGTCTGCTCCGTTTGACATTCTGCGCTAAGACCATTATGGTTGGTCATACGCTAGTCCGTATTGACTCACAATCACCAATTGCTTTTAGTTAGAATTTTCATGTATATATAAAGCGCTTTAGTAGTTGGCGTGAGAGTAATGAACAACTCTCACGGTAACTTTCTACAGCCTCCTCATTGTGCCTTTTATATTCATCTGTGATCTCATCGAGTCTAATAAGCTCTAAGATAATCCCAAGTGCAACTCTAAACTTCTACACCTGTGAAAGCAAGCCTAAGCATATCAAGGGTACTTCTCATTTTAGCTAGTCGCCATCTCATAGCTGATCATGCCCTGTGCACTGTGCCCCATTTACCTTGCCCCACGCACATTGCCCCATGCACCACACCCTTATCCCTGTAAGATCTATGCACGCCTATGCGCCACATACAGGGCCGCGGGGGTAATACTTTGCCTGCATAAAGTGAGCTCTGCCACTTTATGCAGGCAAAGTATTACTCCCGCGACCCTTTAGGCTACAGGAACAATTCAGCTCACCAGCTGTCACAATTCTCCTCCTCCTGGAGAACGATTTACTTGGCATCTTGATCTTTGCTGCTGAAATATTTGGGGTTCTGCCGGTCCCACAAAGCCGCCAGTTTTACTGATTTCCGGGCCGTTAGAAGACCGAATAGGTCCAAAATCAGATTCAAATTCCTCTAAAGCTTTAGTGTCCTTCACGTATTCGGTAGGTTCCGAGGTAGGATCTGCCCAGCCTACCCACTCAACTAATTCCTGTCTAGATTTTCCTCGCCCCCGTGACTTAGTTCTTGCTCGTAAAATAGCTTCAACCTGATACTATTATTATTATTATTATTGAATTGAATTCATTTAACCCGATCAGGCACCCTGTTGGGCCCATGCAGGTGACTATAACTCTCTTATTTACATAGGAGGAAACCTTTCGGTGAAAACCCCCTAACCTACCCGGTAAATTTCTGCCGTTTTCATGCTTACCTTCAGGAAGTGCGATGTACTGTTCTGTCCAGTACGGATATCCTCACGTCAAACTCCTATCCCTCGCCTCATTCTTTTCTCCTCTCGCTCCTTCATCTGTCTTTCCACTTCCCCAACCAATCGAAATTGCTCTAACCATCCCTGGCCTAAGATCCACTGCGTTATTCTTCCTAAGTCTTCCGGGTTGTTCATCATTTCTTCGAATGATCGGCTCTTGGACTTTCTCCATACCTCCGCCCTTTCTTTGGCCCATAGGGGGCAGGCCATGATCGCATGTTTGACATTTTGCGACAGATATCCGCACGGGCAGTTTGGGCTATCAACTCCAGGGACTTTTCTTCCGTGCAGATAAGAATTGAGCCCGATGTGCTCGCTTCTTATCTGCATGGCAATGCTGCTCTGGGCCCTCTTCAGGCTTTGGTGAATGTGAATTGGGGTTCCCTTGAGGCTTAATTTTTCCTCTCCTGATTTGTCTGTGTAAATTTTGGCTGCATTCCAGACTTCGGGATCGGCTGTGGGTCTTTTCCTTAGGTTCACAATTCGACTTTGGTGTAGCCAGGAGTTTTTCCACTCTCGGAATATTATTATTATTATTATTATTATTATTATTATTATTATTATTATTATTATTATTATTATTATTATTATTATTATTATTATTATTATTATTATTATTATTATTATTATTATTATTATTATTATTATTATTATTATTATTATTATTATTATTATTATTATTATTATTATTATTATTATTATTATTATTATTATTATTATTATTATTATTATTATTATTATTATTATTATTTGATTTGATTTGAATTCATTTAACCCGATTAGGCACCCATTGGGTCCATGCAGGTGACTACCAACTTTCATATGTACATAGGAGGAAACCTTTCGGTGAAAACCCCCTAACCTGCCTGATAAAGTTCTGTTATATAAAAGTTTACCTTTAGGAAGTGCAATCACACTGTTGTGTCCAGTGTAGATACCTTCTCGTCAAACAGCCCTCGCTTCCTTTTCTCTTCCCCTCTCTCCAACATCAACCTCTCCACTTCCCCGACCAGTCGAAATTGTTCAAACCATCCTTGGTCTAGGATCCACTGCGTGATTCTTGCCAGATCTTTTGGGTCGTTCATCATGGCTTCAAATGATCGAATTTTGGCTTTCCTCCACACCTCAGCCCTACCCTTGACTCGTAAAGGGCAGGCCATTACCGCATGTTTGACGTTTTCCGAAGGGTATCCACACGGGCATCTTGGATTGTCAACTCCAGGAACTTTTCTTCGGTACAGATAAGATTTGAGCCCGATGTGCTCGCTTCTTATCTGTATGGCGATGCTACTTTGGGCCCTTTTAAGGTTTCGGTGTAAGTTTGATGGAGTCCCCCTAAGGCTCATCTTTTTTCTGCCGGTTATATTGTCAGTGTAAAAGTTGGCTGCTCTCCAGACTTCGGGGTCGGCTGTAGTCCTGTGTCTTAGGGTTGACGTTCCGGGTTTGGTGTGGCCAAGAGTTCGCCCACTCTTGGAACGCAGCCGTCTTTCCCATCTCTTTCTGTCCCTTTATGGACTCTTCTCCGCTGCATATCCTAGACCACTCTTCTCTATCTTTTTCCTTGAATAGAGATCTGCGGTTGTTAATTCCCTTAGCTTGTTGCCTGATTATCCGGCAGGTCTTTTCTATGGTCTTTTGGACCGGTGAGTTGAGAGTGAGCCCGGCGTGCTGCACTCTTCTATGCTTTAAATAAATTTCCATCGGTAAGATGGAGGTCTCATGTTCCAGCACTCTCGTGCTGGTGGACTTGTATGCTCCTGTGATACTGAGTAAGCATTTCCTCTGTATCGACTTCAGAGGTTTGACTATCCTTTCAGGGAGGTTTCCCGTTGTCCCATACTCGGCCCAAATAGGGGACCCATACATAAGGGCCGGTCTTACAATCGCACTATAGATTAGTTTGGCTTTATGAAAAGTTGCTCCCCATGTTGAGTGCGTTAGTCTGCTGAGCGACTGCACTTGTAAGTTCGACGTTTGCTGGACCTGCTTGATATGAGCGCCCCAATTTAGCTTGGGGTCGAAATAGATTCCAAGAATTCGGAGAGAAGGTTGAGGCGTGGTTAAGTGGCCCTTTATATTTAGAGTAGCTTTAAGGTCGTGTTTATTCCTTGCTCTAGAAAAGTGCATTAACTGGTACTTTTCTGGTGCGAATTTCACTCCATGCTTCTTGGCCCATAGCTCGCAGATTTGGTGCTGCTGCTCCAGTTTTCGACAGTTTACTTCAGTGGAATCCGACCAAGTCAGTATGTTGGTATCGTCTACGAATCCGACCGCTGTGGATGTTGGAGTTTGGAGCTTCGGGAGAAGTGTGCTCACAAAGAAGAGGAATAGTATCGTAGAGAGAGATGAGCCCTGGGGTATGCCAGTGTAGGTGTGGATTTTCTCGCCTTTAAAGGAGCCGAGAACAACTGAAGTAGTTCTATCTGTTAAGAAAGACTTGATGTAGTCGGTGACCTGTCTTGGAATTCCCTTTTCTCTGAGGTTGTGAATTAGTCTTTCGTGAGATACGTTGTCGAATGCACCAGAGATATCAAGGCTAAGGATTGATGCCACGCGTTTTTTGTCTTTCCCCCAAATTGTATGAATCTGCTCGGTTAGAAGTTCGACTGCTGAGATCGTGGACCTTTTGGGTCGTGCACCCATTTGTTCGTCAGGAAGAAGATTGTGGTCTTCTGCCGCTTTTGCTATTCGGTTAGCCACTAATTTTTCAAGTAACTTACCCAGTGTGTTGAGGAGAGCTATTGGTCGGTATGCCTTGGGTGTATCATATCTTGGCTTCTGCGGCTTTCTCAAGACGATTGTTGTCGACTCTTTGAATCCTTTTGGATGGTAACCTTGGGTGAGGCAAGCATTGAATAGGTCTGCTAGGACTCTGCTGAGAGTCTCCTTGCAGTTCTTGAGCAGTCGATTGGGGATCCCATCGGGGCCTGGAGCTTTGTCACTTGGTAGCTGACTGAGTGTTGCTTCAATTTCGGCAGGGGTGATAGTACAGATTAAAGTGTCTATTTCTTTCGGGTAGGTGGTCCCTTTGATATCTTGGATGTCCGCGTCGATAGGAGGGGGGAAAAAGTGTCGTGCCATAACTCTGGCTTTGTCTTGATCTTCGGTATGCATATTTCCCTCTGTATCTATGATATCTGGTAGTTGAGGTAATCTCCGGAGTTCTTCGGTCTTTTTCCTTGCCCATTTGGCGAGCTTCCATATCTTTTTGGGGTCCTTGGACGCCTCTGACACCGCTACTCTCCATCCGATCGATTTATCTTTCTTGATCTGAATTTTCTTTTTGTTCGTAGCCTTGTTGTATGCTACCCAGCTCTCCTCTGTACCCTCTTTCGTCCACCTCCTTCTAGCTTTTCGCGCTTCGTTGACCACTCGTGAACATTCCTGTGTCCAGTATGGCTTAGCATAGGGGGAAGGCCTTGCTTTGGGGATTGTTTCTTCGTATTATTATTATTATTATTATTATTATTATTATTATTATTATTATTATTATTATTATTATTATTATTATTATTATTATTATTATTATTATTATTATTATTATTATTATTATTATTATTATTATTATTATTATTATTATTATTATTATTATTATTATTATTATTATTATTATTATTATTATTATTATTATTATTATTATTATTATTATTATTATTATTATTATTATTATTATTATTATTATTATTATTATTATTATTATTATTATTATTATTATTATTATTATTATTATTATTATTATTATTATTATTATTATTATTATTATTATTATTATTATTATTATTATTATTATTATTATTATTATTATTATTATTATTATTATTATTATTATTATTATTATTATTATTATTATTATTATTATTATTATTATTATTATTATTATTATTATTATTATTATTATTATTATTATTATTATTATTATTATTATTATTATTATTATTATTATTATTATTATTATTATTATTGATCATCAACAAATGCAAAAAGTCGACCCCATGATTTCAACCGAGTTACCTAGGAATATGAATCTTATTAGGGATCCATTTGAGGATACAGCAGTAGAAATCCCAACTAGAGATGAGAGAAGTGGTGGGGGTGGATGCGGTGCTGCCGTGATACCAAACGTGGGAATCGCTCTGATAAAGTACAGGAAGATTCTTGAAGGACCTGAGCTTCCCAGCAGAGTATACAAGATGATTATTGAAGAAGCCATCCAAGTTATCGAAGAACTCAGGAAGCCAAAAGCTCACCCGCCTCTTAACCCGAAGAATAGCCGCGTAGATGAAAATTCAAACATGGCCAAAATTCTACAAGAAATCAAGTCTATCAAAACCACCATCTCCCAAACCCATGGACTGGCCCGTACGCAAGGTCAATCATGGGCCAAGGTTGCAAGTAAGTGTTTGATCTTAGTGTCTTTATTCTTCTTCTCACTATCTATCTAAGTCCACTTCACGTTGAACCTTAAGAAATACTATTATAAGGCCGCTAATCCTCATTTAGCCACCGATTACCTAAGCTACTTTCTGACATACCCCCCCAGGTTCAACGTAGTAGAACCTGATATCATAAGATTCAATGTATTTATTACATAATCCTGGACTTTATATCAACCATATTTAGTTGTTTAAGGAAGATTTGATGTCTTTGCAATGACAAGCATTTCGTGAGGCCATCAGCAGGCATTTCAGATGTTTCAATCCACTCTAGTTTGATCGTTCCATTCTGGCATTCTTGACGCAGCCAATGCTGATGAATGTCAACATGTCTTAATTTTGTTACCAGTTTTGGAGAGTCTTTAAGCATTAATCGAACGGTCTGTAAGTTGTCACACCATGCAGTGAGATCTTGTTCAATATCTAGAGTTAGGTTTCTGAAAAATCGATCCCAAAACTTCAACCATGCACACAAATGAGAGAGCGCCAAGAGTTCCGACTCGGTGCTTGACGTAGTAACCGTCTGCTGTTTCTTTGCGTAGTAGTCGATGACTCCTCCGAAAAGTTTAAATAAGCCTGCTTCAGAACTAGTCCGACCCGGTAAGTTGTCGCCAAAGGATTGTTATGCCGAGCTTCGGTGAACGTGCTCGTTCCGGCAGCAGGAGCTTAGACGGAGCGGTACACGGCAGAGTACGCTGGGGTCACGGAAGAGCCGATGCGGCTGCAGTCGGGCTGGAGTGTTTGGATAAGTTAAGCGATGTTCGGCACACAAAGAATATCTGTGTTTGCTGCATTTGATCTGGTCACACACAGACATATTCTTGGTATTAATAGGCTGAAGTCTGCCACATTGTAAATATTTTATTATCATTCTTATCATCTTTTAATTCAATCTTACATTCCTGCCATACGCGCAATTGCCTGCTCTACTCAAGCATCTGAATCCCTTTAGTAACTCTGCGCAATTGTACGTACCCCATCATATACCTAGTAAAACAGGTTATGAGCCCGGCGCTGTACCACGCATAGAAGCATTACTAAAAGTAAATAGATTGCTCCAGGTTCCACACCACCATGTTCCAATCCATGCACCGCGACACCTCCAAGGTTGTTCTCTCTCAAGGCGTTCCACTTGCAAAGTGGAAAAGTTGTCTCCAGGCGAAATTAGCCAAGAATAATGTCATAGGACATGTATTCCATAATTTCCCTGGCATCCGCCCAATCCTTCGACCCGCCGACACCACTGCGGAAATGAGCCCTGAAGATCCGGGTTTCTCGACCGCACTTGACGAACATCTCAGGGCTCTAGAGATATGGACTCTTGGAGAAATTTCTGCAAAGAACATAATCATCAGCAGACTCGATCCCTCGATGTGTCCTAGATCATATGATCAGATGACGGCTCTCGAGTTATACAAAAGCATCGCCGACACCCGAAAGGAAACAGCCACCGCACCATACGCGCGCGCATTGGAAACGTTCCTGAGGACAAGGTTTGTTAACACTGCAGATGACTATATTAATCGTTTCCAGGTACATCTTCAGTCTCTCAACGAGGCTGCCGAATCTCTACATGCAGCCACCGGGACTGAGTACCATGTGACCAAGGGCCAAGCCGCTGCCGTCTTTGTTCTCGGCACCAAGCATGTGCCATGGTTAGGTACATGGCGAGATCTAAGGGCATGTAACGACAATAATTCTTACACGTCTTTGGAAACTATGATGTCGACTCTTAGGGTTGTTGATGGTCATAGGACCACCACAGCTGCCGAAACTAACCACGCTATGGCAGCCCAAGGCTCAAATGTAGCCAATGACCCTGACGCCGAATGCAAGAGATGTAAGCATAGACACCTCAATAGAGAGTGTTTTAAACAACATCCCGAATTGGCTGTCGGACCAGTTGGTGAGCGATATTTAGCTCGGAAAGCTATTGGCAAAGGCAAAGGGAAGGGGAAGTCTAACGTTATCTCTGTCGCCAATCCCTGTATTTATAGTGATAGTGAGTCTGAGGACGGAGTAGCAGTAGCTGCCTCCGCATCTTCCTCATCCAATACACGCTTTGCTATCTATGATACCGGTGCATCGCACCACTTTGTCCCATGTGAATCCATGTTCCGTGACATATTTACCAGGCATAAGCCCATCAAGTTTGACCAAGCAGTAGGAAAAACATCACTCACAAGACAAGGTACCGCACGCATCGTCATTGGTAGTACTACCCTTGATCTCCATGACTGTTTATATTCCCCCAATTCCTCCTGTATAATCATATCGGCCGGAAGACTCCAAAGATTGGGCTCTATAACGCCTGACGATAATATGACAACACTCGCAAGAAGAACTCCACAAGGCCAGTGTATACCAATAGCCAGATTAATTAGGAAGAATGATGTGTATTATATCCACTCCCTGCCTAGTCATCATGATCAACCACTTATAGCAGCCCCAGGAGTGGCCAGAGTCTCCAACACTTCCAGTGCACAGAGATGGCATCAGAGATTAGGTCACACCGGGCAGAAGATTCTAAAGAAAACAGCACAATGCTCTAAAGGCATGGAAGGATTAAACACAAGTGAATTATCTACTTGTGAGACCTGTCACCTCAGCAAAGCACAACGGTATGTCTCACGAGAACCGAGGCCTACACCATTTGATCCCCTTGATGAGGTCTTCATTGACACTGTTGGAAAACTAACCACGGCATGTAATGGGCAACAGTACGCTGTTATCATTACCGACGCAAAATCACGTATGAGATGGGCCATTTCCACGTGCACCAAAGACCAAATTGCACCCCAGTTAGTAAAATGGGTCGAGCATCAACATCATCAGTACGGCAAAAGAGTCCGCACTATTTTTAGAGACGGGGGCTCCGAATTCTTCCGCATAAAATCCTACTGTGAACAACACGGGATTAGGACAGACGTCTCCGCACCTTATACGCCTGAACAAAACGGGACATCTGAAGCATCCAACAAGGTCATTCTGAGAAGAGCAAGATCTATGCTCATAGATGCACGAATGCCTGCATGTTACTGGCCGTGGGCGGTCGAACACGCATGCTTCATCACTAATCGTCTATATTGCCTCCGCACAAAATCGGTGCCGTTAATAGACTTTCTCAAAGGTTTGAAGCAGCCTCACTCAGACCAAATTGATTTTACCAACCTTCCACGCTTTGGTTGTCGTGCATATAAACTCATTGACCCTAAACCAGGCAAATTCGAGCCAAGGGCAGAAATGGGCTGGTTTGTAGGATTTCAAAAGAATACTAACAAAAACTTTCTCATCTATCACCCCCATTGGACACCAGCGCAAGGGTGGAAATGGTCTGAAAGCATCACCCCTCACGCATCCTTTAACGAAGACACAGTTTTTGGCGATGAACTAAACTCTATAGAACGCCAGCATACTACCAGCTACTGGGCAAATCTCAGTTCCATCTTCTCGGAGCCACCATCGACCCAGCCGCCATATCCATCGCATGACCATACGAGCAACAACACACCATCACGGCCTCAACCTACTTCACAACCATCGGCACCCCATCAATTCACTGCAGAAAATCAGAGGGAGCATCCGCCGTCTACACCTCACCACCCCACAGTCACCATGGAATCTGTAGAGTCATATGACTCACATGACTCACATCTACCAAACTCTATCATCAACCATCAATCAGATTCACACGATATTCATACTGTCCCCAATTCGCCAGAATCTGATAATTTTCCTTCGCATTCAACAGATCTGCAAGTCGTTTCAAGGCCAAGCCACCAACTTGCGGATCAGAGGGAGATACCCGCTGTGGAAATTTCGGACGATGAAGCAGAATCGACTGAGCAGGATGAACATCTTGACCACGTCATGACTGGATGGGATCCAGTACAACCAGTGGCCGGTACCAAGCGTCCTCACTCACCAGAAGACGGCATTACTAGGTCACAACGCGGTAGAGCAGTCAAGCGTGTTGACTATTATCGACTACACCATGGCATGACTGCACAAGCATCAACTGACCCACAAACATGGGACGAAGCAATGTCCAGCCCAGAAGCCCCACATTGGAAAAGAGCAGCTGAAGAAGAATTCCAATCTCTGAAGCAGAAGGGAGCCATACGGATAATCCCACACTCGCAACTACCCAAAGGCCGCAAGCCCATGAAATGCAAGTGGGTATTTAAAAGAAGTTTCTCGCAAACGGCGACATAGAAAAATATAAGGCTCGCTGCACAGCTAAGGGCTTTACTCAGCGACAAGGCATTGACTACCATGAAACCTTCGCACCCACACCTAGACCTGAAACAGGACGAATCATTCTCGTTCTTGCACACCAACTAGGCTGGCACAGAAAACAAGGTGACGTACCAACTGCATTTCTTAACCCTGACCTTAAAATAGACTTGTTTATGGAACTTCCAAAAGGGTACGAGAAAGATGGCTATGTCATCCGACTCTGCAAAGGCCTTTATGGACTCAAGCAAGCAGCGGCTTTATGGTATGATGATGCTAAGTCAACACTTGCCCAGCTGGGTTTATTTCCCACCACATCTGACATTTGTCTCTACACTAACAGTGAAAAGGATCTTTTTGTACTGATGCATGTTGACGACTTTCAAGTAGTGAGTCCACATCAGTCAAAAATAGACCAACTAATGAGTGCATTATATCGTAAATATAACCTCAAGACTGTCAGCACTGATCTGTTCCTTGGCATAGAGATCAGCCACCCATCAACTACGGTTCTGAAGCTCTCTCAAGGACAATACGCACGCACTCTTCTCAACAGACACGGTCTCTCAGACTGCAAGTCAGCAAACACGCCATTGGAACGCATGATGGAACCAAACAACGTGACGTGCCTTCCGCATGAAAAGACAGAGTACAACTCATGCATTGGAGGACTACAGTATCTCTCAAACAACACGAGACCAGACATTGCATTCGCGGTAAACCATCTCGCAAGATTCCTGGTCAACCCATCGAACGAACACATGCAAGCCGCACGTCAAGTACTCCGGTATATTGCGAAGGACCCTGACCAAGGTATAGAATTCACTCGAAACAACCATCAAGCAACTCTCGAAGCATATTCGGACGCAGACTTTGCAGCCGACCCATCAACCAGCCGATCGACATCTGGAATGCTAATCAGACTATCATCAGGTCCTATCAGCTGGTAATCACATCTGCAACGGGAGGTGGTCCTGTCCACCACTGAGGCAGAATACTTGGCAGCTATTGAAACCTGCCGCCAGCTCCAATGGGTCAAGTCACTCATTCAAGAACTAGGTATCACTAACCGCATTAATGGGGCAGCATGTACCAACCTTCACGTCGACAACCAATCAGCAATCTCACTGATCAAAAACCATGACAATCATAAGCGGTCTAAGCATATAGCGCTCAGGAACTCCTACTGCCGCGAGCAGCATCAAAATGGGAAGATAACTGTCACCTTTGTCCCATCAAATCTTCAGCTTGCTGACGCACTGACAAAGGTCAAGTCACCTGTGGAAATTCACTGAGAAGCTGAGAAATAGTCGTTACCGACAGAGGGAGTGTTATGCCGAGCTTCGGTGAACGTGCTCGTTCCGGCAGCAGGAGCTTAGACGGAGCGGTACACGGCAGAGTACGCTGGGGTCACGGAAGAGCCGATGCGGCTGCAGTCGGGCTGGAGTGTTTGGATAAGTTAAGCGATGTTCGGCACACAAAGAATATCTGTGTTTGCTGCATTTGATCTGGTCACACACAGACATATTCTTGGTATAAATAGGCTGAAGTCTGCCACATTGTAAATATTTTATTATCATTCTTATCATCTTTTAATTCAATCTTACATTCCTGCCATACGCGCAATTGCCTGCTCTACTCAAGCATCTGAATCCCTTTAGTAACTCTGCGCAATTGTACGTACCCCATCATATACCTAGTAAAACAAGGATGCGTCGCTTGCCGCAATGAACACAGGTCCCTCTTTGATACTTATTCCATATTCCAGTGCCAGATATCTAGTGCTATATAGATAATCTATAACACGATTGGCAGACTCGAAATGAGCTGGACTAGGATTCATTTGGACCTCTGCTAACTTATGAGTTGACTTTGCAATGTCTGGCCTTGAGACTACTGATGCAAAAGTCAAACTTCCAACTCTTCGCTGATATTCGTGAATTTGATAGTCTGTAGCGTTGCCATCCCAAGGCTTTATTTCTTCCATACTCATCGGTGTCGAACACGCTGCTTTCCTCAAGTATCCTTGGTTATCAATTCTATTAAACTTTCTTGTCACCTTTTCGATATACGAGTCCTGGAGCAGCCAGAGTTTCCTCTGAGCACGATCTCGGACAATTCTCAGTCCTAGGAACCATGCGAGCTCTCCAATATCCTTGACGGTATATGTCTCAAATAGCGACCTTTTGAAATCATCGAATGCATCTTTGTTCCTCATGTGATAAAATGCTGCGATATCATCCACATAAAAGCAAACAATTATCTTGCTACTACAAAATACACAGCCTGATTCTGGTACTTGCTTTAAGCCGAGGTTTGAGAGTGTTTTGACCAAGTGGTTGTACCAAAGTCTGGGGGATACTGATAGACCATAAAGTGCTTTCATGACTCTTAGCATCGAGCCTGGTACCTTGAATCCGTCTGGATATTGGATATTTATTTCATCATCCTCATCGAGGTCGGCGTGAGGGAAGGCGTTTGTTACATCAAATTGATTCGCCTCGAGGTCAAAGTATGCAACGATAGAGAGAACAGCTCTGCACATTCGAATTGCCAGGGTTGCAGCATAGGTATCTTTTTCTGAGGGAATTTGCAAATCTCCACGAATTACCATCCTTGCCTTATATTTTAAGAGAAAACCGTTATCATCAGTCTTATATGTGAAGACCCACTTAACGGGAATAGGCTTAGTATTTGCTTCTTTTTCCGGAATTTCCTTGAAGGTCTCCTGTCTTTTTAATGTGTTGAATTCCAGACGTGCAGCTGCAGCAAAACCTTCCCGATGAGGGTGCTTCAATACTTGGTACCAGTTTTCAGGCGGTGGTGGAAGGTCTTTTTCATGAATCCTACTTTTCATGTGTCTTGTTCCTTGAAAAAATGCTGCATGGAAGGCTGCCTGTATGTTTAAATTCTTGTGCACTTCCATGTGGAATTGAACTTTCGAAATTCTCTTCCTTTTGCCCTGGATTATATTTCTAGGATCATCTGGATCCCCACGAATCTCCTGCGTTGGCTGTCCATCGTTTGCAGAGCCTTTTTCAACGTATCCTTTCCATCTAACAAGCTTTCTTTCGTTGGATGAGCTTGGGCTTAATTGTTTCGATTGGTTATCTGGGAGCTCACTTTTTCCCGCATCATCTCTTTCTTCCTCTTTTACGGATGTCTCACAAGGTCGGATTTCTGGCTGTTTGTCTTGAGTAACTTCAATTACCTGTCTAGATTCCCACTCTTGCTCTATCTCCATCCTTTCTTGTAGACTTTCAATTTCCAAATCCGGAACTTTAATTGTTTCGATAATTTCATTTGATACCTGACTCCTCTGATTGGGGCTGTAGCCTTGTAAAAGGTCAAAAGTAACATCCCGAGTCGAAATCACGACATTTCTAGATGGAATCCAGATCCTGTATATATTGGTAGAGTCATATCCAACCAGATATCCAATCTCTGCCCTTGGAGTTAACTTGCTGAGTTTTGGTCTGTTTTTGATATGTGCAAAAGCCTTGCAACCATAGGGTTGAAGATGGGCAATCGATAGCTCAGGACTTGGTTCGCCGATGTATTCTTTCAGAAAACCCAACGGAGTTTTGAAGCCTAGGCTCCTGAGGGGTGATCTGTTCAACAAATAACCTGCTGTGGGGAAGACCTCTTTCCAAAGAGAATCTGGAAGACCAAAGATGTTTAAAAGTTCAGCTCCTCTTATCTGCAGTACCCCCCCAGATCGTTCCGCATCACCATTCTGATCCTGTGTATGAGGACTAGATGTTTCCACCTCATAGCCGTGCCCATTAACCCACACCAGCCATTTTGCGCCCAGAGATTTCTCACCGTCACCTTTCCAAACGACAATCATAGACCCCCACCGCCGTTTTACGTACTGATAGAATGTAATGAAGGTATTCAGAAGTGTGTCCTGGAATTTGTTTGGAAGGATATATACGAAATGCATATGTGTAAAATCACAGAGGAAATGCATAACGTAAACTTCCCCCTCACTACCTTGATTCATCTGAATCAAGTCCCAACTTACTCTCCAAAATGGACGGGTTGCTCTAGTTCTAGGATTTCGAGAAATTATCCTCTTTGAATTGATCATTCGACATCTTTCGCATACTGAACGCTCAGGCTTGTTTGTCGTCATCTCACATCCCTTGGTAACTATCTGAAGCTTTTTCATTGCTGCATCGTTCAAATGCCCCATACGAACATGCCAATCATTGTAGGTGCCGCGCTGAATTCTTGGTGCTTTGGATGAATTTCCATGAACAATCTTTTTCTCACCTTCTTCTGATATCTTAGTGTTGAAGGTATCTGCGACAAAGACCTTTGTTTCAAGATGTCCGATTGGCTCGAACTGTAAGACCCATTGGTTATACAACATTGGCGTATCTGCGTAATGTTTGCCATCATATGTGAGTATAGAGTTCCGTGTGTCCCAGTGAACACCAGCGGCAATCAAAAGACGAAGGCTAACAACACTTGTGTGGAGATTTGGAACACATGCCACATTTACCAATTTTAGAGGACGTCCATCTGTATATTTAGGACTCTATACTTTGACCGTGGCTGAACCATATCCAATTATTGGTATTACCGTATCTCCGGCCCATAAAACATCTGAAGAGCTCGGTACAAAATCTTCAAGTTTGGCTTTATTGTTGCATACGTGGAGCGTCGCACCTGAATTTGGAATCCAACTTTTTTGAAGATCGTAAATTGGTTTTACTACTGATTGCGAGACTTGAAAGTAAGATTCTGACAATGATTTTACTTGAGAGGAGATGGTTGTCACAACCTCTTAAGTGACTGCCAGAAGATAGAGGCTTGAGTTAGAGCGTGACTTGAGACGTGACATGAGACGTGACGTGGACGTGAGCCGTGACGTGGAGCGTGACGTGGAGTGTGGCTAGAAGTAATATACAAGACAAGAGTACCTGATAAAGAGGATATATTTTAACAAGACACAAGTCTGAAGAACTAACAACTCACAGGCAAATCTCCTATATATACACCAGACGCCCCGATACCTGAGGCTTTTCCTGCCATATACCAACTCCAGTAGAAAAGACTAGAATACTATAGAATACAGTAGAATTAAGGAAACAACTAGAAGTAATACCGGGCTGTAAGGAAGCAAGCATGGGGTATCAATTAGGATCATAGGCGCTAGTAGGGGTCTTATGTGAGGTTGAAGTTTACGTAATAGCATAACTTCGGACCCTGTTCGTGACAATGGTAAACGCACTCATTCTACTTGACGTGGCCATGGCAACAACTGGCGGAGAATCTGGCCTAGTACTAGAGGATTCATGAGAGGAGTTTGATGACTGATAGTCTTTCTTGGGTTTCCAATTCTTTCTCCGCTCTTCAACCTTGGTTCTGAGCACTGGATTGGTATCAATTCTGTGGGCAACTTTTTTAGCCTTTTCTGGATCCGGTTTCCAGTCTTTTGGACGAGATGATGGGATTAGATACCAACAAGTGTTTGGTCGATGGCGGTGTTAAAAATAACCAGTTTGCAGGGAACACTGAAACATTACCTCCATACAAATATCCATGGAACAAGTATGCGAAACGTACATCCACCCCTGAATAAAGGGCATCTATTGATGGACATACCAGATACCTATTATAACTGTAAAATAAGCAGGTGCCTATGCATTTATGCATTTATGTATGTATATATAAAGCCCAGAGTCACTTGAGAAGGAGAAATGCGATTGTAAGGATTATTAGTGGTAGCTTATTCAAGAACCCATCTAGTTTATTAAATCATCTTTTACAACTTCTATTCTCTCTGTTGATTATCACTACGCTCAAATTATTCTAAGCGTGCAAATTTTATCAGGCGGAAATGATGATTACCACATGGACACTTGTCTGCCTTTGTCTTGTTTGGATTTGATGGAAGTAACTCATGATTAGCAGACTGTTCTCCTCTTTCGTTGAAACCTGATAACGTTGGGAAGGCACCATGCTGCGGTTGAGCTTTCAACATATTTGCCGATGTCCTTCTGTAGCTTTTGAAAACTTTGATAATTGTCGGAAAGTCGATTATTTTGCCCTTGGATGTCACAATCAGAGGTCTGGGATGTCACCAGGGAGTCTGGGGTTGTATATTTAATATTCTTACTATTTTACAAAATTGAAGATGTAGAAAATCGGAGTTTGTGGGCGTCTATTTATACATTATTTGAGGACAGTGGGTCCAATAAGCGAGAGAGGTTGAAAGTGCAAATAATACAAACATTCCCACGTGACCCGGGATCTATGTAGGCGCAAGTCGGCTAGGTTGGCTAATCTAGTCTACAGGCGAAACACCGGTCTACCGACCGTTACATTGGAGATGTCCATGTTGTACATGTCCGCAGAGCCTTGATCCAAAGAGCTGACGACGCTCAAGAAATTGCGTACGGGCTTCATGCCTTGGACCTCTGGTAGCTTCAGTTTTTCCATCTTGTTGTATACTACTTCCCATTCATGAACCCATTCTTCGGCGTTTCTGCCTTTAGTCCATCTTTTTTGTAAACTTGCCCACTTTTCTTCTAGCTCTTGCTTATAGTTCTCATCATTTGGAGCGAAAGTATTTGCGAGATTGACGAGCATCTGTCGTACTGAATCACAGCCGTGGGTGTAAGTCATTATACTTACATAAATCGACTCTTGTACTTTGATTCGAAGATCACCAAGTGCTTCACACTGTCTTTCATATCTTCGAACTTCTCGATTGTATATATCCATGAGTTAGCTATACTCTTCTTTCTGCTCTGCGTCTAACTCTGCAAAGAGTGTAGTTTGTGATCCAGGTTTCGGAGCCCTGATACTACTGGGAGTTGGCCTTTCAGGTTCTGTTATACTTGGAATGTCTTCATCCTTGGAGTTAGGATCCACATATTTCCAGATATCATAATTTAAAGCAGATGTCTTAATAAGCTCAATCCAAGGTTCCCAATCGTCATTATGATGCAAAATCACTGATACTCTTGAAGTTGACGACATGATTTGATGTTATGGCCTTTCCTTCGTGCTGGTAATCTGGAGTGATTCACGAGGACTGAGAAAGCCAGAATTAGACAGTTGATGCAGTGGAATTTGATAATGCTTGAATAAAATTCTTTGACTGAGATGCAAACCGGGCTTATAACTGTTTGATCTTAGTGTCTTTATTCTTCTTCTCACTATCTATCTAAGTCCACTTCACGTTGAACCTTAAGAAATACTATTATAAGGCCGCTAATCCTCATTTAGCCACCGATTACCTAAGCTACTTTCTGACAGCAAGCCTCAAGCACCCGGAGCCATAATCAGGATCCAAGATGAAGGAGAAAAAAAGGAGATTGCCAAGCTCTCCAGTGAAGAACTTGTAAAGAAACTCGACATAAAAGAAGTGATAGGCGCTAAACAGATGATGAATGGACAAGTGAGAGTCTACTTTGCCGGTCAGGAAATTAAGGAGATGATGGAAAACCAGAAAGGATAGACAACGAAACTTGCCCCCACTGCCCAAATAGCTTTCCAAACTTACCAGGTACTAGTCCACGACATGCCCCTGTCCTACGATCCAGGAAACACGGAACATATCAACCAGCTAGAAAAATCGAATCAATTCTATTTGCAGGGCATAAAAATACAAAGAGCTATTGGAATGGAAGATTTAAAGTTCAGTTGTTAGACTGGATAGGATCACTTATCAATCGTAGGGTAAACTTGGAACAAGTAAGAGTCTGTTAACGAAGTTTCTGGAGATGTTTATTTCTCCCACTTCGAACACAGTGCTATCTACTAATAAAACTAACTAACAGTGATTGAGTGATCTTACTAATAAGGATTAGCGTATTGATGCTCATAATACACTTTAGGCTTAAGGTCAATGCGTGTGCGATTAGGGGATTCAACCTTGCACGATCTTCCTCAGCCATCTCAATTAGAAGCACTAATTTCATCATCCCGCCTCACTTTGGACCAAATATACTGGTGCACAAGTGACTTAACCTTGGCTTTGGTAATGCTTTCGTACATATGTCTGCAAGATTCTCTTCAGATGGACAATGTAGTAAAGTTAAAGATTCGTCTGTTACTTTTTCTCTTGTAAAGTGATAGGCTATATTGATGTGTTTTGTTGCATCGTTAAGCCTTGGATTGTGAGCAACATGAATAGCAGCTTGGTTGTCGGTCATTAATGCTTTTGGGATATCTTTGTCAACTAATTGATGCAAGCCACGTACAATCCAGACGAACTGTCTAGTAGCCGTTGACAACGCCATACATTCCGCTTCACAGGTGGAATGGGCTACAGTTCGCTGTTTGCGTGCTCTCTAACTGAACGTGGAGTTGCCAACTTGAAATATATATCCAGCAAAGCTTCGATGAGTGTCAAGACAATTTCCGTAAGATGCATCACAGTATCCAGTTAAAATTAGAGGTGAATTTATCTTGTAGGTTAGCTTGAGTTCGCTTGTACCCTTAAGGTAGCGTAGTACTCGTTTTGCCATACTAAGATGAGTAACAGAGGGTTCAGTATTATACTGTGAGAGGAGCATGATGGTGTATGCTAGGTCAGGGCGAGTGCCAGATACCACATACATCAATGATCCGTCAATCTGCTGATACAGTTGTGCATTAGCCCTAGGTTCTCAATTGGCCGCCGCAATGATCTTTTGGTGAGAGTCAATGGGCATAAAGACCGGGTTGCAGTTTTGAATAGAGAATCGATTCAAGATTTTGTTAATGTATGCATTCTGTGACAAGATGATACCTGCATCTAAGTACTCAATTTGTATACCAAGGAGCCAGTTGAGCATACCTAGATCATTAACCTTAAATTCTTTCTGAAGAAGGTTGATTGTGTCGTCCATGACTTTTCCTTGTTCACCAAAAAGTACTATATCATCCACGTAGATAGCAATTGTTAATTTGCCAGAGTTGTGGAGTAAAACACAAAAGTCAAAATGGGAAGAAGCAAAGCCGTGCGAATGGATATATTCTACCAATCTGAAATACCATTCTCGGGGCGATTGCCTTAGTCCGTAGATACACCTATTGAGGCGTGCCACATGGTTATCTATCCTGTACCCATCAGGAAGTTCCATGTAAGTTTCTTCATTCAGAATACCATATATAAAGGCGGTTTTGATGTCAAGTTGACGAGGTTTCCACCCCTTACTTGCAGATATAGCGAGTAGCAATCTTAGAGATTCGAGCGGAACGACAAGTGCAAAGGTTTCATTATAGTCAATTCCTTGAATTTGTGAGTATCCTTTTGCAACATATCTGGCCTTAAATCTTTCGAGCTCGCCTTGCGCATTGCCTTTGACTTTACAAACCCATTTACCACTGACGATTTTGCGTCCTTCGGGTCGCGGCACAACTTGCCACACATCGTTTTCGTGAAAAGATGAAATTTCATCTTCGAAAGCTTTTTTCCATTCAGACCAATATGCTGAGTGTTCCGCTTCCTTAAAGGTTCTTGGTTCTGGAACTTCCAAGATACTTATCAATGCCCTTTTGCATTCGTCATCGTTGACCATATTATTTGGTGCGAGCTGACTATTTGAAGGATGCACACGAGAACTTTTCCACCACTCCCCCGTAATCGTGTCATCGAACATGCGAGGGCGGACAAGGCGATTAGATCTGGTTCGTGACTGGGCATTCGAAGGATTGTTGGATATTTGGACTTGTGGAGCAGTTTCAGGGGCTGTAATGTGTTTGTCTGGTGGGCAAGTTTTATCAGTTGGCTGAGAAACTATGTTTATTTCAACTTGATGGTTATCTGAAATTTTCTTTGAAGTGTTATCATTTGGTGTTGGCACATTGATGATATTTTCGATACGTTTTGCAACGTATGGAGCAAATATAACATCAGTTGAGACAACAACATGATTTGCTGCAGGAATAAAAATTCGATAGTGGTGGGGCACTTTGGTGTAACCTACTAACAATCCTTTAACCGCTCGTGGAAGAAGCTTACTGCCCGAAGGACGCTTAGCCTTGGGTATGTGTACATAGCATTCTCGCCCAAAGGGTTGTAGGTGTTCTATTGTGGGGTTTTTCGCCATGGAAGGCTTCATAAGGTGTCTGCCCACAAACAGATGTATGATATAAACGGTTTTTGGTGTACGTGAAAGCTTGTACTGCTTCGGCCCGCAAACGTTTTTCAGTGATGGGTAAAAGCATTGCGCGAATTCCTTCACCGATGGAGCGATTTAACCTTTCGGCGACGCCATTAGACTCAAAATTATAAGAGGGTGTTAAATCATGACATATTCCCTTTTGAGTTAAGTAACTACTCAAGCTTTTATTGATGTATTCACCACCGTTGTCAGTTTGTAATGCTTTAACCTTAAAGTTAAATTGTGTTTTAATCTCTGCAATTATATTCGCAATAACTTGTGCAGCGTCAGATTTTGACTTTAAGAATTGAACAATTGTATACCTGGTAGCATCATCAACAAAACTGATGTAGTAGAGGGAATTTCCTAAAGATGATACTGGAAATGGACCACTGAGGTCAGAATGTAAGTATTCACCTTTTTCATAGGTTTTCCGGATTGCGGATCTAGGCTTGTTGTGAATTGATTTTGACAAGGCACAAGCTTCGCAATGAAAACTTTCGGGACGTTCAGGTATCACATTAGGGTTCTGAATAATTTTTAGGGAGTTGGATATAGAAGATGGAGCTGCATGACACAGTGCATCATGCCAAAAGTCATATGTTAAGCATGCATAATCTTGAACTTTTGGAGCAGATTCTGAAATCAGCGGAAGTGGTCCATTAAATGTAGCTTCAAGGTATGTTTTATTATGTTTTGTGAGCTTGATCACTTTTCCATCATCAACTAATGTATAGCCTTTATGTCTTTCTTGTCTCCAAGAAAACAGAGGATGCTGTAACCCAGGTACGTACAGAACATTGCTCAACTTGAATTGCGAAACAGTTTTATCAGATAACATGCAATATAAAGCCACTGTCCCCCTTCCCAAGACTTTCATGTTTTGACCCGAACTGGATATTACAAGTCCGGAACAGTCAGAAATACATTCGAATCTCTCTGGATATGGGCACATGTGAGCTGTTGCACAGGTGTCAAGATAAAAGTGCTTTTGACTGACCTTTTCGTTGATAGGCCTGACTAACGTCATGTGGGCTTCATCGGTAGAGGCAATTAGTTGTTTAGCTTTTTGTATATTTCTCTCCTTTATTTTGGGGCATTTAAACCACGAATAGCCAGATGCTTGGGTTGGATGGTGCTTCTTACAGAAACTGCATGACTTTTTCTGAGAGATGGCTGGTTTCATGGTTCTAGGCTTTTTGAATCCTTTGACTGCTGTAAAAAAAGCTGTTTCAGTAGACTCTTCATAGTCGAGGTCTATGAGTCGTTGCTTGACTTCAGCAAATGTAAGATCGCTCTTTGTAGTCAAGTTATCAACCACATTTCTCTTGTGGCGACTCAAAAATCCAAGTAGAAAATCGCGCTTGGCACGATCTTCTTCAAGGAAACTTGCAAACTTGTGCCGATAAGAATCCGTAGAATCTCTGGCCAGTTTGTGAAGTTTAGACCATTCAGTCTCGAAAGACTGAACAAAGGTAGTTAGAGAGGTCGACGTGTTGAAAGAGGTTTTTAGCTTACACAGGTTGCCAACTTGATAGACTAGTGCGTACGCTGTGTCTCTTTTGTATTGAGCAACCAAGTGCGTTCACATCAAGTGTGGGTCTTCCTTATCGAGAACACTTTGGATGATCTCAGGTTTGACCACATGAATGTAAGCAGCTACTGCCTGATTATACAACACTTTGTACGACTTCTGCTCCTCAAGACCAGCAATAGCCGTGGGTTTTACCCCTTCGACTATCAGCTCATACAGTCCCATACTGCGCCATATTGCAGTCATGGTTGTGGCCCATGAATCGTAATTCGCTTGTCCATTTAGGGGAGTAATGGTTGTTAAATTCATACTACGAATAGTGTACTCTTTGCAGAGGCTCGTGAAGAATGATTTGACTTGAGTAGTGGGTTCAGACATCGTGAGGTTTCTATTGAAATAGAAGATTAGCTTCGCTGTCTCCAAAATTTTAATTAAGTGAATTTGTGCTTTAAGCACCGGGCTCAGAACCTATTGAAATGGAAGATTTAAAGTTCAGTTGTTAGACTGGATAGGATCACTTATCAATTGTAGGGTAAACTTGGAACAAGTAAGAGTCTGTTAACGTAGTGTCTGGAGATGTTTATTTCTCCCACTTTGAACAGAGTGCTATCTACTAATAAAACTAACTAACAGTGATTGAGTGATCTTACTAATAAGGATTAGCGTATTGATGCTCATAATACACTTTAGGCTTAAGGTCAATGCGTGTGCAATTAGGGGATTCAACCTTGCACGATCTTCCTCAGCCATCTCAATTAGAAGCACTAATTTCATCTAGAGCAGCGTGGCTGAAGAAAACCCGCCAACCAGGAAAAACTGCTGGATCATTGATCTTATTGTTCCAGCAAGCAGAACACGCAGATAGAGCTATAAACAAGGGCATTATGTGGCGTTGTGAACTCAAAGCAACCGAGATTTTCCGTTCGGGATTCCGTGCTCTACAATGCTTCAACTGTCAGAGATACGGACACATTGCGAAGATGTGCTCAGCCGAGTCTAAATGCGGCAAATGTGCAGGGACTCACAACACCAGGGAATGTGTTGGTACTCCAGAAGTCAGGTGTAGTAATTGCGGGAGAAAACACGCTTCATGGCATCAAAGCTGCCCAGCCAAACTAGCGGTGAAAGCTAAGGCGGCCTTAAACCGGACCCAAGACCGAGGAAGCTACAGGCACCAAGAAACCCCACCAAAAGACTCCGAGAGCGATTGGCAAATCATAGGGTCAAGAAAGAGGAAGATAGGCACAACAGGTGCACAGGTAATTGGGGTAGATGGCGAAGTCATTGCCCACCGTGATCCTGGCAGACATCGGAAAACTCCGGCTGTCCCCGATATGTCTACTGCGTGGGCGAAAATACTGACATCTGCCAACGTGCCAACACAAGTCATCCAAAATGAACCCCGGACTGTGACACGGGAATATACTGCAGAGGTAAGTGAAGCACCGCAGTGCGAGATGCAGATATGAAGAACACCAATACTTTGACTATCATACAGTACAACGTGAACAAGAGCAAAAACAAAGTTCAGCAACACTTCCTCAAAGAATTAAACCCCTTAAAGCACCATGTGGTGGCCCTACAGGAGCCATGGTGCCACCCAACAGAAAAAATATTTATCAATCACCCTGCCTACCATCTGGTCTTTCCGGATAGCCACAAAGTCAGGACATGTATATACGTGAGCAAGTACCTGGAAGTTGATAAGTTGAGAATGGAAAAACCTCCAGTGGGAGCAGATGGAGATATCACCTCTATTAGCATCCAGAACAACGGCGGAAAAATTTATTTAAACAACATCTATAACGCACCACCTCTCACCCATAGTAGCAGAGACTTAGGTACTTTAAAATTTCTCCCTGAGCTTTTCTCGAAAGAGGGACCACATATTCTCGTGGGAGACTTCAATCTACACCACCCTAGATGGGGAGGACAAGCTGTACTAAGTCACCACAGATTAGCAGACGAATTGATCAAAATCCTAGGAAATAGAGACATGGAACTAGTACTTCCAGAGGGAACTATTACTTGTAGCAGTAGGGGGAGTCAAAGCACACTAGACCTTGTTTTCATATCAAAAGAACTAGAAGACACAATCACTTCCTGCCAGCCGGCGCTCGAACTCGAAGCTTCCTCAGATCATATTCCAATTTCAACACAGCTGTCAATCCAACCAAAAATCAGAGGAGAACCGGATCCCGGCCCCAATGGAAAGAAGCAGATTGGACAGCAGTGAATAAAAGACTAGCTGCCAACCTCCTGGAGCTGAATGTAGAAAAACTTTCGTTAAACTCTCGGGAAGCTATCTATCAGAGAGTGGCGTCCGTGACTAAGGTTATCCAACTAACAGTCAAGGAAACAATACCCCTAGCTAAATCGTCAAGTTTTGCTAAACCATACTGGACCCCTCAATGCTCCGAGGCTGTGAAAGAAACGCGAAAGGTAAGGAGAAAGTGGAAGGAACAAAATTCAGAAGAAAGCTGGATAGAATACGTAAAATCCACCAGCAAGAAAAATGCCTTGATAAAAAGAGCCAAAACCATAGGATGTGTCACAGATCAAGTAATAAAGCAATGGGCTTTCAAGTTGATGATGGTATTCTATAACTCGATTATGGAGAAGTAACATACACGTAGGCTAGACTAATATTTATATAAACTTCCCACCCAAGTAACGCCTTATCCGTCAGGAATAAGATTCTTATCCAGCCAACTCTAGAAGGTTCCTTATACTTCCAATACTGTCTTCAACTGTTATAAGGTTAAATGGGGATGTGGAGTGATTGGCGACTTGTCTAGTGATGGAGCTGTCCTTCAATGGAATAGTCAATTATGTGAATGAATGGTAAGTACGATATAAATGATTATACTAAATGCGTATAGTGGATGGAATATCGCCTTGATGGTCACGATGGAGACTATTATTCTTGCTGCTCTGACTATGGCAGTATCTATATACATCTTTCCTCCAATATCAAATATCCGATGCCTACTATGAAACTACAATGCGAGTTCTATTATTGTTTAAAAGAAGATGTTATACATGACTCATTAGTTTCAGCAACTCTGTCACTTGGCACGTTATCCATAAGCTTCAAACTCCAGATATCCTTGAGTCATAACCGAGTCAGCACAACATCAACAGCTGAACCGTGTAGAATGTTCTACCGAGCTCTTGCCCCATGTCGTTCGACTGTCTGTGCTCAAGGGTCAACAAGCGGTACCTTCTGGAAGGTTCTCTCTATGCTCAAGTCCCAGATCACGGTTGTAATCATAGCCTACGCTTAGTCAGCGCGGGCTACAGGAAGCAATCGGCTAGCAAGCCCTCACAGGATGGAGGGCAACAGTTTCGGAGGCATCCCGAGATCTGACAAAAATTTGGAAGCTTGCCAAATAGGCAAGACAAGATCCAGAAGAAAGACTGAGGCTACCCCAAATATCGGATATCAAAGACGCAAACGGCGTCATCTACACCGACGCCTCAGACATAGCCAGAGTCATGGCAGACTACTTCTTCCCCAAACCCATGGCAGCAGAAATGAACGACATACCCAGGACTATCTACCCTGCAGAGCTGGATAACATTTCTTTCACCATTACCCACGCGGAAGTTGAAGAAGTCCTTAAAAAACTACCGAACGACAAGGCCCCCGGTCCAGACGGCATCCCAAATCGACTCCTAAAGGAATGCATGACCACTCTAAGTAAAGATCTCGCAGAACTTTTTAATGCCTGCCTCTCCCTTGGATATCATCCAAAGGGGTTTAAAGAATCGACCACAATCGTTCTCCGGAAGCCACAGAAACCGAGATATGACACTCCCAAATCATATCGACCGATGGCGCTTCTAAATACTATGGGCAAGCTCCTGGAGAAGTTGGTGGCCAATCGCATCTCCAAAGCTGCTGAAGACTTCAACCTTCTCCCGGAGGAGCAAATGGGTGCTCGACCAAAGAGGTCCACGATTTCGGCAGTAGAGCTTCTTACAGAACAAATTCACGCGATTTGGGGAAAAGACAAAAAAAGAGTCGCATCTCTTCTGAGTCTTGACATTTCAGGTGCATTTGATAATGTCTCCCACGAAAGACTTATCCACAACCTAAGAGAAAAGGGTATCCCAAGGTGGATCAGACAATTCGTAAAATCTTTCCTAGAAGAAAGAACTACCTCAGTCATCCTTGGGACATTCAAAGGAGCTCAGATCCCAACTAACACAGGTATACCACAAGGCTCGTCCTTGTCCCCAATCCTCTTTCTGTTTATTGTCAGCACACTACTACCTATGGTACAGACCCCATCAACCACAGCAGTAGGATTCGTTGACGACACAAATATACTAACGTGGTCAAATTCTACGGAAGAGAACTGCAGAAAGTTAGAGGAACAACATGGCATCTGTGAGACGTGGGCGAAAAAGCACGGGGTGAAGTTCGCGCCCGAAAAATATCAACTAATGCACTTTACAAGAGCAAGGAAGAGACAAAACCTCCAAGCAACAGTCGATATACAAGGACATCTCACCTCGCCTCAGTCTTCCCTTCGAATTCTAGGGATCTACCTTGACCCGAAGCTCCACTGGGGTGGTCATGTAAAGAAGGTACAACAAAAATCGCACACCCAAATGCAGTCAATAAGTAGACTAGCACAGTCCACTTGGGGTGCGACATTCAAGAAGTCTAAGCTGTTGTACAGCACGATAATGAGACCGGCCCTCACGTATGGGTCATCGATATGGGCCGAGGCCGGACCAGCGGGTAAAATACCCGAAAGGATAGTGAAACCTCTCAGAAGTATCCAAAGAAAATGCTTAAAAATTGTCACAGGTGCATACAATTCTACCAGTAATAGAGTCCTAGAACACGAATCCTCCGTGCTCCCTATCGAAATCTACCTGAAACAAAGGAGGGTCCAATACGCCGGACTATCAGAGAAACTACCTGTTCAACAGACAATACTATCAGCATGCAATAAGATCAAGCTGCCCGCTAGCGGGAGAGACAAGTTGCATGCTGCGAACAAGAAAAAGGATATAGATGAATGGGCCGGAATATGTGGAGAGGAGAAAAGTGAGGCCAGACATAAAAAATGCGGGCAAGATAGCAGCGTTCCAGGAGTGGAAGGACTCCTGGAATTGCAAAAACAGGGTGCGACATACAGGCCATCGAGCACCGGCAGATCCAGAATCCTGGAAAGCGGCAAACATAGCCACCGACCCAAACTCTGGCAAGAAAAAATTAACCTATAAAGGTTCACCCTCCTCCATACACCACAACCTTAGCAGGGCCCAGAGCAGTATCGCTACTCAGATGAGAAGCGAGCACATTGGACTCAACGCTTATCTGTATTGAAGAAAGATCCCCGGAGTGGAAAGCCCCATATGCCAGTGTGGATACCCGACTCAAAACATTCGACATATGGTAATGACGTGCCCTCAATGGGCTAAGGGAAGAGGACAGGTGCTGCGGCGAGCCAAAGACATATCCTTCGAAGCCATGATGAATAGCCCCGCAGACATGACTAGAATCACGAAGTGGATTCTAACCCAAGGCTGGATTGAACAATTTCGACTTGCAGGAGAAGTTGAGACAGCTATGAAAGTTACTGTGAAGCGAGTGGGCAAAGGATAGGCTGATCGGTATTCACACTGGATGAACAGTGTAATAGCACTTCCTGAAGGATAACTTGGAAACCTGAAAGAGACAAGACAGGCAGAATCAGGGGGTTTTCACCGAAAGGTTTCCTCCTTTGTAAATATTAAAGTTTAAGACACCTGTATGGACCCATAGGGTGCCTGATTGGGTTAAATGAAATCAAATTCTAAATAAATAAATAAATAAATAAATAAATAAATAAATAAATAAATAAATAAATAAATAAATAAATAAATAAATAAATAAATAAATAAATAAATAAATAAATAAATAAATAAATAAATAAATAAATAAATAAATAAATAAATAAATAAATAAATAAATAAATAAATAAATAAATAAATAAATAAATAAATAAATAAATAAATAAATAAATAAATAAATAAATAAATAAATAAATAAATAAATAAATAAATAAATAAATAAATAAATAAATAAATAAATAAATAAATAAATAAATAAATAAATAAATAAATAAATAAATAAATAAATAAATAAATAAATAAATAAATAAATAAATAAATAAATAAATAAATAAATAAATAAATAAATAAATAAATAAATAAATAAATAAATAAATAAATAAATAAATAAATAAATAAATAAATAAATAAATAAATAAATAAATAAATAAATAAATAAATAAATAAATAAATAAATAAATAAATAAATAAATAAATAAATAAATAAATAAATAAATAAATAAATAAATAAATAAATAAATAAATAAATAAATAAATAAATAAATAAATAAATAAATAAATAAATAAATAAATAAATAAATAAATAAATAAATAAACAAATAAATAAATAAATAAATAAATAAATAAATAAATAAATAAATAAATAAATAAATAAATAAATAAATAAATAAATAAATAAATAAATAAATAAATAAATAAATAAATAAATAAATAAATAAATAAATAAATAAATAAATAAATAAATAAATAAATAAATAAATAAATAAATAAATAAATAAATAAATAAATAAATAAATAAATAAATAAATAAATAAATAAATAAATAAATAAATAAATAAATAAATAAATAAATAAATAAATAAATAAATAAATAAATAAATAAATAAATAAATAAATAAATAAATAAATAAATAAATAAATAAATAAATAAATAAATAAATAAATAAATAAATAAATAAATAAATAAATAAATAAATAAATAAATAAATAAATAAATAAATAAATAAATAAATAAATAAATAAATAAATAAATAAATAAATAAATAAAATTACGAGTACAGGTAGTGAATTAAGATCTATGTCCAACGCGAGTCACGCTTTCTTGTTAGTAACAATGTGTTCATATGTACTTAGACATGCACAACACATCTAAATTTCCTCTGAATGTTATGCTCAAGTATACGACCAAAACAAATTGTAAGGTTGGAACAAAATTTTTCTTAGGAATTATATCAGCTAAATTAGAATAAGACAGAATATATTTTGGAAATCCTCGTAGAAGTTTTATTGTTGATATTTATGTTTTATAGGATGAAGAACAAAAGATATTTGATTTACAAATCTATTCAAGTTGCGTAATCAATTTAACCGTAACCCACATCTCATTTGAAGTCCAGACCAATAACGCCCTTTTCAATGAGAAAGACATCAAATTCGTGTGGCAACGAGATAAAATTGATGAATATGATCAGCTTTAATATTTTGCCAAATAGAACCTAATTATGCGGTTAGGTTCATTACTACAAGGACTTTATATATCTCACGTTGTATTAGACGCAAAAATTTTGTAGTAGAATCCTATCTACGATACAGTGTCGCAAGATGTCTATTGCCTGCCCATGTCTTTGGCATTGCCCTAGTCCGTTTGAGTCGGTCATTTTCTTCGAGGAGAGTCATGTTAGAGGCGTTGCTTTGGTCGAATTTATCAAGCCACTTGCTATTAAGCTTAGTTCCTTGCTCCTAAACGAGATCCTTGAGCTTATCCAAGGATGATAGTATTCTTTCAGATTGCTCTCGTGGATCTTCGCATTCTTTGTCCTCGTGCTCAATTTCGTCTTCCTCTTCTTCAGGATTATAATAACTTTCCTCAGTATCGGATCTAGATTCAGCCTCAAAGGCTGCAGAAGCCTCAGTCTCTATTATTCTGAATTGTGGACAAATAATCAATCGAGGATCCACCCAAAATGGACAGGACCTTTGGCGGCGTATTTCAGAGAAGAACTTAGCAGGGTCTGTCTTTATGACCAATTTACTATCGCAATGGAATCTTTCCATCCGACGTCGATCACGTTTACCGGAAGCTTCTGACTTCCTACATTTATCTTCATCCTGAGGGCAAGCAAAGTTATCATAGTGGGTCCCTTCGGAAATTTTATATGGAGTAATTTGGCGGAACCTATGACCACCTGCCTCTCGAATGAGATTATTCAGCATCTCTACGGCCTCATTTAGTAGACTAGAGTCAACGACGGTTTCACTAGATACTTCAAGAGAATTGTTGAATGAGATGGGAATTTGGTCATAATCGAAATTATACGAAATTTCAAGTCGTTCTGGTTAGCTCTAAACAAAGTACGGTTTAGAACAGGCTCACAAGTAATAGAGATGGCTTACAGGTTTACTCCAACTACTAATTTAATACATAGAGCTATTCCATTCATCAACTTCAGGTAGGGATCGTTTTTTACTATGCTTTGAGCACATCTTGTATGGCTTGCCCTGTTTATTGACTAAGAAGTCGCTGTATGCGCGGTAGCGTCTACAGGTCGAGCAGTATAATTTATTCTGGAATTCCATGATAAAATCTATGAAGAAAATGTTTAATCGAAAGGTCACTGGGAAAATGTGTGAATGTTGGGTATATTTTGATGGGAATGGGGCTGTTGATAAATGTTGGATTACGGATCGCGTCAAGAACTGTGCAATAATTGCGGACATTAAAATGTGCATATAGCAGCATTTAGCGCAAGCAAATGACTAGAAGTTCATGAAAAGTCGCACTAGAGCACAATGTGGTCGAATTGGTCACAAGACCAATGAAAAAATCATGGGCAGATTGCTGTTCAATAGAGAAAAGTTCTTCATGATTGATATTGTGGCGCTTATACAGTCTTACAAATGTCGCGAGCTTTATGAGATCCGGGGGATCAACAGAATGGATATCCCGGCAGATCCTATGACTAAGACCAACCCTAACAAGGCCTTGGAAAACATAGTTGAAAACAATAAATTAGTAGTACGGGTAGCAGGCTTGGCCAAACGTAAATAACATTAGAGACAGAAACATTCAAAGGAGACCAGGTAACGACTAACACAGGTATACATCAAGGCTCATCACTGTCCCCAATACTCTTCCTGTTCTTTGTTAGCATAATCCTACCGATGTTACAAATCCCGTTCTCTGCGGCAGTGGGATTTGTAGATGATACTAACATCCTAACATGGTCAAACTCAACAGAGCAAAATTGCTTACAGCTAGAACAACAACATGAGATCTGCAAACAGTGGGCCAGATAGCACGGCGTCAAATTCGCGCCAGAGAAGTATCAGCTAATGCACTTCACAAGAGCAAGAAAAAGACACAATCTCAAGGCAAAAGTCAACATACAAGGACATAGAACATTACCGCAAACCACTCTTTGAGTCCTTGGCATTTATTTTGACCCAAAGCTTAATTGGGGAGCCCACGTGAAGAACGTACAGCAGAAGGCAGAAACACATATACAGGCTTTTAGCAGGCTATCGCAGCCCACGTGGTGAGCGACTTTCAAGAAAGCTAAAATTATATATAGTGCGGTAGTCAGGCCGGCCCTTACGTATCGATTCTCTATTTGGGCCGAGTACGGGAGCACGGGGAACACCCCCGAAAGGATAGTCAAATCTTTGAGGTTGATACAGAGAAAATGCTTACTAAGAATTACAGGAGCATAAAAGTCCACCAGCACGAGAGTGCTGGAACATGAGACCTCCATCCTCCCGATGGAGATCTATTTAAACAATAGAAGAGTGCAGCACGCCGGGCTCACTCGCAATTTGCCGGTCCTAAAGACCATAGAAAAGACCTGTCAGATGATCAGGCAACAAACAAGAGGAGGTATTAATAGCGGATCTCTATCTAAGAAAAGAGATAGAGATGAGTGGGTTAGAATCTGCGATGGGGAAGAGTCCATCAAGGGATAGAAAGAGATGGGAAAGACGGCCGCGTTCCAAGAGTGGGTGAACTCTTGGCAAGATCAAACCCGGAACATCGCCCTAAGACATAGA
This sequence comes from Podosphaera xanthii, assembly GCA_028751805.1. Taxonomy (NCBI): domain Eukaryota; kingdom Fungi; phylum Ascomycota; class Leotiomycetes; order Helotiales; family Erysiphaceae; genus Podosphaera; species Podosphaera xanthii. Next base: position 3,687,324 of record JAPWIX010000015.1, read on the forward strand.
GCCACCGCCGACCCCGAAATCTGGGGAGCAGCCCATTTTATTACGGACAAACTAACAGGTAGGAAAATGGTAAATTTTAGGGGCACACCACGCGCGATTCATAACAACCTCAAAAGGGCCCAAAGTAGTCTAGCCACGCAGATAAGAAGCGAGCATATCGGGCTCAATTCTTATCTGTACCGAAGAAAAGTCCCCGGAGTCGACAACCCAAGATGCCCATGCGGATACATATCAAAAAACGTCAAATACATGATAATGGCCCGCCTCTCATGGGTCAAAGGGAGAATAAAAGTCTGGCGTAAGGCCAAAAATTGGTCATTTGAAGCAATGATGAGCAACCCAGACGATATTGAAAGAATCACACAATGGATCTTAGAACAGGGATGGATAGAACAATTTCGACTGGCTGGGGAAGGTGAGGCGCAACTATAGCAGAGAGAAGACTCACGAAGGAAGCAAAGAGGTAGGTAATTGACGAGATGGTAGCCACACTGAGCAAATCAGTGTAAATGCACTTCCTGAAGGAGACCCTGGGAAAACCATTAAAAATGTAAAGAATTTAATCATGCAGAACCAAGGGGTTTTTATCGGGAGGTTTCCCTTTATGTATATATACAGCAACAGTCACCTGCATGGACCCACTGGGTGCCTCATTGGGTTAAATGAAGTCAAATTCAAATTAGAGGCAGAAAATTTGGTACGATTTACCGGACTTTGCTATTCAATTATAAATTAATAGTTGCCAATTTCAAGGATTGTTGAGTCATCTAGCATATTGTTACGGTTTGACCGTTGTACAATAATTAGGTGGCTACCTAATTGGTCACGTGATCGTAGACATATACATGTAATTTAGATTTTGTAGATGAGATTTTCTCCTCATACAAATTAATCAATCGACTTCATCATAACCAGCTTTTGGTTACCGTCACATTTTAATTTGTATCTACCTTTACGTCTGTTAATGAGCATATTGTGACTTCTTCACAGCTCAGGACTTCTCAGTGCGCGTCGAAAAGAAACGTTATATGACACGCTTTTCTCCACCACCTGACTCTGAATCTGGAACTGAAATTGAATTGACCAGATCCCTTGAACCAATCAGCAAGAGAATGTCGGATCATAACTTAAGTGACGAAACCATGGAAGGTTATCCAGCAACCATTCCATCAGGTCAGCCGTTACACCCTAGTAGTAATCCTGAGGATACCAGGGAACTTTATAGAATATTGGAGGAAACTAGAGCACAAACCAGGAATCAAAGCCGGGAGATCTTAAGCTTACAGACTATGATGGCAGAGATGGTGTCCTTGCTAAAGGGAAAAACACAAGCACAAGTCACCATTCCGACTGAACCTCCGGCTGCGATCCCACAAAATACCACAACCTCGACCAGCGCCAACCAACCCTCGCAAGCTAGCAAAGTGAAGCCACTCAAATGGCCCCCTGTATATGACCATTCGAATTCTAACGAGTGGATCACAACTCACGGGATACTTCTTTACATTTACCAGCGAGATGTGGTTGATCGGAAGATTATGGAACCATCCGATTTCTTTATGGAACTCTTCAGTCAGGCAGTGACTGGAGCCGCTAAAGCTATGATAACGGGCCCGTTCCAAACGATGATGAACAGCGGGAAAATATCAGATGCTCTGGGATTGCTTAAGGTAATGGATGACACGTTTCGCGACCGGAACGCTAACCAAAATGCATCGGCGCTTCTCTACGCATGCAAACAGTTTAGGGACGAGTCACTATCATCTTTCCTACCACGCTTTGAGCAGCTTCTCTCTCGGAGTTTAAAATCATCTGCCGAAGACCAACATAAAATACATGATTTGCATAACGCCTTGAATCAGACTACAAGAACACATCTGATCGGCCACTCTCTTCCGACCTCATTTCGCGAGTTCGTTGAGAAGTTATCAGTTGTTGGCTCGCAGATTGATGGGGTAGGCTTAGTCAAGACTAGGAGCTATGTTTCTGGTCAGCAGGGAATTTTTGACGACGGAACACGTGGAATCACAGGAGGTAAGTTATTAATAAACAACACCAGAAATAATTTCTTGATTCCTGCCTTGGTTCCGAATCCTGCAAGCTACCACAGTCCAAGCACACCACCCGAGAATGTCAAAGACGCCGATGGTGATACAAGGATGACCGGAGTAAATAAGACAAGGGCAAAGTGGGTCTCACCAAAAGAGTTGGACCGCCGCAGATCAATAGGCGCCTGCGTCAGATGCAGTAATCGGGGGCATAAGTCGCATAATTGTCAGCAACTACCTCCCCAGCGCCCGCAAACTGCGGTAAAGCCTGCAAATTTAGTTGTAGAAAGTTACGAAGACGAAATTGATAATGATGTAGAGTCGGAGGAGTTAAAAGACTAGCTCCTGGACAAAGTCGTGTCCAGGGGCTGGAAAGTGGAGTTTGCAAAGCGGTGGCAATGTCCCAGACAGCAGAAGATCGAGAAGCAACTAGAGATATGAATGGAAATTTGTTTATCATAGACGTATTAATAAACAATCTCTATACTGTGTCTACTTTGATTGATAGTGGATGTGACTGTCTCGCCGCCGTTAGCAACTCCCTTGTACGCAAAGCTAACCTACCAAGAATTAGAGTAACTCCTCGGAAACTCACAGAAGCCACCAACAGTAACCATAGCAGAGAAGTGATCAAGGAGATGACAAAGATGGAGTTGGATATTGATGGGAACCAGAAGACATTATATGCTTACATCATACCAAAGCTGTCGCATGGGCTCATCTTAGGAAAGCCATGGATGGAACGAGAAGATGTAGTTTACCATGCAAGAGATTGATACATTGAAATCAGAGAAGCAACTGTAGGTGGCCTTCCTTTGCGAGTCTGGGAAAAACAGAAAAATTTATCGAAATTGACGCCAAACATTTTGTCTCTTTCGGCAGGAGTTTTTCTAGCAACAGTTAGAAGGGCACGGAGAAAAAATAATGAAGCGTCCCAGGTATTTTCGGTTACGTTAGCCGATATACAAAAAGCACTTGCTCCAGACAAAAAGTCATCCATAAGCCTTAAGAAACTCCCTTCGAGATATAAAAAATTTGCCAATTTATTTAAGAAAGAGTTAATTGATAAGCTTCCACCTCATCGTACTGGAAGTGATCATGAAATTAAGTTAGAGCCAAACAAGGAAATACCATGGGGACCTTTATATGGAATGTCAAGAGATGAGCTTTTAGTTCTGAGGAAAACATTGACTGACCTGCTTGACAAAGGTTATATTCGTGCAAGTAGCTCCCCTGCAGGTGCTCCGGTACTATTTGTTTAAAAACCTGGGGGCGGTCTCAGATTTTGCGTTGATTATAGAGCTCTGAACTCAATATCAAAGGCTGATCGGTATCCTTTACCACTGATTAAAGAAACCCTCGCAAAATTGAGTAAAGCTAGATGGTTCACGAAACTTGACGTACGTGCTGCATTCCACAAGCTACGCATCAAGGAAGGAGATGAATGGAAGACCGCGTTTCGCACACGATTTGGGCTTTTCGAATGGTTAGTCATGCCGTTTGGCTTAAATGGTGCACCAGCTTCGTTTCAGAGATATATCAATGAAACCTTACGAGAATATCTAGATGTCTTCTGTTCGGCCTATGTTGACGATGTACTAGTCTACACTGATGGTAACTTAGCAGAGCATGAGCATCACGTAAATCTAGTGCTCAGTAAACTCCAGAATGCTGGTTTGGGCCTAGATATTGACAAGTGCGAATTCAGCGTAAAGAAGACAAAATATCTAGGTTTTATTATATCGGCTGAAGGACCAACCTCCTCAATAAAGATGGACCAAGCCAAAGTGAGGGCAATTTCCGAATGGGAAGCTCCTACCACAATAAAAGGACTGAGAGGATTTCTAGGATTCGCTAACTTCTATCGTGGATTCATCAACGGATTCTCTCGGATTTGCGCACCGCTAACAAGTCTCACGGGAAAAGGCACGCCTTGGAAGTGGGGACCGGAACAATCGGAAGCATTTGAATTACTAAAGAAAAAATTTATTTCGGAACCAGCTCTCGCACAATGGGACCCAGATAGGGAAACCATGTTAGAAGCCGATTGTTCTGGGTATGCTCTTGGAGGCTGTCTCCTTCAAAGGCATGGAAATGAACCTTGGATGCCTGTTGCATATTATTCTCGGAAACTCTCAGGAGCTGAAATGAATTACGAAATTCATGACAAGGAACTTCTAGCAGTCGTGGCGTGCATGAAAGAGTGAGATGCTGAATTGAGGGGTCTCGCGAAGACTTTCACTATATCAAGTGATCACATGAACTTAAAGTATTTTCTAACGACGAGAAAGCTTACTGAGAGACAAACGCGCTGGGCAGAGTTTATGTCCAGGCTCAGGTATAATCTTGTACACCGCAAAGGGTCGGAAAATGAGCGTCCCGATGCACTCTCACGTAGGGATCAAGACAAGCCAAGAGATGGAGACCCTCGTCTTTTGAGCCGAGAGCGACAACTACTAAATCCAGTCAAGATTAAAAAACTATGGCTCGGGAGTGTTGAAGTAGCAGAAGGACATCAAGTTTTCATGAATGAAGATTTACAATCTTTATGGGATCAAGCTCTGAAAGAAGACCAAAATTACGCCCAAATTATACAAGCAGTACAGAGGAATGAACGTACATGGCCTAAGGATTTAAAGGTGCAGACAGAAGGATTGGATGGGCCAAAACCATTGAAGGCGACAATTGCATCGTCTATTTTTGATCAAGAAAGTGGGATATTACGCTACCAAGGGCGAATCTGGGTGCCCTTATACGAACCACTAACTACAGCGCTAATTCAAAACACCCATGATTCAATTATTTCTGGCCACCCAGGCAGAGATGCAACTCTGGCGCAAGTAGCAAGGAGTTACTTTTGGCCGGGGATCAGCAAAGCAGTTAAACGATTCTGCAAGAATTGTCATGTTTGCGGGAGGTCATCAATATGGAGACACCAGAAACAGGGTCTTCTTCAACCGTTGCCAATACCAGATAGATTCTATCAAGAGCTGTCAATAGATTTCATGGTTGATCTCCCAGAATCTAGAGGTGCAACAAATATCATGGTTATTACTTATAGACTGCTTAAATCGATCACCCTGGAAGCAATGGATAAAATGGATGCAGAGTCGTGCGCTGAAAGGTTTTTATTATGTCATTGGAGATTCCACGGGTTTCCGCGAGCTATCACAAGTGACCGTGGAACGAACTGGACGAGTAAATTTTGGAAACGCCTGTGTGAACTAGTCGGAATGAAACAAAGGCTAAGTACAGCTTACCACCCACAAACTGATGGCGCAACAGAAAGAGCAAACCAAGAAGTCCAAACATATCTTAGAGCATATGTTGCTTACACACAACATGATTGGTCAGAACTCTTACCAGCAGCCCAGTTGTCAATCAACAACAGAGACATTATGTCCCTCGGAGGTGTTAGTCCTTTCTTCGCGTCACACGGATTTCATCTAAATCCTATTCAAAATGTTATCTCAGAATCAGTAGTGCCTACATCAACAGGAAAGGAAAGAGCCGAATCATTCATAGAAAGGCTAACCCAAATAACTACATTTATGCAGGCTGCTATGGCTGCGGTACAACAACGGTTTAAAGAGCGAGCCGATAAGAATAGGCAGCCGGCGCCTCGATATGCTGTAGGAGATAAAGTCTGGCTTTTGCTTCGTGACGTCAAACTAGACGGACAACCATCAAGAAAGCTGGCATGGCAACACGCGAAATATAAAGTAACAAAAGTCATATCGCCTGAAGTTGTGGAACTAGATATAACAGGGAAAATATTTAATCAATTTCATGTCGACTTACTGTTACCAGCTTACGATAATCCATTACCATCACAACAAATTGAAGATCGAAATCCGGGCCCTGTAACAATCAAAGAACATGAAAATGAAGATGAATACTTAGTAGATAAAGTACTCCGATGTAGAACGTGGAAAGGCGAACGCCAAGCGTTTGTGAAATGGAGCGGTTATCCTAAGCCGGAATGGACATCGTTGACTAATTTACAAGACACAGCCGCATTAGACAAATGGGAGCTTAAATGGGGCTCGGCAGAGTCTAACAATGGACCTCCAGCAAAAAAAAGGAGATTGGGGGGGTAATGTTACGGTTTGACTGTTGTACAATAATTAGGTGGCTACCTAATTGGTCACGTGATCGTAGACATATACATGTAATTTAGATTTTGTAGATGAGATTTTCTCCTCATACAAATTAATCAATCGACTTCATCATAACCAGCTTTTGGTTACCGTCACACATATCTTGACATGCACTGCATTTCAATCTGTAAATCTCCTAGACCACAATTGTAAATAAATCTATGCATCTTGTAACTCTACAACAATAATAACCCTATCTTATTCTGCCCTGCACTCGTACATTTGTTTATTCCATCTCCGCTTTCTTACACCCTTTCTTCACAGGTTATGAGCCCGGTAGTACTATCTATCAATTTATTTCTTTTTATTCGGGATGGAGAAGATCAACGTACATTTTGGAATCAATCCATCAAACGGTATGAATAACACGCCTTGTGGATCTGTCGAAATTCTCATATCTGGAAATTTTGCATCATTCAACTCCAGCGTCAGGGGAGTTCTTTCAACTGCCGGAGTGCGGTCAATCGTTGACGGCACAAATCTCAAACCCACAAGGTCGGCAAATGCGGATCCTGCGTTGGAGTAGAAAATCAGCAAATGGGAAGATCTTAACAAACGAGCTGTCATAATTCTCTTTGGATCTGTCAGCTCTGAACTGAAAACGGCAGACTTCGAAAATGCACTGGAAGAACGAGATGTGCCTACACTTTGAAAAGAAATTTCTAAATTGAACCTTTGTTCTGACGGACTGTTTGTTTCTGGGCTACTCGATAAGCTTTACACCATGCCCTTTGACCCTTTGAAGATGACAATTGCGGAATATCATCGACAACTTACGACGATTCAGAATGCTCTCAAGGGATCGGACCATGCACTTTCCGAGATTAAAGTCTTGCAGAGGATCCTGATGGCTGTCGGTACTGTTTCCAAAAGTATGGCTGACTGCCATCAAACTTGACTTCACAGCATCCTCACGAAACTCTCACTTCCCGCTACTCTTCATTTCTTTAGTCAAATATCTCAAAATCATTCAGCCCCCGAACCTGCAAACGCCGTCGAAAATAATACAAGTGGTGGCAACAAGAGTAGAGGGAGAGGAGGAAAAGGATACCGTGGAAGAGCACGGAGAGGAGGCTTCACAGGTCGAGGTAAGAAAAGCAACACTGGATTTCGTGTTGGAAATAAGTCTGCCCCAACAGCAACTCACAATGATGGAAAGTCAGGCTCCAACAAGTGTACATTTTGTCACAAAATGGGTCATCTGGAAAAGGACTGTTAGGCGCGCGACAAAGCTCAAAGATTTTACTTTCGACAAAAAGCTGGCGAAAAGGAGGAAAGTGTAAATTTGGCGCAAGATACATATAGTCAACTCAACCATGACAACTAGCTTTCTTCCAATGTAAATGCAAACTACGTAATGGAAACAGCTCTTTTATAAAAGTGCTCAAGACCGAGTGAAAGTACTCAAGGTTGGGTGAAAGTACCCAAAGACCGGGTGAAAGTACTCAAAGACCGAACAAAAGTTCTCAAGAATCATGCGAAAATGCTGAAAATTGTTACTCTCTCTGGGAGATCTGTTAGAATAAACCATAAAAAGAGTATAAAAAGATTTGGAAACAATGTTTCACTTATGGTTAAAGCACTCAATGCGTTGCACATTGAGAGTCGAGAAGAATCAACATCAGTAAGTGTTCTTGCGATTCCGTTTGAATTATTGACTATAGAATAGGCCATTTTTGAATACAAGGCTACATGGGAGGCCTCGCTTCTCGACGAACTTAAGTCCCATGAATAAAATAATACTCTTGAAACTATTGAAGGTAATTACTCTTTAACGATCGCAAACTAATCTCCTCGCTCTGTGTTTTGTGCAATAAACTTAAATCTGACAAATCAATTGCTTGAAGAATGTCAATAATTGTTGGCAAGGGTTACGAGCAGCAACACGGAATCGATTACTTCGAGACGTTTGCATCAGTAATACGATCTGCTACTTTAAGAGCAATAGTTTCGTATTCTGCTGTCCATGATCTAGAATTAGATCATCTTTATGTTAACACATCTTTCCTCAACCCAAAACTTAAGCAGCCAAATTATATGGAAGCCCCTCAATATTTTTATTCACTCCATCCATGGATTCAAGGTATTAAAAAAATTTTTTTTCTCAAACTCATTAAAGCTTTATACGGCCTTAAACATTCAATCCGGGAATGGTTCCTCAAAGTAAAACAATGTTTTCATGAAATGGGCATCAAGCAATGTGACGCAGATCCGAATTTGTTTATATCATCACCAAAGGGGGAGAAGGAACAAAGAGTATACTTAGTATTATTTGTCAATGATATATTAAATTCTGGGCCAAGATCTCTGGAATCTTATGTTAGAAAACTGTTGGAAAGAACTGGCATGAAAAACTATTATGTAGTCTTAACTCTTGATTATGTAACAGCTCTAAGGGAGAAAGCTATTGTGACATCATAATAACTCGTATCCGTATACACGACACGAGAAGGACTAGCCTCGTGAAGGCTCTAGCAAAGTGGCAAGTACCAAAGAAGTAAATATTTAGTTTTGCTAAGTCTAAGAGTAAGATTTTGAGAGGTCTAGATGGAGCTTACATGTGAATGATCATAAGAATCGCCATCGAGTGTCATGTATATAAAGAATTACTTGCACAGAATAGAAAATAATCAGAATTCTTTAATAGTTATGAGCCCGGATTTGCTCACTGCGCAACCGGGATTTTCAGATTAATTCATCTTCAGTTTTCAAGTTATATATTACCTCGTTTTCGTTGTCGACTCTGCGGAGGGTTGTTATTGTACGGACAGAATACACAACATGGACGATTCGGGGAACTTCACTATGCAAGGGCTCAAGATTATGGCCTTGACAGACTCAAACTATGTTGAGTAGAGGGATGTGATAGATGACTATCTTGAATCACAGAGCTGGGGAGATTTTATTACCGAACATATACCAAGTAATGCTGATGAAACGGTTAGGGCCAAAGCAGCAAAGATTGCTGTCGTCTTGAAAATTGCTGCAGGCAGTCAGAGGACTTACTTACTAGGGTTTAAAACACCAAAGGAGATTTTGGAAAAACTGGAGGAAGTTAATGGAGGATCCAGCAGAGGAACGCTGTCATCACTTCAGTCTCAGTTTTTTTCACCTAGTTTGAAGAGGAAAGTAGATGATGTTGCGTCATTGCTATCACAATTACAAGCCCATATAGGGGGAATTTCGATGCAAGATAAACCCACAGATTTGTCAAAGAAAGACGCCTTACTCAAATGCTTTTCGGAGAAATATTCAACAACAGTGGCAACGCTGAGGATAGTGGCGGCAGACTTCACTTTCGCACAGATTGTGGAAAGACTTAGACAAGCTGAATTTGAGACAAAAGAGAAGCCGGATGATATTGCATTCCGTGCTGAGGGTAGTTCATCAGGTGACACGAAAAAAGGAGACTCCAAAGTGTTACTATTGTGGAAAACCTGGACATATCAAGCCGGACTGTAAAAAGAAAAAGCGAGATGATAAGGACAAGCAGAAAAAGGTCGAAGACACTAAGCCGGAGACCGCAGGTATCGCATGGATTGCATGTGGTAACATAAATATTGGAACTAATGACTGGTGTGTCGACTCAGGAGCAACAAGTCATATGACATCTGACGACAGTATCTTTGTCAAATACGAAAAGTTTAGCTCAACAGTCGGAACAGCGAAAAGCAACTTGAACCTTCATGTCGCCGGTCGGGGTAAAATTTGTTGTCCCATAAATGGTCAAAATGTCATTCTTGAGGGAGTCCTTCATATTCCAGAACTTCATTCAAATCTTCTCTCTCCTGGTAAACTCACTTCTTAAGGTCTCTCAGTTAATCTTGGGGCAAAAGAGGTTACTATTAGCCGCGGAAAGAAAGTTAAGGCAAGAGGTCCCAAAGTTAGTGATACGTGGATTTTACGTGCATACCAAACTGAAGAGTTAGCACGAAGAGCTGATTCAGTAGGACAGGAGCAGACAATGTTGTGGCATCGACGCCTCGGGCATCCTGGACCAGAGAAACTAGGTCAAATATCTCAAGCGGTAAATGGAATGCCAATAATCAAGAAACAAGATTCTCCTGAGTGCAATACATGTAGCCTGAGTAAGTCTACAAGGATCCAGAATCAAAAAGCACCAATTTATCCAGCAATTAAGCGACTGGAGAGAGTTTTCATGGATACTTGGGGTCCTTACAAGTATCCTTCAATTGGAGGTAATCGCCACATGTTCGTCATTGTGGATGAATTCTCTCGTATGTGTTGGGTCTATTTTATGACTCATGAGTCCAATGTATTGGATATACTACCAGGATGGAAACACCAAGTAGAACTTGAATCTGGGGATAAACTGATTAAAGTTCGATCAGACGGCGCGCCGGAACTCAAGAAAGCTATCAAAAAGATAGAAGTTGTCAGGCGCAGATTCTTGGGAGCGCAGGGCGAAGTCTAACAATAACGACGCGGGGTATAGGAACACGATGAGGAACGCGACGGGCGTTCGGGACCGAAGGCGAATAGGGGATATGGAGGAGCACGATGGGCACTCAGAGGATACAAATAGCAAGAGGTGACGGAAAGTCACTAGAGAGACAGGAGGACGAAAGTCGGGTTTGTCAAGATTACAACTAATCCTAAAGACAGAAAACAAAGCGTGAAGCTTCCAGAGCTAAGGGGGCGAATTACTTAAATACATACTTGAGAATCCGAAGCGAAATGAGGTGACACTAATATCTACGTCTGAGCCTAAGCCTGAGGCATTCAGTCTAGTCAGGAGAATCCTGACATTACCCTTCCCTATTTTTAGAATGTGAGCTCCCGCGAACGTGGCGCATCTGGATAAGCCTCATGGAATTCTTTGACTAGTTCTAGGCAACTGTCTAGGTGTTTAGGTGGTTCTCATGTATTGTCGTTGTCATTTGTCCAGTGCACCAAGTACTGGACTTTTTTGCGACGGACTCGAGTATCTAAAATAGCTTCCACTTCGTGTACTTCATGTCCAGAAGGAGCTATTTCAATCGGTGGAGGTGGGTGTCGGTGTTGTGAGGGATAGCCGACATGGGCGGGGTGGAGTAGGCTGATGTGGAAATTGTTGTCGATTCGAAGTTGGAAGGGTAGGTCTAATTTAGCAACCAACGGTGTTTTCATAGCGGTTATACGCCATGGACCAGCACGGATATGATCAATTTTTTTAGATAGTCTTGTGAGAGCTAGATTTTTTAGTGAAAGGTATACCGAGTCTCCAACTTGATATCTTGGGGCGGGGAGACGCCTTTTGTTTGCGTAAATGGACTAGAAAGCTTGCGCAATAGTCATGTTCTCGTTACATAGTCTTGTTATATCTTTCATGTGTTTAACAAATTCCGGAAGGTCTCGTGGTTGTGGAAGATCTGACTCAGGCCTAAAATCTAACCTGGGGTGGTGGCCAAAAGAAGCAAAAAAGGGGGAAATTCCGGTGGACGCGTTTACATGGTTATTAAAGCAATACTCTGCTAGGGGAAGATCTTTCACCCAATCGTCTTGACGGTGGTTTACGTAGTGGCGCAGATAAACTTCTAGCGTTTTATTTGCCCGTTCGGTTTGCCCGTCAGTCTCGGGATGGTTGGATGTTGAAAGCCGATGGGTGATGTTTAATCGCAAGCAAATTTCTTTCCAGGTTTTATCAATAAATGCACGACCTTGATCAGAGACTAGTGAATCCGGTTATCCCACAAAACGTACGACATTAGACAGGAACGCGTCAGCAGTCTCCTGTGCAGACGGTCTTTCGATTGGTATAATCCACACTCGCTTGGTCAGACGATCAACCACCTGTAAAATGAACCTATAGTTGAAGTCTATAATTTTGCAAGTTGGGAGAGGACCAATGAAGTTGAGGGTAAGATGGCGGAATAAATTCTCTGGGGGAGATAATGGTTGGAGGAATCCATAAGGCTTCTGAGTCGATGGGTTGTTCCTTTGGCATGCTTTGCATCCTCGGGTATATTTGGAAACGTTCTTGTGGGATTCAGGCCACCAGTATCGACGCGATAATAAGCTGTAGAGAGCGGCGGCTCCGCGATGCCCGTAGAGTGGGGAATCATGAAGATGTTTAGGGAGGGTTTCGCGGAGAGTACTTGGGACATATTCTTTATTATTTAATGTAAAAGAGTGAGTACTTAACGCGCAGCTGGCTAACTGAATATCTGATCTCGTGATTGTATTATCTTGGAGAGCTGTCCGGATTTCTTGACAGTATTTATCATTGAGGCAATGCCTTTCCCAATCGTTTAAATCGAGTATAGGGGCTAGGGATGGTTCTGCTGGATTGTTGTCACTGGGGGAGGTGATTTCGATTGGGCGGAGAATATGTGAAGGTTTAAGCAGGGTTTGGAATTGGTGTTTGTTGCGACTGTCGGTGTAACAGCTGGTGAGCTGAATTGTTCCTGTAGCCTATGTGGCGCATAGGCGTGCATAGACCTTACAGGGATAAGGACATGGCGCATGGGGCAATGTGCGTGGGGCAAGGTAAATGGGGCACGGTGCACAAGGCATGATCAGCTATGAGATGGCGACTAGCTGAAACGAGAAGTACCCTTGATATACGTAGGCTTGCTATCACAGGGACCTTCTGATACACGAGGATTTTCAGGAACCTTTATTGATATTAGGGTTGGGGCGAGTCATTAAACTGCAGTGAGGGTTGTATATAGACTTATTGAGTAGCGATATAGTTTACTTCCTTATAGAATTGAATATTTACTACCTCTACACACTTAGCTGCGCAGGCGCTCCTGTCTAGACTGTGACAGTCGGTGCTTTCTGGGGTCTTGTCGGCGCTGATTCTGGTTAGTGCATCAGGCTTAGAACCTTTAATTCCAGGTCTAAAGACGATTTTGAAGTCAAAATCCGCGAGTAGCTCATTCCAACGCACTTGTCTACGGTTTAGTTTTTTGTTGTCGAGAATCGTTCAAGATTTTTGTGGTCAGTGAGGACGAGCGTAGAGGCCTATACAGAACCGAGCTCGGAAGTCCATGCTTTAAACGCGTTAACTATAGCAAGTAGTTCTTTATCAAAGATCTCGTAGTTACATTTGGCTGGTAGCATTTTTTTTGACATGAAAGCTACTGGCCGGAGCGTGCCGGATTGATCATACTGCGAGAGAATAGCTGCAGTCACGTAATCGGAAGCGTCAGTTTCTAAGACTGTTTGACGATGGGGGTCAATGTGAGCTAGCATGGTTTCGTCTTTAAAGGCTCGTTTGATCTGTTGAAATGATGATTTGCAAGTGGAGTCCCAGGCAAATTGAGCGCCCTTTTTGGTCAAACTGGTTAAGGGGGCAGCGAGGCGAGAGAATTCTGGGATAAAGCGACGATAGAAGTTTGCAAAGCCTAGGAATCTTTGGATATCACGGACCGAGCAAGGAGTGGGCCATTCTTGGATGCATGCAACCTTGTTTGGGTCCATGCTTATTCCTTGTGTGGATACGACGAGACCCAGATAGGTTACCGACGTCATTTCAAAACTACATTTTGAGATGTCGACCTCGAGGCCGTGCTCACGCAAACGGTCAAGTACTGTTCTCAAGTGTTGGCAATGGTCCGTTAGATTACTAGAATAAATCAAAATGTCGTCCATATAAGCCGTGCAGTACTGGTCTAGGAGACCGCGGAGGGCGTGGTTTATGTAGGCCTGGAATGACGCTGGTCCGTTACAAAGGCAAAAAGGAAGTACTAGGGGTTCGAAAAGTCCATATCGACAAGTAAATGCCGCTTTCCACTCATCACCTTCCTTTACTCTGAGTTTGTTGAATGCAGATATTACATCCAGTTTTGTATAGAACTTTGCTTGAGATAATTGGCTGAGGGTTTCGGAGATCAGCGGGAGTGAGTGCCGATTCCTTACGGTAATTTCGTTTAATCCACGGTAGTCGATACAAAATCTAAGATCGCCGTTGGATTTCTTGACAAAGAGAACTGGAGCGGCTGCCGGGGAGCGAGAGACACGAATAAATCCTTTAGAGAGCTCCTTTTCTAAGTACTCCTGGAGGGTCTTAAGTTCGTGCCTATTTATAGAGTACGGACGTGCGACAGGAGGTTGTTTGCCGGGATGAAGGTCTATGGCGTGGTCCCACAAACAATGGGGCGGAAGAGTGTTGGCCTGTTTTCGGTCGAAGACGTTCAGAAAATTGTGATACTGGGGCGGTAGAAAATCTTTGGGATTTGCATCCTTGGGAATGACAATGGTTACATCGCGTACGCGTACGCGAAAGCTAGGAAGCCGTTGCATGTCACCTTCAAGCGCGACATCAAGGTCTCTAATACTTAAAGCAAAAGTTTCATTTGATGGTTGTTGACTGATTACGGCAAACTCGGCAGCCGGGATTTGTTTAGGGTGGCATTCAGTGCGCTGCTTCGGGTGTAGAAGACTTGTCTCTAGGTTGGATACTTTCCCTGACTCGAGAGCTTGGAGCGTTGTATTGTGGTAGGAGATGGTTGTCTCAAAGAGGCAACAAGAGTTTTCTAGACATGGTTTGCCAAACGTGATCGTGTGGTTTTTCCAGTTCACGTAGGGACAGTGCTTTTCTAACCAAGGCAGACCTAGGACAAGGTCATGTTTGCAGGTTGGGATAATATATGCATCAATATTCTCCTTATGGTTGTTAAGGGTCAAAGAAAAATTTACGTAACTAGTAACTTTCGAGTTCATTTTACCCTCGAAGCCCAGTATTGCGATGGGTGACTTTAAAGGCTTGGGCGTTAGTGAGAGGCGATCACAGAATTGGGTAGAGACAAAAGCAAAACCAGAGGCGCCAGTATTGACGAGAGCAACGAAAACTTCATTTCCTATCCTTGTATTTATATACATGTGACGTGATATTGAAATTTCAGAAATACCCAAGTGTACTAAAGAAAGGGACTCCAACGGACGACTTTTCGCTGGAGTTAATCTTTTAACTGATCCGAGTCAGTGGGCAGCGTTTCTATATTCGCCAAAGTGCGGGCTACAGTGGAGCAATCTGCGGTGGCATGTGTCGTGACTCCTTGTACTTGGATCTGGAACTCTGGGACACTGACGATACCAGATAATGTCACGTAAGCTTTTGTAACAAATGACAAGTGTAGATGTGGATAACCTGACTTCTTGAATCCTGACTGGACTAGATGCATAGAATAAATACAAGACTGAAAGCTGGAGAGCCTTCAACTAGAAGGCCTAACCACTATTTATACATGAGTCTACCTAGTACATTCCCTAGTACTGGTTACTAGAACCCCATCCCATTGAACGCCAGCAAATATTGTAGAACACCCAAAATACCGTCGATTGAAATAGAATTCCATAGAACTGTGCAATGCCTGGAATTCAATTGTTGTTAATAACGATCAACAGGAAAAGTCCAACAATAATAACAATATTAAGTAATTAGTGAAGATCGGCAAAATAATTTATCAACGTCATTGAAGCCATTGATAAAGATTGACAAAATGCATGAAAACTAACGCCAATTAATTAAAGACAATATGTGAATAAAATTTATGCAAAAGAACTAAATGAATTCAAGCCGAAACGACTAGCTTCAGCGGGCCGTTCCGTGACAGCATGACCGGATTTGTTGCAGGGGACACATCAGCCCAGGGCTCGTCGGGCGTCTTTTGCCTGTTGAGTTAAGCGTCCACTGGGGAGCCTGTGCTGAGACACAGGGTCCAAATCCATGGCTGACCCCCCTTGGGAGACGGTGAGTTCTGGGGGAGCAGGAATGGTAGGCCTGCTGGGGCCGATAGGGAGGAAAGGATTTGGGGCGGACGTTGATGCTGAGGCGGTAGAAGTGTGGAAGGGAGTGTTGATTACCTGGATGTTAGCATCCTTTTTTCGGAGGTAATTCACGAATTCGTGATATTCGGATGGAGCGTCGCTAGCTGCGTTAAGTAGTGTTTGCAGTTCTTTGGATAGGCGACGCTCCAGCATGGTTTTCCACTGCGATTTGTCGTGAGTTGCATAAGTCGAGTCGGCCAAGTTGTCTTCAAAAACTGAAATGAAGTCATGGAACTTCATGTTTTGTTGATACAGCGTTTCCACTGTACGGCTAGCTCTTTCGACCAAGCCAGGGTCTTGGCAGCGTTGTCTGAGCGCCGTGAAGAATTGTTTAATGGTATTAATTTCCGGGGGAACAGACGGATCCTCGTGGCACCGGAAACAAGTACGCATTTTCCCTAAGGCCGAGGGTCCAAGGCATCGATAAGCGTGACAAACCTTAGAGCCTTCGTCAGGAAAGCACTCTGGCTGGTCTAGGAACTGATTGTGGAGCTGTGAGACAAATGCCCTTAAATTTCAAGATCTTCCATCGAAGGGTGTCGGCGGCGGAGCGGAAGGGCGGTGGGGCGGAGGTGGCGGGGGTGGAGGAGGAACCGGAGGCTGCGGAGCCGTGTAGGCTGGTGGAGCAGTTGATGAGACAGAGGCGGTTGCATAAATTTTCGCGACGCAATTGGGATCAAGTTGTATTACGGGCCCGAGGACTCCTGGAGCGTTGAGATAGGCTATGCTCCATAGCTCAGGGGGGATCATAGGC
Source organism: Podosphaera xanthii (assembly GCA_028751805.1). Taxonomy (NCBI): domain Eukaryota; kingdom Fungi; phylum Ascomycota; class Leotiomycetes; order Helotiales; family Erysiphaceae; genus Podosphaera; species Podosphaera xanthii. The sequence goes on from JAPWIX010000015.1 coordinate 3,704,063, forward strand.
ATTTCAGAATCTTTGGTATCCATAAATTGCTCGGGAGTGGAGAAGGTGTTTGACATCGTGGACTGTGGAAGTAGGGTAAAAAATAATTTACTACAGACGCTTTGTAATGTCAGGCGCAGATTCTTGGGAGCGCTGGGCGAAGTCTAACAATAACGACGCAGGGTATAGGAACACAATGAGGAACGCGACGAGGAACGCGACGAGGAACGCGACGGGCGTTCGGGACCGAAGGCGAATAGGGGATATGGAGTAGCACGATGGGCACTCAGAGGATACAAATAGCAAGAGGTGACGGAAAGTCACTAGAGAGACAGGAGGACGAAAGTCGGGTTTGTCAAGATTACAACTAATCCTAAAGACAGAAAACAATGCGTGAAGCTTCCAGAGCTAAGGGGGCGAATTATTTAAATACATACTTGAGAATCCGAAGCGAAATGAGGTGACATTAATATCTACGTCTGAGCCTGAGCCTGAGGTATCCAGTCTAGTCAGGAGAATCCTGACAGGAGTTATACACGAGACTACGACAGCCAATACGCCGGAACAGAATGCAAAAGTTGAGCGGATGAATCCTACTATTGTGACAAAAGCTCGTTCAATGTTAGCAGGACCAGGCTTTCCAAAACGTTTGTAGGCCGAGGCTATGGCGACTGCATGCTATTTGAGGAATTTAACACCATCAGTTGATAAAGATAAGTCAACTTATGAGATCTGGATTGGTCAACGTCCTAATGTTGGACATCTAAAAGTAGTTGGTTGTGTTGCCTACGTTCATATCAACAAGAAGAAACGTGATAAGCTTGATCTAAATGCGAAGAAAGTGATATTTATTGGTTATCGGAGGACGACTAGACAGTATCGCATTCTAGATCCGAGAACTGGAAAAATTACCAAAAGCTCCCATGTCACATTTATAGAGAGTCAGAAAGGATGCTCATTAATGGAGGGTACTGACGAGTCAGTGTTGTATCACCCAATTAACAACATTAATGAAGAAGATTTTGATCCAGAAGAGCATGTAGAAGATCAGGAGGAGCGACGGAATTATATTAACTTGCCTGACTTCCATTCGACTGAACCATCTGAGGAAATTAGCCAACGTCAAGAAGAACCAGTTCAGCAGGTATCTGAGCTGTCGGAAAATACTGAGGTTTCCGACTCGACGAGCCAGCGGTCACAACGTGAGAGACGTGCACCAAATCGACTTATATAGGAACTTGGACGACAAGCCGATAAACTACGTTCACAACGAGACCAAGCCGGACTGGCATTTGTTGCTCATAGATCAAGGTTAGATGATACGCCTAAGTCGTTTAAGGACGCAGTAAAGCATTGGAAATGGCATGATGCTGTCAGAGAAACTCTTGAATCACTAATCGCAAATAACACATGGAAAATTGTTCAGAAGCCAGTTAACGCAAACCTAGTGACGATCAAATGGGTTTTTAAAGTTAAAAGGTTCCCGGACGGTTAAATAAATAAATATAAGGCTCGTCTGGTTGCAAGAGGCTTTAGCCAGCGTGAAGGTGTCGATTTTTTTGAAGTATTTTCCGGACTTGTTCGATTGGAAACGCTGTGAATTTTGATAGCTATGGCAGCACTCTTGAATCTCGAGATAGAGCAAATGGATTTTACTCCAGCATTTACGCAACGACAGCTTGACGAAGATATTTTCTTAGCAAAGGCTGATGGAGTTGAAGTACCTGATGGTAAGGTTCTGAAGTTGAATAGATCACTTGAGGGGTTAAGACAATCTGGACGAGTCTGGAACAAGTGCATATCGAAATCTTTTAAGGAGTTCGGATTATCATCAATTCTAGCCGACAGCAGTGTATTCGTCAGCGACGATAAGGTATTGATAGTGACTCTATATGTCGATGATCTTTTGATTTTCTCTTCAGATATGAGACGGATTGAAGAGCTAAAGAAGTACTTGTTAACACACTTCAAAGTTAGGGATATGGGAAATGCTACACTAATTTTGAGTATTAAGATAACTAGGGATAGGGAGAATAGGAAAATCACCCTTGATCAAGAACACTACATAAGGGGTCTTATGGAGAAGTACGATATTTCAGATGCTGACGCAAAACGAATCTGGACGCCTGCATTGAATCATGAAAGCCTGTTGAAAAAAGAATCAAAATCTCCAGAAGCTGAAGCGAATGTCAACGAGTACCAGAAATTGCTGGGGGAATTAAACTGGCTGGTAAGAGGTACAAGACCACAGAATTGTTTTACAACAAATCATCTAGCGCAGAGTGCATGCGGACCAGCAGTAAGGCATATGACGGCGGCAATACATTTATTAAGATATTCTTGCAATACTAGGAGTCAGCGCCTGACACTCCCAGCAAATCCAAGTGGGAAAATGGAAGGGAGACCACTTCCTGTTGGTTACTTTGACACATATTTCGCCGGTCATCCATCACGAAAGTTAACGACAGGATTGTTATGGATGTTTGCTGGATCATCTATCACTTGGGCATCAAAGCTGCAGAAAACGGTTTCAACATTGACAACTGAAGCAGAATACCTAGCTATGTTATATAACGCCAAGGAAGCTGTTTGGATTACAGAGTTACTTTACCAGGTCGGGTATACTAGCCGGGTTGAATGTCTTAAGATCTATTGTGATAATAAGGCTGCAATTGAACTTACTAAGAATCCGGTCTTCCACGCAAAAACCAAACATATCAATGTGGCAGCACATTATGTGAGGGAGTTAATCAGTGATGGTCAAATTTTTATTGATTACATCAACACTAAGGAGCAGCTTGCCAACTGCTTGACAAAGTGGCTTGGTAAACAACAATATCTACAATTGTATAGACTGATGGGTATTGGTCATTATGATAAGAATTTACAAGCTCAGCACTTGTAAAGTAGTAGAAGTATTGTGACATCATAATAATTCGTATCCGTATACACGACACGAGAAGGACTAGCCTCGTGAAGGCTCTAGCAAAGTAGCAAGTACCAAAGAAGTAAATGTTTAGTTTTGCTAAGTCTAAGAGTAAGATTTTGAGAGGTCAAGATGGAGCTTACATGTGAATGATCATAAGAATCGCCATCGAGTGTCATGTATATAAAGAATTACTTGCACAGAATAGAAAATAGTCGGAATTCTTTAATAAAAGCTGACGACAAACTCAGAATACTGAAAATTCTGCTTTTTACCGACAAATTGTAGGATTGGTCATTTTTCTCTCTAATAACACCCGACTAGATATATCGTACGCTATTGGCGAATTAGCACGATTCATGTCAAAACCTTGTCTCTCTTTTCTCAACCACGCAAAGCTCCTCCCGCGATATCCTCAGCAAATTATGAATTTTGGTATCACGTATTATCCACGAAACAATAACCCGACGACTATCTTTAACTTTCATTCTTTCGAGATATACAATGATGCAATATGGGGAATCGAAGACGACAGAAAATCCTTTCAAGGCTACTCAGTTGTTTACAACAGTGGATTTGTTTTATGGGCTTCATAACAACAAAAGAGCACTGTCTTAAGTAGCAGGCAAGCTGAAATTATAATAGCCAATGGAGGGGCAAAGGAAGCAGCATGGATTGAGAAGCTATGATATGATTTACACCAGGGTAAATATGTTCCAACACTTTGGTGCGACAATCAGGCGGGGCTCAGGTTCTGCAAAGACTCTGGAAATTTTCACATCAAGGCAAAGCACATAGAGATTTGTTACTTCTACGTCAGAAACAATATAACGGCAATGATTCCTCTAAAAGTTGATAAGATCGCTGGAGCAGAGAACCCAGCAGACATATTTACGAAGCAACTCTCGTATGAACCCTTTAAGAAGCATATGAAAACTATGGGAATTGGGAATCAATTATGCGACAATTTTAAGCCAAATACGCGTCAACTGGAATAGGAAATATTATTTAATACAATGCAGCTGGCCAGGGACACTCTTGTATCAAGGCATACTTATATGCTGAGTTGAACTGCATAGGTAATAAAATCCAGCAGTTGTAGGCTCAGTGGCTACAACCACCGTCTTGAGAGTTAACAAGGTCTAGACTAGGCGTTAAGGAAATTTTTAATTATTTTTCAATGTGGTACAGATATGGATATAGGGATCACTCAGCATGGGGGAATGTCAAGAATTGCTGAGTCATCTGGCGTATCTTGGCATGCACAGCATATCAATCTGTAAATATCCTAGACTACACAAGTAGACATATACATCTTCTGACTCTATAACAATAATAAATAAATTTTTCTATTATCCTATTTCGGCGCCTGAAGGCCTGCGCAGGTATTTTCGGAAGATACGTATTCTTTGTTATAGAACAACTAATTTTGACATTAGGGACACTCATACTCAGATTTCATTTGCAGACACAGTATAATCTTGCTATAACAATGTGGGGCAAAACTTAACCAAGGGTTCCTATTGGCCAATTCAATTGAATCCTCTAATCGTGAGCCTTGGTTAAGTTTTGCCCCACATTGTTATAGCGAGAATGTACTGTACCACTACAAGAATAACGCCTTACAACATGTAATCTCTTCCGTGAATACCCAACACAGGGAAAAGCGCGAAAAACCCATGGTTACCTAAGCATGCTTTCGTCATTCTACGAACACAGTATCACCGCGATTGAAGTGGTGTGCGTGTCTTGCTTGATTTGAACCAGCTTTCTCCTGTCTCAAGTGGGGCATGTGTTCAAGCTACCAAGACTGTTGGATTCCAAAGGATATTTAGGATCGGCTCCTAGACCTAGTTGTTTTTGTAAAAATGTTAATCTCGCTTAGAAGTCTGTTTTTGGATGGTTCAACAGGTTTTGTTGTACAGTAGCTTACAAAAGTGGTTGAATAAATCACCAAATCTAAAACATTTGACCAAAACTTTACATCATGATCCTGAAATGAAAATATTACAGCATTATGTGAAAATTTAATTACTTTACTATTGCTGAGACAATTGTGAAGCAAAAAAAAGAGAATTGATTATTCTACAGTGGTCTTGGTGTTCTCAATTACTCGACCAGTTTTGGAAGCATCATTTTGATACAAGAACTCAAAGATCTTTTCCCAACTAGCCATCCAATCCACAACATATTTTCTCTTGCATTCTGTAATTTCTTATTATCTGTACCTTTAAACAACCATGGAAAATGAATCAACCGATTTCTGAGCTAATATATAGATGAATGGTGAAGATACGGCTTGTCAATTAGGTAAAAGCTACAGAAGTAGCGTTATGTGAAATAAAATCGAATCGATTGGTGAGGTGATAAGTGCATCTGTAGCGTAATTTGAATCTCAATGGAATTCAATTGTTTGGAAAAGATAGAGTTTGAACTAAGGCGTAAAAGAACTCCAACCATCATGTAAAACGGAAACATAAAAGTCAGATTAATTGTATTTATAGAAATCAATCAGCCTCCTGTATCAAAATTATTTAATCAATTGATTCATACTTATATTTTTAAAATACTTCTACCCTGAACGAGATTATTTGGGATTTTTATCAAAGTAATCTTTTCTTGAAAAAATATGAAAAAGATATCTCCCAACCAGATAACATCCATAGCAAAATTAGTCCATGAAGGGAAATCAACGAATGAAATTTCAGCAATATTAGGACTCAGTCATGCCACTGTAAAATACCGAAAGATGATAGTGAAGGAAGCACCAAAATTAAAAAATGGACGGCCACAAAAACTATCAGCTAGAGACAAGCAAGAAATCGCCCGTTTAATGGTAAATGGGAGCGCTAAGACGGCAGTAGGAGCGTCCAAACTAGTAAATTCAGAAGGAGAAGATCAAGTTTCCGCTCAGACCGTCCGGCGGGCTTTAAGGGAGCAAGGTCTGAAGGCGATAAAAAAGAAGAAGAAACCAAAGCTGTCAAAAGCTCATCAGAGACCTCGCTTGAACTCGGCTTTATGCCACGAAAATTGGACAAAAGAAGACTGGAAAAGGGTGATTTGGTCAGACGAAACCAAAATAAACAGGCTAAATAGCGATGGGATGAAATATTCTTGGGTTAAAGGCCCAAAGAATTTGCAACCAGAAGCGATCGAAGAGACCCTGAAGTTTGGTGGGGGCAATCTAATGATATCGGGGTGTATGTCATAGTATGGTATAGGTGGAATGGGCCGTATAGTTGGACGAATAGATTCTAAACAGTATTTGGAAATCTTGGATAATTATCTAGTACCTACTATGGATAGAATTGCCAGAGAGCCCGACTCGGTACCTGCAACTGAGCTAATCTTCCAGCAAGATAACGACCCAAAGTACACATCCAAGAACACAAAAAGCTGGATAGTTTCTAAAAATCTTAAGACAATGAATTGGCCCTCTCAATCGCCGGTTATGAACCCGATTTAGCATCTTTGGGGTCGGCTCAAGTGTCGACTTGGTGAGTATCCAGAGCCAGTAAAAGGTATACATGAATTGTGGGAAAGACTTAGGGAAATTTGGCAAAACTTAGATCCAATTTTATGTCAAACTCTAGTTGACAGTATGCCGTCGCGTGTTGCAGCTGTAATAAAGGCCAAAGGGGGTCATACTAAATATTAAAATGATGCTCCCAAAACTAATTTTACAGGCCGTGGCCTCGTATATCTGGAACCGGAGTTTATCCGGCTCCGAATAGGCGTTATACCTATTTTGGAAAAGCCTCGACCCTGCTTAGTAAAGTCTCGCAAGTGACGCGACGCGATATGTTTACATTAACCCAAAACCCATCGTAAACTTAACTTCCTTCTCTAGATAGAAAATAAATTCATTTTTAACGTACGATTGCGAGAAGCTGGCGTACCGTTCTCTTACATATTTTCTTTCTCGTCTTTACACAACTAGTGCAAGTATTGGCTTATACCTCTCCTAGCTGTCTGGTTTTTAAATTGCATGAATACATGCTCTTTTCGAGTTCCCTCTCCAGATTCATCTTTATTGGACGATAGATCAGTTACGACCCAAGATTTTTATTCGCTTTCCTCATCTGACGCATTCTCACCAATCGCTAAATCAGTTGAAGAAAATATGACGGATCATATGGATACAGATGCCCCAGATAATTGTAAGGGTAAGGGCAGAGCTAATCAATTCGCTTCACAGCAAACAACAAATGTCACACTATCCTTAAATAGTGATCAGCTACAACGGTTATTAGCAATAATTAACACAAGTGACGTCAATCAAGGAAAGATTTTACAACCTAATCCACACACATACAAGAAAAAAGCGTCAAGCTGGCCAGAATGGGACGGTTCCAGAGATGTACCCGACATATATAATTCAGCTTACAGCGAAAATTGAAGCTGACTGGGACCTGCTGGGAGGCCACAAAGCGGTGTGCATGGACATGATGAATACCATCACTAAGAATCTCCGAAGTCGTGTCTCTCAATGGTACACAACAGGAGGACCAGACAACGATTGGGACTATGAACTCTATATAGACCATTTTAATGACAACTTCCAAGACAAAACGTCGGTCCGGACTGCGAATGAGAAGTTATCAAGGATGAGGCAAGGAAAACATCAGACCTTCGCCTCGTATTTAAACGATTTTGAGCACATGCTATTGCAAGCGAGAGGTATCAACTGGGAAGGCTACATGAAGATAAATGCTCTTAGTCTTGGTTTAAACAAGAGCCTAACGAAGCTTTTGATGCCCTGTACTCTCTCGGAGACTAACTATACTCTTTTTGTTCAACAGGTGCGAAATCTGGCTAGTAAACTAGAATCACAAGAGGATTATTTACCTAAGCATGGCCCCAAACAAACGAAGACATGATACATTAGTAGACTGGGTGTCGCCCCTCATAATCCTAGCTTAAATTATCAAGCACCAGCACCTTCACCATCTTAGGACAGAGCTACTGCTGTGGACGCGGATGGTGACACTCCAATGTCAGGGGTAAGTGGACTAAGAACTTCTCAATTTGCGGCAATAATAAATGCTGTCAACTCAAAAAACGGTGAAAAGAATAAAGCTCTCAGGAACAAGCCACCTGCTCCGTGGAAGACACCCGAAGAGTTTGCTGCCCTCCGTGCTGCGGGTAAATGCACTCGCTGTGAAGAGAAGGGCTATCACTTCAAGAAATGTCCTAATTTTACATGGGCCAAGAGACCTGCTAATATGAATGCGGTCTTCACTAAAAGACCAAAGAATTCCAAGCCCAGATCGATAGAATCAGATGAGGATGAAGGAGAATTTGGAAATAATGTCTCGGAAAACGAGTAAACCCTGGGCAAAGTCGGGTTCGGGGGTTACTAAATGTTTGGTTGATGATTTAAGTGTAATTGTAAAGAAATTGGATAGTTCTCCGTTTCTATTATAGATAATGCTTAATCAATGCTTTTATGTCGATGCTCTAATGGACACGGGATGTTTATGCTATGCTGCTTTCAATCACTCGTTTGTCAAACGCCACAAGTTACCGCAAATATCTATTAAAACCAGGGAATTGCGACTCGCAAAAAAAGATTCCCAGTGGAGGGTCATAAATAAACTTACTTACGTAAACACAGACATAGATGGCAGGCGCGAAAAAAACTATGGTTACGTCATCGAGGATTTATCTTATGATATGATTTTAGGTGACCCATGGATGAGAGCCAATGCCGTGGTCTACGATGCTCGCCGACGCGCCATTCGTTTTGGTTCAAAAGGTGGTCTTATTGTGAGAGCTAAAGGATGGGAAGATCGGATGAGTCAAAACAGTAAAGCGAAGGTAAAGTATCTCAAAGTAAAATTAGGAAGTGCTCACCAGGTCCTTGGATCACAATTCGCGGCAATAGCTACGAGAGCACGTGTTGAAAAGGATCAAGACACGAAATTATTTGCAGCATCAATGTCCGACATAAATAAAGGCTCTTGAGACTAAACGAAAACAGACACCTGATGAAATTAAGGCTAGTTTGCCATCAGAAGTTCGTGACAACGCACGGTACTTTACCGAGGACGAGAACCACGAGCTACCACCTCATCGACCTGGCGTCGACACTAAGATTGAATTAATTAAGGATGAACAGGGCAGGGAAAAGGAAATTCCGTTTGGTCCTTTGTACAATATGTCAAGAGCAGAGTTACTTGTGCTCAGGAAAACGTTGACAGATCATCTTGAACGGAATTGGATCCGGGCTAGCTCCTCAGCCGGTGGAGCCCCAGTCTTGTTTGCAAAGAAACCCCGCGGGGGACTACGATTTTGTGTGGACTACCGAGCACTAAATTCAATCACAGTAAAAGATAGGTACCCGATCCCACTGATAAAAGAAACTCTACGGCAGTTAACAAGAGCGACATGGGTTTCAAAGGTAGATGTACGCGCCGCATTCCATAAGCTAAGAGTTCGTGAGGGAGATGAAAAAATACAGTATTTCACACGCGCTTTGGCTCATTCGAATGGCTAGTTACACCATTTGGCCTGATCGGTGCTCCAAGCGCCTTTCAAAGATATATTAATAGTGTCTTAGGAGAATTTCTAGGCGACTTTTGCTCAGCATATCTTGATGATGTCCTCATTTATACGACTGGAGATATTGTAGATCATTGAAGCAAAGTGAACATGATCCTTAAAAAGCTCAGACTCGCAGGTCTTAAAATGGACCCTCAAAAAAGTGAATTTGCAGTTAAACAGACTAAATACCTTGGCTTTATCTTATGCTTAGGAGAAGGAATCAAGGTCGATCCTGAGAAAGTGAAGGCTATAACTAGTTGGCAAGCACCAGTAAGCACGAAAGGGATTCGTAGTTTTATAATATTCGACTTTAAAAGTTTATTTTCGCTATGTATGTTTTAACGATTCGTGATATATAAAGTCGAAGTCATAAATTTGGTGACGGTGGTACTCGAGACAATATAAATCACTAAAGGAATAAATTATGGTAATGACGATTTTAGTATATTTCTCAAGAAAGAACCTAAACCGCCCCCCCTTCTCATCTAGATAGTTCAAGAGGCTATTTATCTACATGTAAGACCCGCTAGTAGCTATATTATTTCCTTGCCATATCTCAAAATAACAGTCTGAAGTTAGATCCGAAACATCTTAACAATAGATACTGTATCATGACAGAAACCTGGAACGCCACCAACGAGCTTGGTACATCGACAAAACGGATTCCATCTCAATCATATAAGCTTTGCAAATTTCCATCGAGATTTCATACCCAATTTTGGACAAATTGCAGCACCTCTGTTAAGCTTAACCAAAAAGCATGCCAAATTTCAGTGGGAAGCCCCTCAACAGAAGGCATTTGAAGAGTTAAAACAGCACTTCATAAAATCGCCGATCTTAGCCATGTGGGACGATGAAAAGGAGACCGTACTCGAAGCAGATAGTTCAGGTTACGTACTGGGTGGTTGTTTATCACAAAAGGACGCAAAGGGGCAACTTAAGCCAATTGCATACTTATCAAAGAAATTGACTCCGGCAGAGGTTAATTATGACATCCATGACAAAGAAATGCTATTCATCATTCGCTGTATGGAGGAATGGCGGGGTATGCTAATTGGATTAAGTAAACCTTTCACAGTCTTATCAGACCACAAGAATCTCAGATATTTTATGACTATACGTACACTTAACGAGCGCCAAATGCGTTGGTCGCAGTTTCTGTCAAATTTCAATTTCATTATAAAATTCAGACCTGGAAAGCAAGCAGCAAGGCCAGACGCACTATCAAGACGCGAGCAAGATATGCCACAAGGCTCGGACGATTATAGAATTAAAAATAGAGACGTACAGTTGATAAAAGATTCTTGACTATCAGGCGTTTTTACCAGAAATTGACTCGAGCAAGTCAAGAAAAATAACACAAATAATATTCCTAGAGGCTCAAGTATGTTTGAAGAGGAAATTTTTCAAACCCTATGGAATAAAGCATTACGCGAAGATAAGGATCTTTCCACTCTTTACAAAGGTTTGGAAAAAGGAGAAAGAAGCCTTCCACCAACTCTCAAACATCTTAAAATCTCTTTGGCAGAATGTAGCTTTGATGCTAGAGGAGCGCTCAGATTTCGAGATAGAGTTTGGATCCCTAAATACGAGCCGGTACAAACAGCTTTAATTCAGCAAACACATGATTCACAAATTACAGGGCACCCGGGGCGAGACAGCACCTTAGCAATTTTAGGCCGTAATTTTTTTTGGCCAGGTATCTCGAAATGTGTGAGAAGATTCTGTCGTAACTGCGATGTTTGCGGCCGTAGTCATGTTTGGAGAGAGAGTAAAAAGGGGTTACTGCGACCACTACCAGTGCCTGACAGGTTTAATAGCGAGCTCGGCATAGATTTCATGACCAATCTACCGGCAAAAACGGCAAATGAGCCACGGTATCTAATGGTCGTGGTGGATTGTTTAAAAGGAAGTGTTGCGCTTGAAGATATGACAAGTATGAAAGCCGAACACTGTGCAAGTGTATTCCTTAGATTACATGTCATACAACATGGATTTCCTAACTACATTACGTCAGACAGAGGTTCTAACTAGCTTGGAGATTTCTGGGCAGAATTATGCAGATTAACAGGTGTTAAACAGTGTCACGAATCAATGATGTCAGCTAGAGCTTGATGTTAAAGATATTGTAGATTTAATTTCGAATTCTACTGAAGATTAAACTATGTTATAATTGTGTCTACTTATATTCCCATACGTTCTCCTCCAATACCCGTCCGCACGTGCTATTGCGTTATTTTCCACCTCGCAAACGTCATCGCTCCCCTGCCGCCTAATGCATGTCGAGAAGCGATTATTCTGCATAGCATGCACTCTATCAACTGCATGGTGTTGACCGTCTTCTGCAGGTTTCGGTTGGAAGTTAGAGGCTCCGACTTTTACTAGTCCTGCGTGGATCCCCCTTGAGTCACCCGAAGAGGCTCGCGTTGCATAACGTGAGCTACAGGGTTTATTCGGACTACCGGCCGTTACAAACAGCGTTTATCTACGGCTTTTCACCCACAAACAGATGGGGCTACGGAGAGGATGAACCAAGAAGTTCTTGGATATTTAAGAGCTTTTATAACTTACGCCCAGTTCGATTGGAAAGAACTCTTACCCTGTGCAATGCTTGCTATTAATAATAGAACCGTGTCTTCCCTCGGCATAAGTCCTTTCTTCGCGGAACATGGATACAAAATTGAACCGATTCAACAGGTAAATCCAAAAGGAAAGCCATCAGTACCTAAAAACGAGCACAAAACTTTGTTAAACGAATCCACGAAGCAGAAGAGGTTGCACAAGCTTTGATGGCTTCGGCACAACAAAGAATGGAAGAATATGCAAATAGGAAACGTTCTGTGGCTGAAATATTCAAGGTGGGAGATAGACTTTGGTTAAACTTGAAGAACATACAAACTCCTCAGCTATCTAAAAAGCTCTCATGGATCAACGCAAAGTATCAAGTCACTAAAGTAATTGACTCCCATTCAGTGGAACTAAACACACCTTTGGGAATTTGGCCACGTTTTCACGTAGACTTGCTTAAAAGAGTAGCGACAGACCCCCTACCATCGCAAATAATAGACGATGTACAGCCCCCGCCTATTCAGCATGATATGCAAGAGGATGGGAAAGAATATGCATTTGAAAACGCCAATATACACGTTGTTGAAAAAATTTTGCGTTCAGAAAAAACAAAGGTTGGACGAGGTCACTGGCGTTTACTCCTGGTGAAATGGAAAGGTTTTGCAGAGCTGACATGGGAGCCCCGTGAAAATTTAGAGGAAACTGAAGCGCTGGATATATTTGAAGCAAAATACGGTAAAGGAAATAGTACTGGAGAAGGCGCTGGCGCAATCATAGGTCGCCGCAAACTGACCAAAAGATCTCTGTTGGCGGAGTCAAAAACAACAAATATTCGGCAATAACGCTCTGATATGGGCGGGGGGGGTAATGTTACATGCCGTGGCCTCGTATATCTGGAACCAGAGTTTATCCGGCTCCGAATAGGTGTTATACCTATTTTGGGAAAGCCTCGACCCTGCTTAGTAAAGTCTCGCAAATGACGCGACGCGTTATGTTTATATTAACCCAAAACCCTTTGCAATCACAACTTTCTTCTCTAGATAGAAAATAAATTCATTTTTAACGTACAATTGCGCATGCGCTACGGTTTTAATGAGTGTTTATGTAGGGCACATTGACATTCTCGACAAAATCCGTTAAATATTAAAAGTCTCTACTAATAAGGTCATAATCTCGATTGAAGAATATGGCGCCTCCAACCCGCGATAAAAAGCGTGGTGTCTCTACAACTCTGGATCCCAAGAGCCGAATTCAGAAACCTGCCAACAACGTTGGACGAGCGCAGCCACTCGCTGAAACTCTCAATTGTTCAGTAAATAAAGCCATAACAGTCGCTGAAGAAGCTGCTGCTGTACATGATACGCAGGTTGTGGCGTCATCATTTGAACAACCCTCAGGCCTCACGATGAAAATTGATGCCGAATCCGAGGACGAATCTATAATAGAGGATTTCCCACCCCTACCAAGAACTTCCCCACTTAAAAGACCATCGGAATCGCAAGATACCTTTGTGGACTTTGTTGAAGGCACCAGCTCAAAAGAGAATGAGTCACAAGTACAAAATTCGAAACTAATGACGATGGCTAGAGGCCTCTTAAATCTAGTCGGGCCGTACCTAGAAGAGATGGAAACAGAGTGTCCAGGAACTGGTGCAGGCTTCCTAGCTTTGATATCTGATGGGGTATTTCGCGCCATGAGGGGGGGAAAATTTATACGAATTTTGAAATTCAATCCCGAACCATCTTCATGACTTCAGACAACGCTAATAACACCTGGGCATCAAGAGCAGCAGGAGGAAAGAACAATTCTTTAAAAAATTCTATTTGGGGACCCCCAACACAACCTACCACGCCCCCCAAAGGCCAAAGTCATGAAGATAGACGAGTTATGATTCGCTTCGCAAAAGATCACGAAGCTCGCAAAGAAGAACCTTTTATGATACGACAACAAATTCAAAAACTGATTCCTGACCCATCTCTGGTAGCTGATGCTTGGCAAGTAAAATCTGGAATAGCTTTATTAGCTCCTACACCGGCGAAGGCCGCGACTCTGCTTCAATATAAAGACACTATTGCACAAAGATATGGAAATGCTGTTGTTGAAAGACAATAATCGTGGGCAACCTTCATAATTGGACCTTTACCAAAACGTATAACCACAATGGAAGGAGAAAAAGACCCTTTAGATGAACTACTTTTACAAGAACCAGGACTAGCTAGAATTCGCGATGAGGTCCCCATTAGACTAATGGCCTGGACTAAACGTTCAGCAGATTCAACGGATCCAACAGGAGAAATCAGGATACATATCCCTGAACATAAAGCGCATAAATTCCCCTCACGACTTCAACTTTTTGGTTATGCTGTCGTTATCCAACGGATCCGGGACCGCAAACCTGCCCCATCATGCGAGAAATGTCATGGTTTTCACTCGACTAGAACTTGTGCCCGAAAACATATGTGTCAATTGTGTGGAAAGATAAAACATGATGGGGAATGTACCACGCCTAGACAATGCCTTAACTGCCGCGGCCCCCATGAATCCACAAGTAATCTCTGCCCTGCTCGACCCCAAAAAAGGAACGGTGCAATTATACATGTCCCCAAAGAAAAACTAAATCACATTCGCAAAGCAGGACACAAAGAATTTTTGAAAGCCCATGCAACACCAGAATTTCCAACCAGCGTAGAAGGGCTGACCGACTTTAACCTTACAACATCATAGTTATGGTGAGAAGACATAATTCAACCAAAAAAAGAACTTTGATTATCATGCAAGCGAATGTGGGACGCGGCCATGCTTCCCACAACTTAGCACTCCAACTAGCACACGAAAAGAATGCTGACATCTTACTTATTCAATAGCCATGGATATACTCAGATCTCACGACCAAACTATCCGCCACTCACTCTAGTTTTGACACATTCTCACCCCTCTCGACATGGCATACCCGCCCAAGAGTGCTTACCTATATCAAAAAGGCACAAAACCATCGCCCTTTCCAAAATTCAATAAATATATCACCAGATCTATTGAAGATCACTATTATTGGTAGTAATAATGGAAAATTAAATGTCTGGAACGTCTATAATGCTCCACCGAATTGTATCAATCCAGGCGCTGGCCTACAAGCGATCCTTAGTTCATCTGATAACCCTTTCTTCGTAGGAGGAGACTTCAATTTGAAACATCCGTCCTGGGACTCTTCTTCAAACTACGCACCTCCTCAGGCGATGGACCTTATTGATTGGACATGCCGAAAAAACTTAAGCTTACTAAACCCAACGGGCATACCCACACACACAATCAAGGTGGCACGCTTGACCTTGCTTTCTGCTCACAGGTGGGAGCCATTTGCACCATCCGCTCTGAACTTCACACGACATCTGATCACGAAACTTTACTCTCCCTGATACCTTACAGCAGAGACGGCACGCAGAAGCCCGAAGGACGGCTCCGATACGACTCACGAGATGATAAACTCTTCATAACACTACTAGGCGCATCTCAAAGAGTCCCTTTAATTTCATCCCCTCTTGACGCAGAAAATGAAGCGAAAGAAATTATACAAACAATACAAACGGCTTTAGCAGGATCTTGCACACGGAGTAAAGGACGCAACTTAGGAACAGCATGGTGGAATGATGAATGCAAGTTAGCAGCTCGCAAGTATCGCATTGCTCGACGTCAAGGATCATCAGATTTTAAAAAAATGCAACTACGGGCAGCTGTACGCACTGCCAAGAAACAGTTTTGGCGAAACAAAGTGGAAAAAGCAAACTCCCTGACAGACGTTTATAAGATTGTCAAATGGCACAACTGCGGGCCAAAGTACCACACACCTCCTCTCAAAGGAACCAACGGGACCGCAGACGCCCTTTCTCCCGAATCAAAGATAGATCTTCTCCGAACCACGCTTCTGTCTCGTCACCTTGGATCAGAAGACATTCACGACTCCGTTCCAACCGTTGCCAGTCGTACAATAAACTGGGAGCCAATAACTGAGACAGAGGCCTTCAATGCAACCTGCCAAGTCCCATCAATGTAACGGCTTGTAAGCCTTAATGGTCCTGCAGCCTACGATGGTTATCGCAGTCAGTTGATCGATACAGATTTACTACCACGTGACTATTATTTTGTGACATGGGTAATGCGAATGAGAGGTTTACACCCTTGTTAACCTTCTTACGTGTGCCCCTAATGACACACCCTGGAATCACTAAATACACGTGATAGTTGGGAAATATCTAGAATATTCTAGACATCAATGACGAGGCATACAACCTCCTCTAGTATGACCTATGAAGATTTACTAAGCAATAGCGAACATTCTAGAAATTATGTATAAAGTATATAAGTAGCCTATAGGTTGTACTTAGATAGACAGAGAGAAAATTATAAACTACCTTTGCTTATATGATTGCCCACGCATCAATACTCGAACTGTGACAATCAACTACTCCTGGTGTAGACGAAATTACGGCCCAGGTTATTCGCTCAGCATGGCCTATTCTTGGAAAACGAATAACTAATCTCTTCGATCACTGTACCAAGCTTGGTGTACACCCCGAAATTTTCAAGCAGGCAAATGTCATCATTCTCCCCAAGACTGGAAAACGTGATCGCACTCTTCCGACCTCATATCGCCCAATTGCTCTTCTGTCGTGTCTGGGTAAGGGTCTCGAGCGTCTCCTTGCCCGACGTATTTCATACTGTGCACTAAAATACGATATCCTTGCCCAAAATCAGTGTGGTGCGATTAGTCGTCGCTCCGCAGTAGACTTAACAACATCGCTTCTCTGTGATATCAAAAGCGCTCTAGCATCCAGGAAAGTCGCTGGTATGGTTACTGTTGATGTAAAAGGCGCCTTTGATGGTGTTCACTGTAACCGTCTCCTATTCCGTCTACGCACCCAAGGCTGGCCAGAAAATATGATAAGATGGGTACAATCCTTCTTTCAAGACCGCTCTGCTCGAATTCGACTCGACCAAACAACCTCTGATCCTTTCCCAATCTTATGTGGTCTACCTCAAGGATCACCCGTTTCGCCAATTTTATTCCTTCTTTATGTTGAACCCTTCCTCCATCTCTCCCGAAGCCGTTTTGGATATGCTGATGATGGCTGCCTTCTCGCGACGGCCAAAACAGTCGATGAATGCGGTCAAAAACTAGGTAAACTACTTGATCAGACTCTCCAATGGGGACACGAAAACGGAATCATATTTGACAGCGCAAAGACTGAACTACAATTCTTCCACAATAAGAGAAAATACAAAGAACCATCACTTTATATGGGAAGTGATATCGTGAAGCCCAATGACCACACACGTTGGCTAGGTATAATTTTCGATAGGAAGTTAAACTTTAAGGAGCATATACGCAAGGCTTGCCAGCGCTCCAGAGTTGTCACAGACTTTATCAAACGACTAAGCAATACTGTTCGAGGAATCAACCCCTCCCTACTTCGCACAGCCATACAGGGTACTGCTCTTGCTACACTCTTCTATGGCTCAGAGACGTGGTTTGGTCCCCAAACGTCAAAATGGGTTTTAAATCAAGTTCAAAGCTCCATCAATCGTGCTACCCGGGCAGTTCTTCCTGTCTACAAAACTACACCTACCGCTGAACTTCTCCGCGAGATCGGCTGGGGCCCAGCAATCGCTTGGCTGAACCGTTTTTGTGATCGTTTAGCCGCCCGCACAGCGTCGGCAGATCCCAAACATCCACTAAGATTTCGGTGGAACTCCCCTCACTTCTAATGGATTAGACAACGTCAAGACCTTGAAAAATCTCTGAACACCCACCGTCCTCCCTGGGAACACATTGACAGATCAACTGCAAAACTCGAAATTGGGGCGGTGGGACGCAAAGACGGTATCATTGAGTATAAAAATTGGTGTGCATCACGCGAATATAAGTTACTAGACCTTTCTGTTTATTCAGATGGATCAGTCAACAAAGATGGACATACAGGAGCTGCCTACTGCATTTACCGAGGCCCCTCCACCGAGGTTGCACATGGGCTCATCCCGCTTGGAAAGACGGCTGAAATTTACGAAGCAGAGATCCTCGGGGCACTAGAAGGATTAAAGACCGCTATAGGTCACCCGTTGGCCAAATACGCTAATGATTTGACAATTTTACTTGATAATGAAGAAGCCGCACTCCGTCTACACACTGGAACCACAACACCAAGTAGCTCACGGCAGATTCTCGAATTCCAAGCACTTTGAAAACAATGGGAGAATAGATCAAGATCTCGAGTTGCTGCAGTCGGCAAAGTCTTTATTCGATGGATTCCAAGCCACGCTAGCAAATCAGAAAATGAACGTGCAGATAATTTAGCTAGAACGGCCTGCACCATGCCTACCCAACGAATTCAAGCGTCCGCCGCAAAAGCGCGTCAATTGATAAAAGAACGATACAAATCAGAAATCTCTGTTTATTGGGATGAAAATGCTCCGGAAAGGTACAGATTACTAAATATTAGAATGAGTGGGAGTTCTCCCCAAGAGCTTCGACTAATGACTAGAAAAATCTTGGGTACTCTCCTCGCTGCTAGATCTGGACATGGTAACTTTGCGGCATACCATCGACGCTTTAAACACACCGATGCCAACACTGCCTGCTCTTGTGGACAAGATCTTTCGGTTGAAAACCCCTTCTACTGTAGAAGACTACAACGGAAACGAGCACCTCGACCCATCCCCTCCAAAGGTCAAGAAGAAGATATAAAGTGGATTCTGGGCACAACTGAGGGGGCAAAAGCTTTTGAGAAATGGTGCTCTGAGGTAAAGCCATACGAAACATAGGCCCGGTCAAAAGGAGGAAACTTTTTCTAATCTGTTTAAAAAAAAAAAAAAACATCAAAATTAAAACATCAAAATTAAAACATCAAAATTAAAACATCAAAATTAAAACATCAAAATTAAAACATCAAAATTAAAACATCAAAATTAAAACATCAAAATTAAAACATCAAAATTAAAACATCAAAATTAAAACATCAAAATTAAAACATCAAAATTAAAACATCAAAATTAAAACATCAAAATTAAAACATCAAAATTAAAACATCAAAATTAAAACATCAAAATTAAAACATCAAAATTAAAACATCAAAATTAAAACATCAAAATTAAAACATCAAAATTAAAACATCAAAATTAAAACATCAAAATTAAAACATCAAAATTAAAACATCAAAATTAAAACATCAAAATTAAAACATCAAAATTAAAACATCAAAATTAAAAATCAAAATCATGTAAATAACTTTCTGTTCAGTAAATATACTGGGCGTGCAGATCAGATGGGCTTTTGTCCCGATGCGACTCTCGCAACAATGCGAGTAGTTTGTGTAGATAGTTAGTCGTATTTAAACGAGAGTAAGTGCCTGGTGGCCTTAAGCTGCGCAGGTACGCCAATCGCCCCTCGGGAGGCACGAGGCCGGGTTACGCCCGTGAGCCTGCTTGGCGTTAAATGTTTAAAAAAAAAAAAAAACGTACGATTGCGAGAAGCTGGCGTACCGTTCTCTTACAACTAGTCGAGTAATTGAGAACGGCAAGACCACTATAGAACAAACAGTTCTCTTTTTTTTTGCTTCAAAATTGACTCAGCGATAGTAAAGTAATTAAATTTTCATATAATACTATAATATTTTCATTTCAAGATGATGTTGTAAA
This sequence comes from Podosphaera xanthii, assembly GCA_028751805.1. Classification (NCBI taxonomy): domain Eukaryota; kingdom Fungi; phylum Ascomycota; class Leotiomycetes; order Helotiales; family Erysiphaceae; genus Podosphaera; species Podosphaera xanthii. The sequence continues at coordinate 3,723,768 of JAPWIX010000015.1, forward strand.
GTTATGGTCGATTGTATTAAATTTGTTGATTTATTCGACCACTTTTGTAAGCAACTGTATATAGGGGGGGTCGAGGTTAAGTGAAGTCGCCTGTCATTTACAGGGGTTTTTTGCCGATATTTACCCAAACATAGTAATCTACCGTGATGATCTAAATTAAGCGAGGCCGAATACGGTAAAGCTTAAAACTCCGTTCAAAAATAAGGGGAGAGAAATTGAGGTCGACAAAAGCGAAGTGCCTGTCCCTCCCCACTTTGTTTTGCACTAAGCCTAAAAAATCGAGTTCATACGTCATATTAAAACTTGCAATTCAGGTTTGCTGTTGATACAGATTTTTAAGCCTAATATGAAATAGAACCCCCGTTTGCATTCAATACTTCCTCACGTCTTCTAGCCATACTCCAAATCAGTTGTGTGAGCTTTTCTTCTGTTGTACAATGGTACCATGTCTCTAGCACAATGGGTCGAATCTCCGCCCTGTTACGCTGTCTCGTCCGCTCAAACACCGGGTATCGTTCTTATATGTAGTATTTCATCACACTCCATACATTCTCGATCAGATTTAAGTCAGGAGAGTTAGCAGAACAGGGTATAGAATCAACTTCATTGGCATCGAGAAATTCCCTAGCCTGGCGTCCTTTATGAACAGAGGCGTTATCGTGCATAGAAATGTAATCATGGCCCGTCTCTTCTCTCTTTTCTCTGATCCAGATACCTATCCTTGAGAGGATATGTTCACTATATCCTTCAAAGAAAATACTTCCCCACTCCCGCCCCCAAAAGACACAAGGACCTCGCTCGATTCCAGCAAAGCTTCCCCGGTGCAACCAATAGTTGTTCTTTTTGTAACGATCGATAACACAAGTGTCATCAAAGTCTTGGCATCTCTTTTGACGATATTAGAGTGCGAGATATTTTTCAAAGTAAATAAGATTAGATTAACCTTTCTGGTAACACGTCCAGACATTATTCGGCTATCGTTTATCAATGTCTCGTCACTCCTAAGAACTCGTGACCACTCTTGACGCCAATGCAGATGCTGTTCGCTCCACCATATTCGGACCGCACGATGATTTTCAGACAGCGGGGGAGAGCTACGTGGAATTCGTAGCTCGTAACCTCATTTTCTGAGCGCATTCCGAATAGCGTATTCTCCAGCACTCCAACGACAAAAGTAGAGAGCCAGTTCAAGCAACGATATTTGCCTAGTTTCCCGCGAAGAGCAAATATATGCTTCCAGCTCATCGACTTGGGCTGAGCTTAAGAGTCGTGGACGTCCTGTCCGACATTGGGGAGAGGCACTACCAGATCTGACCGTATTCCGAACTTGAAGGATGGTGACTTCAAGTTGATCTGCTATTTCTCTATTGGAGAGTCTGGCTCTGTGGAGTGCGAGTATCTAAACGTACTTAGTTTATGGGGAAAGTTTTCTTGTGGCTGAATTCCAGTAATCACCTGCTATCTTTGATCTCGAGTAAGATAGGGCGCACGTCAGCTAGCAGTTGGAGTAATTTGAGTATTCATTCTGCTAAGGTTTTTGTTAACATTGAGGTACATTTATCTGTTTGGTTGGAAATTACATATTTGTATTAAATGAATGAAACTTATTGTATACTCTATCGCGCTAAAGATTTGATAAAGTTTGAGTAATGAAGGAAAATATTGTTCCAGATCTTTAGAGAATATTGAGGACAGCGAATGTAAACGGAGCTAGACATGGCTGAAACGAGCGCAAAAATATGATTTGGAAGAAATCAATCTTGGCACAAAAAATATGCAATAGTACTGGGATACCCTGTTTTGGGGACTTCACCATGCCGTCACCGCCTGCTGTTTAAGGCTGACGAAATCCCTGCACGCCAACCCCTGTCGATTAAACGAAAACTTCACTCACCCTTGACCCCCTGTAGTTCGGCAGGCGTCCAGTTGTGAACCTGCACGTCAAGTCATTAATCATAAACCTCATTAACTTATTTTCTTGAACTTGATGAGAACCCTCACCACTTGCGCCATTACCCTTATCTCCACCATCTTCACCTTCACCTTATTAGCCGCGATCATCATCCTAGCCGTAACCACCACCCTTGCTGTAACTATCATCTTTACCGTAATCACTGCCCTTACCGTAACCATCGCCCATACCGTAACTACCACCACTATCATAATCATCTTCACCCCCTAGTCGAAGTCCGCCGTCATCCTGACACAGACTCTACTTGGGAGAACGGCCCGGACAGTGTACCACTGCACCATCCGACCCTATAACGATAATAACTCTATCTTATTCTACCCTGCACTCGTACATTTGTTTATTCCATCTCCGCTATCTAACACCCTTTTTCACACATCTAGCACATCTTGACATGTACTGCATTTCAATCTGTAAATCTCCTAGACCACAATTGTAAATAAATCTATGCATCTTGTGACTCTCTAACGACAATAACTTATAACTTATTCTACTCTGCACTCGTATACTTTTTTACTCAATCACCGCTATCGTAAACCCTTTTCTCTGTCGCCTATGTTGGTGCAACTCAATCATATGACATATTTTACATGTCTTTTTCCAAATAGCATCTGTTATTAGTTGGCTACTTCCTCGAACAGAGGTGATATACACATTTACATCTCGACATCCACTCATCATAGCTATACTTACTGATGTTAAGCCGTCATATCACCTTGTAAAACCTCCAGCTACCATGAACCGTTTTCTACATTTTGAGTGCTTCTGCGAGAAAGGACCAAATGAATTACTTAACCCTAAAAAATTTGGATCAAAACCCTCAAGCTACAAGTAACATCCTTTAATTTACAGTCTACAATATGTTAAGCTTGGACATCTTACTTATAGGCCTCACCATCTTTAAGTCGAAGAAAATCAAACGGTCGACGAGCTGCCAAGAATAAATTCCGAAGGATAAATTAATCCAACCATCGAGGAGTTCACTTCATATTCGTATCTAATATCGATACAAAGACAAAGTAGAGAATTCAAACAAGCACAAAAATTTCATCAGACTTCGAAGTTATTTTGAGACGAAGCAGCTCAAAGTTCGAGCAACTTCTGTTGCGAATAGCGACATTAGAGATGTGCGAGGTCCATGAATAGGCGCGGATGATCTGTGTGGACGGGTGCATCAAGGCATGAGGACCGAGTCGCGTAATTTGAGTCGCCTAGACTAGATCAGATAATACTAGTCAGGTAACACGAGTCGTGTGAGGCAGACATTCCCTTGGTCGTAATAGATTAAGTAGTATTCATGAATTGACTGACTAGACAATGGTAGATTGGTGCAGTACCTAAAGATAGTTGAGAGAAGGATATGACAAGTATTGCTTTATGTGTATAAGTAGGACGTCTTACCTTCATAGAAAAATCGACAAGTCAAATCTATATACAATTACACACCTCTATCTATTCTCATTCATTCCTCACCTTAAGAAATCGTACATTACACTCGCAAGTCAGAACATTGCATCTACTCCTCATAAATGAAACAACTTCAACACTGCCATTACAAGTACAAGTATAAGAGAAAAGATTTTTCAACAGATAGCTAAACTTTTAATTCCTCATAAAAGCTGCAAGAGCTCTAAATCCTCTCATCTCCAGATCAAAACAGTCGTTAGAAAATAATAGCTACTTCTAGGAGCAAAGAAAGTGACAATCATTCTTATTTTCCTTCTAACTGATACAAGCATGCTATGACACCGAGGCGTCATGAAGTTAGAGAGAATTACCCCAAGATGAGGAAGCGAATCCAACCAAGAGTATTGGAAAGTGATAGGTCTATCATCCTGTTACGGGATGAATCCGTGGAGTTGGTACTGGCTGCTCCAGTAGCTTGTTGATTGTCACTATATCTCGCGAGGCTGGTTCTGTGTGAGGCTGGTTCTGTGCGGCTGTGGCGTGTGTGGCTTATTATTATGTGGCTGGTACTGATGGCGGGTAATGTGAGGATGGTGACTGATACGATTTTCCCCATGTTAATACGGGTCCAGATGTAGTACTTAACAATAGGAAAGTAAACATCAGAGTTTCCTTCGGTAGATTTTAATAATTAACTGATTTTATATTTCGACTTGCTCTGGTGTTTACCACTATCAATTGATCCCGCGACACATCCTACTGAAATAGGGATCCTGCAACTACCACGAGCCAGAAGAAAGGAATAAGATCAGAAAACACGAAGACAGTTACTGATACTCAAGTAGATGGAATATTCGGTGAAGAAAGACAGGTCTGGGAAACTACTCCTCTTGCCAGAGCAGCGAAGATATAACAGACTAGGCAAACATTGATATGGCAGGAAATCGCTAATCTTTGGAGCCAAAAGACTAGAGGCGCGACTGAATTTTCTTGAAGGATGACAAACACCCCTGTCAAAAGGCAAGATTGATTTAAACTGTTTGAAGGATGGCCGGTGCCATAGTTTCACGCTATCGAGTCTGGATAGTAGAGCCGAGGGCCACAGGATCTATTTCATTTGACGAAGATGGGATATATTATCTTTACACATATAAATTTGTAGCTGTGCGCTGGGATTCTCCCGATCATCTTCACTCGAGTTTAACTTACAATTGTTGATGTCATTTGGACCATCTTTCCTTCAGGATTTTTGGCCGATCTAGAATCACATGACTTCACTAAGCCCGCATAGATGTAAATCTATCCATTCGTCGACGATGATGCATGAAAGGAATACAGCTATCAAAATTCTAGGCTTTGAGCAAAATATTGGGCCACTCTGCCTGCCCGTTTTTTATCATATTTATGAACGGAGTTGTGATGTATGATAGTACGAGCTGGGTAAACTATTAATCCCGGCAAATTTATATTTCAGATATAAGAACTACATGAAAAATTTTAGGTTAATCGAGTCACGTACAAATTTGTGTGAAAAATTAAGATCCATATTTTAATAAAGATACGGAGGAAACTTGATGAAATTTTATTTACGTGTAGATGTATCCAAATTAAACTAACCCTTGAGAAGATAAAATTTTTAACCCACGCTCCCATCATACATTTTCAATACAATACAACAATCCAAAAATCATAGCTATTATGAAAGAGTAATGCTGCAATCAAACATCTTTCGTATTCCGCATTAGCTTTTTACGTTTATCGAAATTCCATAGCACATTTGTAACCCTAGAGAGATGGTAAATCATACTGAAGCGATTGACGGAGGACTAATTAGAAGGTAAATGGAAGTAATCAGGCTGAGAAGAATCAGTCTTTTGGTAAAAAGCAGGGCAGTCCAAGTAGTGCGAGTTTCCCTTGGAAAAGCATTTTGGCCATGAGCACTAGATTTTGGTGGATTTGCGAGGGTTCTTCAATACTCGATAGGTCACTGTAGCCCATTCGCAAGCAGAGTCGATCAAAAGGAAATGCCTTAATCGAAGCCCAAAGTTTAAGTCTATTACATGTCAGCTGATTTGCCACGAGCTATTTTGTTGCCAACCTACAGCCGCCACTAAAGATCTTATTTTCAGGAAGCACGGGAAATAAGTATTGCGTATTTGACTGGTTATCATCAATCATTTTCCTTGGGTACTTGAATCTCCCATTCGTTTGCCTCTTATTCGTGATGTATTCGCAGGCACGAGTAGCTGTTTTTATCAAGTGCTGTATTGGATACATACTTTCTTGGCAAAGGTAACCGTATTTTGACATGCGTTTGGGCGAGCCGGGAGGTGACTCAGTTTCGAATGGGTTCGAATCGAAATGCGGCCGTGCCATGAAAGACGTGGAGGAGTCATGATGGCGTCGCGGGGAGTTTCGTCCAGAGCCTCACGTGGAGGAGTCTTCTTGATGGCGTTGCGGGGAGTTTTGTCCAGAGCCTGACGCAGGCTCCACATTCACTTCTGAAGTCATTTTTCCGGCTAAATCTGATGTATTTTCTTCCTGTGAATTCATTGCAAATGCAAGAGAGACTATTGTCGAAATTAAGGGTAGATAGACAAAGGAGCGCATGTTGACAAAAGGGACGTTCGAGCGAAGGTTAAAGTGAGTATGAAGATGGGGAAAGAAGATAAGAAATGAAGATGAGGAGTTGATTGTGGATAAGAGAGGAAAATTCTCGCAACTTTATATTGATTTCTGAGTTCCATCAGGATTCGCCCTCGCGGATTCATCGGGGTTGGCTTGCTGCTGTTTTGCTGCTTTGTTCGCTAATTTCTTTACCCCCACTATCGATCTCAAGATCCGAGTTCGCCGTTGTCAAAGTCTGGGCAAGCAACCGGCAGTTATTTTTTTTCTGTCGCCCGGTTGGCGACTCTCAATGTTCTTCTTCATCCTGCTGAATCATTGCCACGGGCTTTTTTAATTTGTTCGCAGATATGATTATCGATCATTGCTTTGTCAAATCTTGTAGGATGTATACAGAATGATTGAATAAAAGGACATTGTACTTTGTGTAAGTAATAATCAGTCGTTTAAGGATCGCGCATCGTCATCCCCTGTCACCTTCTGTGAAAGGTTTGGTTAGAGCTTAAATCACTAACCGACCATTTAGTAAGCAGTTGAGATATGACAGCGAATCAAATTTCGATCTGGACACTAACAGGGAGTTACGCATGACATTCCTCTCGGAATAGCTATGAGGCTGAATACAATATGATTTTAAAAAAAAAAAATCCTCTCAGACACTTTACAAGCAGAGAAAATTAGTCTACAGTACAATGTGGTCTGGGAAATCGAAGTTTCCTGTAATCCCGTTCGGTTATTATCTATGTCCTTAACATTATCGATATTTTTAAGGAATCAGGGACAAAACTAATCATAGAAGGGGACTACAAGGACCGTCGATTTCCCATACTATAGTCTACTCTCTAGCTATAAGAGTGTAGGGCAAGACTTAAACAAGGGCTCTCATTGATCAATTCAATTAAATCCTGTAGTGAGGAGCTTTATTTAAGTCTTGCCCCACATTATTATAACGGCATTGTACTATAACGAGAAGAGAAATTATTCATCACATCCGCGATTAACATTTATTTCACTCGCTCCCGACCTTTCAACTTGGCCTGATTTTCTCTCGTCCCAAAGGATAGCAGAATAATACAGAAAAATTAAAGGACCTGCCGGAAATTGTTTTGGGATAATTGGGCTAACAGTTATTTAACATTAACATGCAGAAATATTTGATAAAAGAGGACTAGGTAAAAAGATCATACCTGTACCGGAGTATACCACAATAAGGATATCGAATGTGAAGTCAAATTTTAATAGGGTTCTCTCATACAAATTATGTTCGCTTAGGCCTAGTAAGGAAATGATCTTTGCTTATCGTTATATACGGAGGTACAGCCTATAAGTATTATTCCATGTCAACCAGGGGGGGCTTGGCCACCACAACGCTTTCCTTAATTAGGCAATATCGCGACAATGCACCTCGCACCCATTCCCACTGTGTTTTGTATGAGTTCTAATGATCAAAGCATTGATTCAATGATTCCCAACTCATAATACAAAATTCAAAATAATTCCTATTCTTATAATATCTAATACTTAGTAAACAATCCATTGCGTTGATGTTGTTGTCATCGGAATACATACAAGACACAGTAGGGATGGGTGCGAGGTGCATTCTCGCGATGTTGCCTAATTAAGGAAAGCGTTGTGGTGGCCAAGCCCCCCCCTAGTCGACATGGAATAATACTTATGGGCTGTACCTCCGTATTACACCGGCACAAGCATAACCTTTTTACCTCGTCAAATACAAATATGTATGGACGAGGTATAAGAATCGTGCTTGTGCCAGAGTATAAATCTCAACAATGATTAAATCGTGACCAACTATCGTCATACCAAGGTCCGACTATATCCCTTTCTCCCGTCATAAGGATTTTCCTCGTGATTCAGTCTTTTAAATTTATCTACGTGATTTTTCCAATCTAAAGTGCTGAGATTTCATGCTTCGTCCTTTTTCTGATTTCAGGCGAGAAGGTAAGCCATGATTATATTGCGTGTAGCAACGTAGCCGTCTTTTCATGTTTTAGTTTATCGTGCCACTACATCCGTAGAGAAGGGTCGGATGGCGTGGTGGTATGCCGTCCAGGCTGATCTCCCAAGCAGAGACTGGTAGCCTAGACATATGTCCTACTTGAGACAGGAGAAAGCTGGCTCCAATCCAGCAAGATCAGCACACCTCTCCTCTCGCGGTGATATTGCATTCGGGGAATGACGAAAGCATATTCAGATAACCCTGGGTATTCCTCGCTTTTTCCTGTGATGGATATTCACGGAAGAGGGTACGTGCCGTAGGGCATTATCCTCGTAGTGATATCGGCAACTGAAATCTGAGTATGAGTGTTCCAAATGTCAAACTAAGTTATTCTGTGAAACATACACATCTTCCGTAATCATTCGCGTCTTAGCCTCAGGCTGTATACGCAAAAATGACTTTAAAAAAATAATTCCTAATAGGTCAGACTTTGGCTTATGTCAGACTGTATTATTTCGATGTGAAAACTTCTCACAAGCTAATGGAATCAATAGGTGCATGATATCAGTTACGTTTGTGTCATGCCCTTACAGCTACTTCTACAAAAATGACTTGAAAAGATAGTTATTTCAATGAGAGTTTTAAATCCATTGCCGTACCAAGTTGGGTTGAATGATAGATATTTCTCGGATTACCGGATCGTGCAATGGCATACCATTTGAGCTGTACTCTGGTACATACCCAAAGTTAATCCCCAGCTTTCGTCGATCAGCAGGGGTAGCCCCCAGTCTAATTACGAGCTAGTTTGCACTAAATCATTTTTACAAAATGGATCCCTCACAAAATTTGTCGGCTATTAGAGCTATTTTGGTAACCTTCATCGTTACCCCGCAGGCACAACAATAGCCTGTATAACGCAACAGTCACGCACACTATCAATCATCTACAGTCGTCTCTCTCTAACTCGATAGTGGGTCCCGGTGTAAGTGTTGAAAATATTCATTGAAATTTAACCATTTACATTTGCAATACTTACCCCTGCACGCAAAATGACCTGTAAGGGTAAGTGTTGCAAATATAAAAGTCCAAGTTACAATGAATATTTTCAACACTCATACCGGGACCCACTATCGAGTTAGAGTGGGACGACTGTATAGCTGTTGTCAGACTCTACTTCAATATCACTGGTATAAGAAAGAAAATCCTATTTATTGTTCCAGCAATTGAATACATATCAGCATACATTTTTATCTATTCTAAAAATCTTTGCAAATTGGAATTCACGACAGCGACACCACAGCGCTCGCCCATTGTCAACCGAGATTAAAAATTAAAGGTAGTTCAAGAGGTTTTCACAGAACTGATCAGCAAAAATTCAACACTGATTTATTTTTATAGGGAACGGCTGATACAATCACACATTTTGCTATTCTGATCGCAAAATCATAAGTTACCAGGCTGATCCCAGTAACAATACATTGATTATTCTATAAGCGGACCCATAGAGTGGATTTAAGCCAGGACCATGTGCGTATCTTTATAAGTTCACGAGAAAGGGCATTTTTATTATTTGTCTACTGAACAATATCTCGCAACGTGCTTTACCACTTGGCCGGTCACTTTGTAGAGGAACTGGCTAACAGAAGAGCTCGCTTATAAAAAAGTGGCAGGTCAAGTTGTGAAGCACATTACAAGACATTGATCAGTGTCTTCCGAGGTGCAGGAAACAAATAATAACAATGCGCTTTCTTGTGAAGTTATAGCTATATGCACATCATCGAGTCGTGATTTAACCCCCCCCCCCTTTGAAAACCCTATTTGCCTGGAAATATGGATTTATCGATTAGCCTCACAACATTTACAAAAAAACTGTCTAATTATAAACTGTAAACAAATACTGAACGCACATACAAGTACATGTGTGCTTAATTATTTTTGTACATCTTTGTTGAACGTCTCAAAATTTTACAGCCTATTTATTACCTTAAGGTTTTTGGACAATGAACGGACCAGATTTCATTTGGGATAAATTTAAATCAGATACTCTATCAACTTGGTAAATCTACCACACATATGAACTGTTTGGGCATTGAGTATCATTTACATCCATCACCTGGTCAAAGTTTGATTCAATTACACAAAACAATTTCGCTCCGTAGCATTGTTTCAATTTAATATGAGAAATATCCATAATTTTCAGGCCATTAAATAGGAGTACGGCCAGTTGCCCTACATCCTTGACATCTTGTTCTACCGTATCCGAGCTCAACACAAGTAGTGCAATATCGTAAAACTTTTGGCATAGTCTTGTGTTAAGGCAGGCTCGACCAGCTGCCTATCATGCGCCCTAATATGTGTAAAGTTGTGTTTATTCGTGGTATCTTGAGTCTAAGACTTTCATAAGCCTAGGGCTCCTCTCTGGCCTTAAATCTGAAGGGAAAGTTTGTATTTTTGCGTCAATCAACGTCGTTTCCTGCATGTCTCGTCCGCTTCGTTGTGAAACGCTATACTTTTTTAACAAGCTGAGAGTTTCTTTCTTCGCCCTTTTCTCTATTCTGAATGGCTGGTGGTGGTGGCATATCCAGCAGACCTAGCGTGATTTTGGACCGCCTCATACAATTTTTTTGGCGAAACGTAAGATCTGGGCAGATTCCATTTCATTAAAGTAATTCTGCCATTTTTAGTTTGAGAGCTGGACGTCGATTACGCTCAAATTGATAATGATGTACACAGAAACAGTTAGAAGATGAATTAGTAATGAAGGATTACTAGATAGAGCCTTTGAAATTGAGAGTCTGTGGAAAAAGTAAATGGCCTGAAGTACATGTGTTTTATGAGATTTTTATATTTTTTATTTCTTAATTCTTCTTGCAATCAGCGTGTAAGTTACGACAAGTGTTTTAAGAGTTGAAAGTAGCTAGAATTGCTTCGCCGGATTCGTTGTACGCGATTGTTTTTACAATTTGCACATAATTTTACTTGACGTAATTACGTCTGCTGCTGTAGCGATGCGGATATCATACTCAATCTAATTAGTAATTCAAGTTGCGTTCACTGCTTGACGGATTCAGCATCAAAAAACTGTTGCGACAAAATTAAGGGGGGGGTAGTTTGTATCATGACTCACATCATCCTGACTTAGATCCATGCTATGGATCCGCTTATTGTATGATCCATGTATTGTTGCTGGGATAGCCCTGGTAGCTTCTGATTTTATGATCAGAATAGCAAAATGTGTGATTGAATTAGACATTCCCTAAAATTATTTTTTAAGAAAAAAAAAGTGGCCAAAATTGTTGGAATCACATGACATCGGATCAACACCCGGCTGTGGCATCCGGATCAAATACACCTATATTCGCACTAAACTGATAACGTCTCGCCTTATCGCAGCCCGAACCGGCCACGGAGACTTCGCGTCTTACCACCGCCGATGGAACCACGACACCGCACCACTATTGTGTGAGTGCGGCAGGGAAAAGTCAGTCGCCCATTTAGTGCAGTGTCGAAGGGCGCTGAATAGATGGCGGGAGGTAAGCGGAAGACGAAGAGCCCCATCGCTTCACACTTTACTTGGAGCACACGGGTGGCAGAAATTCGCGGAATACGTCCGAGGTAGTGGCATCTACGAAGAGACAGGCCTCGGTATGGCGGGAGTCAGAGCAACTGAGAACAACTAGGATTTGCGGAGGGGGGCGGTACCTGCAAAAATTAGCAGAACAGGATTAAATAAGCTCGGGTGCGTGGTGGCCGAGATTGAAGAACTACGAGAAGGAGTGCTAAAGGGTATAAAGGCGTAAAGGCGCGGGCAAGTTTTTATTTTTATTTATTTTTATCTTTCTTTAAAAAGTTTCGGTTGTTTGTTTCTCTGGGCTGCTGGGGTCAACATGTTCAACACAAGTATGTACTCTAGCATGGTTCCGGTCATTAGCGTGAGACGAGGCTGAGCAGTCAACCTGATTTCACCCGGCCTCACTCGTGTCTGACCCACTAAGGATGTTATGGCACGCTAAACAACAAAAAAAAAAAAAACTGATAACGTCCCGATATCCGGACGTTCCGACCGTCAGTGTTCGAGGCCCGGATAAGTCGGATCATCCACAATCAATCTTCGGTTACTCTGCCGAAATTACCTTTAGTCCCTCCATAGGATCACTCCGGCGCTCATTAAGTCATCAACATATACACCTATAACCATTCATATCACTTACACCACCACCACCACCACTACATCAACAGTCCTGCTTCGATGACGGACAGAAGCCTTACAAACCCTACTCCCCCCGATCCATCCATGCCCTCTCCTACCCCTACCGCGCCGCCACCACCTCCGTCAAACTCAACACCATCGAGCAGCTCGGTGGCCCACAGACAAATACTTCAGCCTGTTCCTCCCTCCAAAAGGGTAGCAGCAGATGCACCCCCCCAATCTGAGACCGGTGAAACAGAAATTTTGAACGCGTATCTCCCTCGCGAACTAGCGATCATCGTCGAGGAAAGACAACGCCGTGAACAGGCCTTGCATGTGCGGATGATGATTTGTACAAGTGCTATAAGCAGCATCGATAGTCTACTGGCAAAATTTAAAGAAGGAGTTGAGAAAGAGGAAGGTTCAGCTTTTCAAAAATATTTCCGACAAGCTATTTCGCTCTTCGCGGCTTCAGACGCTGCTCTGAACCCTCCACCTGTTCCCACACACTCCCGCCCAGCAAAAGGCGGTAAAGTGAGCAAAGGAAACTTGCCGGATAAACCAGCTGTAGTTACAGAATCACAAGCTGGCTCAGCTTCAACTTAAAACCCAACCCGAGCGCGACAGCAGATGCCAACCAGTGGAATTAACCTACCCAGGAAGCCAAGCGCAACTGAAAACTCCTGGGCTACTGTTGCTCGTAATGGGCACAAGAAGGCTAGAGCTGCCGCGGCTGAAACTGCCAGTGTCGGGCAAAACAAATCTAGAGAGCAATTCAAGGCCTTAGCGCCTAAGAAAGACTCCCACACACCTTCTCGATCACAAGTGAGTGGGCTATTCGGAAAAAAATAACAACCTCCATCCAAAATTCAAGATAAAAGATTATTCCACCGACTACCCCCGGAGCACGAGTGGAGAAAATTATCGCCCGCAGGGATCCGAGATATCGTCGTAAAAAAAAAGGCCATCTCACCCGCTTATATTAGACAGATTAAGCCAGTTCGCTCAGGATTTGCCCTAAGTCCTAGCAACCCCAACGCGCGCGAAGCATTGCTACAGGCCGCAAACGGACTCTTTCTGACAGGGGCAAAACTTGAACCTGCTGAAAACTTGATACCATTTCTTATACCAACAGTCCCTGTCTTTATTTACACCGATACAGGACGTGTTGTGGTGACTCAGGAGTTGCTGGTCGATGAAATCGAGCGTGTCTCTTCGGTGCGTCCAACTTCAGTAAAACTGTTCGGCAGTCTTAATCACGACGCCCCGCATAGAACATGGCTAGGACTGTTCTCAAAAGCACCTCGACCTGGTTTTCGTGTGTTTGATGAATCTGGCCTGGCAAAGGTTTTTAAAAAACAAGATCCCATAGACTTTTGCAAAAGGTGCAACGGCCACCACTCATCAAGAAATTGTTCGAGGGCACCTTCTTGCGGAAACTGTAGCTCGACAATGCACACACAAGATGCATGTCAAGCTCTCACTTGATGTCGGAATTGCGGAGGTCCACACCGCTCTGACAGTCATAGATGCTTAGCTCGGCCAACTCGCAGCGGCCCCCCGACTAAGGAACAGCTAAAAATCTTTCGTCAGGCTGGAGACCGCGAATATCAGGCAGTGGTTCGAGCTAAAGCTGCTGAAGCGAGGGCGTCAACTGCAGAGGAAGCAGCACACGCTGTAAATTGTAGCCAAAATCTCGAGACCGCCAATAATGAAACCCCTGAGCTACCCGCCGATGTGTCGACGGAGGACTCGATGCAGTTATGAAGGGCTCACCTCGAAGCCATTCGTTGCCTCCTCTCAGGTTTATGTCAATAAACGTGGGAAGAGGGAGCGCCGCGCACGATATTGCGCTTTCGCGAGCCTGCGAATTACAGTTAGATGTTTTGCTAGTTCAAGAAACTTGGTGGGCTGGTTGCACCAAGTCACATCCATATTTCAATCGCCACATAACTTATGGAGGCGTTGGCGTTCGTCCTCGTGCAGTCACCTACACTAGGAAAGACAATAGGAATATACACGCAGTTCAGGAATCCCCTTCCTCAAAACTCACAGGGGATTACTGCTGGGTGAAAGTGAATGGAATTACATTTCTCAGTGTATACAAAGCACCCCATGATCCCGCAGCAGTAGAACCACTCCTTGAGTGGACTCCGCCTCCTCGGACTATTACCGCGGGTGACTTCAACTCTGTCTATTGGGCCTGGCAACCTAGTGCTACGAGCAACTACAGACAAGGGGAAAAAATAGAAAAATGGGCAGATGATAATGGCCTCTCGTGTCTAATTCTAGGGGAACCAACGCACCGCGCTGGGAACACTTTGGATCTCGCATGGACAAATATTAGTGGAGCCTCCGCATGGGTAGACCGAGAAGAATGTATGACAAGAGACAATTTTCCGATCTCTGGCATAGTACCTAGCTGTACCCGAGTTATCAAGAAATCTAAAGGTCCACTTAGAGTCCCGAAAGACAAGCTGCCTCAATTTGCACAACTAGTCTCTCGTTGGATGCCTCGTGCTCAGGACCTAAAGTCAGAAGGAGACATTGAGCAGTTCGCTCAGGATTTGTGCCGTGCGCTAGTAGATGCCCTGAAAGCAGTGGGTAAAGCTTCTAATGGTAAATCTGGCAGATCGGCGCCGTGGTGGACTTCAGAATGTAAGGCTGCCCGCCTCCGATATCGAACAGCCTCCACGGAGCCGGACCGAAATCAATATGCAAAGGAATATAGGAACACTATTGCGGAGGCAAAAAAGGAGTATTGGAAAAGCCAGGTTGAAGAGATGAAATCTCCGATGGATATCTATAGGCTCATGCGATGGACCAAACCACGGCATACTGAAGTTCTGCCACCTCTTCTTTTTAACGGGCGCCTCGTTGCAGACCAAGCAGAGCGTGCATTAATTTTACGAGACAATCTTTTTGCCGCGGCTAGACGCTACAGACGACCTTCCCATTGCTACAACAAATGCGGCTAATCGTATTCCATGGACAGAGGGGCTCGAAGAAACAGAGGTACGATCGTGCACCATAGGTAGCGGAAATACCTGTCCTGGACCAGACGGAATTTCGGTAGAATTACTCAGTACCTGTTGGGGTACACTCGGTCCTTGCGTCACTCACCTGTTTCGATCCTGTCGCAAGTTTGGCTATCATCCATCTTGCTTTAAGTTGGCAGAGGTTGTTTTCATTCCAAAAGCAGGTCAAGACCCATCTTCCGTGAAAGGGTGGAGACCCATTGCTCTCCTATCGTGCCTCGGAAAGGGATTGGAAAGAATCATCGCCAAACGCATGGCTACTCTAGCTATCACAGCTGAGGTGGTTGGGCATCAACAATTTGGGGCTCTACCAAAACGTTCAGCTACTGATTTAGTTGCTTGTGTCGTGCACAATATTGAAGAGGCTCGCACTCAAAAGTGGACTTCAACGCTCGTAACCCTTGACCTTCAAGGAGCCTTCGACGCGGTCCTCCATAATAGACTACTAATGCGAATGCAAAAACAAGGTTGGCCAGACTCGGTCCTTTGGTGGTCAGCCTCATTTCTACGCAACCGATATGTCCAGGTCCGGTATTCAGGAGGAGTAACAAGTCCTAAAAAGCTGGTCTGTGGTGTTCCGCAAGGATCGCCGGTCTCCCCACTACTTTTTCTTTTGTACATGGCCGAACCCATGCGTAGCGGGAACTCTAGAGCTAGGTTCAGCTATGCAGACAATATTGGGATACTTGGCATTGGAAGAATGACTACTGAATCTGCGGCTGCGGCCCAAGGTGAAGTAGATAAATTGCTTGAATGGGCAAGTAATAATGCTGTATCATTCAATTCAGGGAAGTCGGACGTAATTCAATTCCCTGGCTGGCGAGGGGAAAATCCTATCGGAGTGAAAGTAAACAATATATGGATTGAGCCGGCTAAGAATATCCGTTGGCTAGGAATACATCTCAACTCTCAACTCTCGTTCAAACATCATGTAACAACATGGTGCGGGAAAGCACTTAAAGTTGCTCAACATATGCGGAGGCTCAATCCAGTAACACGTGGGGCAGCTCCTAGACCCTTAATAACTGCCGTTGACACCTGCGTTATCCCTGTAGCGACCTTCGGTGCGGAAGTTTGGTGGCCGGGCTTAAAACAACCAACAATTCGCGGAAATGTGACTCCTCCTACAGCCCACTTCTGTAATCTTATTGATAAAGCAGTTCGTGTAGCGTTGAGAGCCGCACTACCAGTATGGAGAACAACACCCAACGTAGTCCTTGACAGGGAAGGGGGAATTCCACCCGCCCGAATACTCCTAGAAGGTAATCGTCTATGACTCTCAGCACGAATAAATTCACTAGACAACCGCCATCCTCTCCGCAGCCGAGCGAGCGTATGTCCCAATGTAGGTACGCTTAAGTATAAGACATAGGCCATCTTGTCAAAGCATCCAGAAACGCAGATGTCACGTTTGCAGAGGGCTTTCCAACAGCTACCCCGATCATCCGAGGATGCTGAACCCTTAATTGTACCTCTATTCTCATACACAAACAACAAAAGCAGAGGGTATTATAGACCACGAGAATTGGATCCGAACAATTCCATCTTCTGTTATCTGCGCCTACTCCGACGGCTCTTCTGAGGGACATGGAAGATCTTCCTGGGGATTCGTCCTGCAACGCGGGGGCATCACTTTTAAGAAAGATCAAGGGATTCTACACGGGGGAGAAGTTTACGATGCTGAAATCTTTGGGGCTACCATGGCACTCCGAGCTGCGCTATCCACAAGACGAAGCGGGGAGAAAATTTATGTTCTTTTGGACAACCAAGCTGCAGTCCGGGCCCTCCAGACTGGCAGGACGTCCTCTTGTCTTAGGCTAACTCGGATTTTTCACAATGTCTCCCAAAAAGCCAATTCGGAAGCCAGATGGGTACCAGGACACTCTAAGATACCTGGGAATGAAGAGGCCGACGCAGCCGCGCGAGCTGCACTTCAATCACTCCCCTCTTGCCACATTGAACCAAAATTCATTACGCTTGCCTATGTTCGTCGCCTTATGCAACAGCGTCGCCAGCAGCTAATTGACGATTGGTGGTCCAAGGTATGTCCGGCTAGGTATAAAGATCTAGACCTACAGATGCGCCGTCGAAAGCCTCCAGAGCTTAAAATGCCGCGGCAGCTTCTACAAAAGCTTATATCAGCAAGGACCGGGCACGGTGACTTCGCTGCATATCACCGCAGACTAAATCATGAAAATGCAAATTTAGTTTACATCTGTGGACAAGAGACGTCCCCTACTAACTTCGTACGTTGTCGAGAACACGCCAGCCTAACGCGTAGGTTTAGGAAAGGAAGGACAATGGGCAATCTTATCAACCAACTTCTCTGCCCAAAGTGTGTCAGAGAATTTACAGAATTTGCAAAACTTACAGGCTGTTTTGGCAACCTATTCGCAAGCTTGTCCTCCGCTGAAAGCGAGGACAGCATCTCTTAGAAATCGACGAAGGCAGCGACATCGTGGAAACAGAGCGTGTGAAACGCTATGTTGACACAATAATTCACTTTTGGGTTTATGTGTTTTTTTTTTTCCTTTTACGTTCGGGTCTCTGTCGGAATTTTTGGGGATCATGGAGTACAGGTTCATTTAGGCGTCGTCGCAAATTGTTTATATACGCGTGTACATACTTTAGAGGGTGCGAACGAGTTGGGCATACTCTCGAGTATGATCCCCACCGGCTCCACTGGTCCCAAACTAATTGGACGAAGGGCTCTGCCCGGGACCTAAATATAGAAACAAACAAACAAACTCCGGCGCTCATTGAACCATAATCTGCCTATGATTTTTCATGAGTCATGTGACCAATTCGACCCCATTGTGCTCTAGTGCAACTTTTCTTGAACTTCTGGTTATTATGCATTACAGCCCTCACACAATAAACCCCTTTAACAACTACAGTTGTCCCTCAGATTTTTACAACACTAATTTACCACACACACACCGATCACACACACATCATACCGCTTTTCCCCGCTCAACACTGGCGCCTACCAGGAAACCTACCTCAAATAACACTTACTCCACACCCTTCTATCTGAAACCAAAGCAAAACCTACCCACCATTGCAAAGCCGCCCAGGAGACAAGACTGTGCCTCCATCTCAGAACCTCCACCAATGTGGGAGGTACACACCACCCGTGTCGGCACAGCCTATAACCCCCATCTTCTGGACCCAGACTTAGACAATCCTGGCCCCAGCCAGTAAGAGCATATCAAGACACTGGAATATAACGAGCTCCCAGACCAGCCTCCAGACGACCCTTTCGTTGAGCCCAGCTCACTTGGTCCTATCTGTGGGGCACTGGAAAATAGCATCAAAGCTGCAGAAACTCGTGCGAAAGAAGCTTTCAACCTGTTCGGCAACATTGCCTCGTACCTAGACGACCAGTGGGCTGCACCCAGCCGCGCCTCCCTCCCCGCCAAGCAACGCGCAGCACTCAAAGACCTCTGTGTTGATCTAGCTGCAGTAGCATCTCGCCATTTTGACACTTACATAAACGAAATACCGGTCTCTAAAGCCGATACATGCACCAACCCAGCGCCTCATCGTCCCACGCGCAATTCTGAGCCAGCATCATATGCCAACATAGCCCGCAAAGGCCCCAACAATCGCACCCCTAATTCCCTATTATCACGCAATAAAGGCCCTGCTTGCTCTGGTCCGCAGTCTCGACCGCAACCGCAGCGACACAGTACCGACGATTGTTTGTTTGTCCGCATACCAGAAGGAGATAAGCTCAGAGACCTCTCAGCCTATGCCATCCAGTCTTACCTAAAAGCCAAACTTGGAATCGACGGCCGCCTTCTCACCAATGTACAGTCCACAAAGACAGGCTTCGCCTTATGCCCTAAAGATGGTGATACCGCCAAACTCAAGGAGACAATATCCAAAGTCAACTTTTTTGGTGATGCCCAAGTGGAACCCGCATCACCATGGACTTCATACAGGATAAAGAACGTCCCTCGGACATTCGGAACTATCAACGATAAACTTGTATACTGTCTCCAGCCAGTCACGGCCGCCGCTATGCATGACGCTCTCTCGGCTGCTGCTGGGGTAGCCCCAGTCGTGATCTCACCTTCCCGAGATAACGAGGCAGACCCTAGCTTCCCCTCCACATCTTGGATCGTACGTTTCCCAGAATCTCACCAACGTCTTCCCCATATCCTTTACCTTTTTGGATGCCGAACCCTCACAAGAATCCTCCCTCGACAATACTCACCTGTGCAGTGCACTAAGTGCTGGCTCTGGCACAACGCTCGCACCTGCGCCTCCTCTCCTAGATGCCGCCTGTGTGGCTCCGGCCTACACACAGAAAATGAACACGGCAACCTATGCGAAGCTACGGCAGGCCATTCCTGCCCCCCGCGTTGCATCCATTGCCACGGCCCACACCCTGCGAACGACGACAGCTGTGAACTGAGGCCCAAGGCTTCGGTTCCGCCAAAGACCAAAGCCCAAGTGAGTGCGATCCGCAGTATAAACGCAGAAGCGCGCATGCGGAAACAAGCTGAAGCTGGGTGCGCGGTTAAGCGCGCACCTAACCCTGCCCCTACAATTACCAGCGGAAATATAACAACAAACTCTCTACAGGAACTCACACCCACCAACTCAAACAACCTCTACAATCCTCTAATTGTAGAAGAGCCGAGCAATGTTCAGGCAGAAACTTTATGACCGGACAAAATAAACCCAAACATCAAACAACGCCACTCAAAATCCTATCTGCAAACGTTGGCAGAGGCGCAGCAGCCCACGAAATCGCTCTGAACGAAGCCTTTTCAATTTCAGCGGACGTAATCCTTATCCAGGAACCATACATCTTCAAAGAGCGCGCTAGACGCATCACCAAACGCCACCCATCCTATATAACTTTCTCTCCCATTGACGACTGGACCTCCACCCGTCCGCGTGTTCTGTCATATACTCGGAAAGACGCTCCCTTCCGTGTAGACCAGGGTTACACTACCCAATCTGGCGACCTACTCCTGCTTCTACTCGAATCCCCCTCTAGGAAAAAGTTGCAAATCATGAACATTTACAACGAGCCCCAGGGCTCCTCTGGCGGCCCCACCCTCCCATCACTATACTCTCTCCCCCTCAACTTCTGCGGAAACTTCCTATTGATGGGTGACTTCAACCTACACCATACCCGGTGGCAACCTTCTTGGTCTCGCAGCCCCTCACGGGGCGCCGAACAGTTCGTCGACTGGGTTGACTCAAATGACCTCTCTCTCCTCTCACCTATAGACGAGGCAACACACATTAGGGGCAATGTTCTGGACCTTGCCTTCGGGTCATGCTCGCTGGTCGCCAAATCGCACTGCGCCGTGGCAAGCCACCTGGACACAACTTCAGACCATGCTCCCCTCCTCACTATGGTAGATTGGATTGAGCACAATGCACCCCAACGGAAACTCAGACCTGACACCTTGGACCCCGCGCTTTTCAACCGCTTACTCTCCATATCCATCAATCAAGTGGCTCCGCTTCTCCCATCCCCAAACTCAGACTCTCTAGACACACTCGCTCTGAGCCTCACAGATGCCATACGGCTAGCATATTCTGGATCAGCTCGCCGCACGCTAGGGCACGGAAAGGGCAACCCGTGGTGGGATAAATCCTGCAAAACTGCCCGGCAGAGATATAAGTCAATCACTAAGGTACATCACACAGAAGAAGATTTTAAAGAGGCAAGGAACGAATACCATAAGACCATAAAAAAGGCAAAGAACAAATATTTCTCGGACCAAGTCAGTAAAGCCAGCACTGCCAAAGACATATTTAACGTTTCCAAATGGCAAAAATCTACAGGCTCCTACAATTCACCGCCTTTAAAGGATCCAAGGTTCCCAGACAAGGCTCCTGCAACAACTCTGGCTGAGAAAAGAGAAATTTTCGCCGCAAACCTCTTGGTTAACCTTGCCGAAGCTGGGGACATTCCCCTGGACGCCCCCTCAGTCTCCGTTCGCACCTTACCCTTCCACCCGTTAAGCCGACAAGAAGTCCATGATACTTTATTAAAGGCCGGCAATACTGCCCCTGGCCTCGACGAGATCCCGACTGCAATTCTCCGATGTGCATGGCCCCTTGTGGCTGATTTGGTGCATTCCCTTTTTAGCGGCTGCATCTCACTAGGATATCACCCCCACTGCTTTCGTCAGGCTATTCTGATCATGATTCAGAAACCCAATAAGCCGGACCTATCCTCTCCCCGCGCCTATCGTCCAATTGTGCTTCTCTCGGTTCTGGGAAAGGGCCTAGAACGGCTACTCGCCAAACGAATGTCATGGATTGCAATCCGGCACAAAATTCTAGCCACCCAACAATTCGGCGCCCTACCTGGCAGATCTGCGGTGGACCTGACCACCTGCCTGACACACGATGTAGAAAGAGCCCTAAGCGAGGGCCGCTCCGCCAGCATGCTCACACTCGACGTCAAAGGTGCTTTTGATGCTGTACTTCCTGGTAGACTCGTTCGCCGCATGCGTGAACAAGGATGGCCTGACTGCCTTGTAAGGTGTGTAGGCTCTTTCGCCACCGACCGCTCAGTACATATAAAACTGGATGGCGAAACTGGACCCCCTCAACAGGTAGACTGCGGTCTTCCTCAGGGCTCCCCTGTATCCCCGATTCTATTCATGCTCTACATCTCTCCCCTCTTTCGGTTGGGAAATGTACACCGCAGATTCGGCTATGCCGACGACGTAGCAATTCTAGAGACCCGAAATTCGCTCCAAGAAAACTGTACATCCTTAACAGAAGCCTTGAAGGAGGCCCTAGCCTGGGGTAGAGAGGAAGGGATAACTTTTGATCCTAATAAATCTGAACTACAATACTTCTCACGCCGCCGAGTAGATAAGGACCCCAGCTCTACGCCAGTCATTGAATTTGAACAATTCTCAGTCGCCGAAAACGCCATCCGCCCATACACTCGGTGGCTTGGTGTCTACTTTGACAAGAAACTATCATTCAAGTGGCACGTCAATATCCTCGCCAGTAAAGCCTTAAAGGTAGCAAACGCCCTAAGAAGCCTAGGCAATACATCCCGCGGGTGTAATCCAAATCTACTCCGGCAAGCGACAATCGCCTGCATATTACCTATAGCCTATTATGGCGCGGAAACTTGGTGGTCTGGTCGCTACCGTACAACACCTCGCAATCACACTATCTAAAATCGCGTCGATGGCCATATATCTTTATTACGTAAAGTGGTCCTCTCTAGTGCCAGGGCCATCCTGCCTGTCTATCGAACGACCCCTACTCCAATTCTCTACCGCGAAGCCGGACTACTTCCCCCGGATATCGAGCTGGACGCAAAACTCCGCCAATCTTCCTTACGCATTCACCGCCTGGATCCAAGACATCCTCTCCGTCGAAGGGCAATTTGGGCCCTATCGCACGGCAGTCGCGTCTCCCGTTTCTCAGGCTGGACCCTCAGCCTACCAAAAATAGAATTCCTAGACCCCCTCATACTACCCCCATGGCACACTCAAGAGAGTTGGTACTCGTGCACCAGAAGAGTTACCAGATCTTCTCTTCGCCCCCATGCAGCCACTCCATCTCAAGACATACTAGCATACTCAGATGGCGCTTGAGCGGAGACAGAATCTGGCCCCCGGGTTGGAGGCGGAGTAGCTATCATGCAAGCTGGCCGAGTGGTGCTTAGTAAATCCCTCACCCTTAGCCCTACACTTGAAATCTTTGACGCGGAAGCTTATACAGTCCTTCATGCTGTGGAACTGGCTTTATCACTCCCTTCAGCGCGTTTTGCGAACAATCTCTGGGTCTTTTTAGACAATCTCTATGTCGCCCGCCGCCTTCTCTCAACCCTAGTATGCTCCTCCCAAGAAGCCTTCATCAGATTTGCAAATCACGCAACCTCCTGGCCTCTTAGGCAACGTCTTCCACACACTGTCCCTGGCAAAATTATAGTTCGTTGGGTTCCAGGACACTCTGGCATCCGGGGAAATGACAAAGCAGATCTTGCCGCTAAAGAAGCTCTATCCATGATCCCGCCCTCAAAATGCCCTCTATCTCTATACGCAGCAAAGAGCTGGGCCAAGCAGAAACTACACATTTCTTTAAAAGAATACTGGGAACAAAACTGCCCCCAGTCATATCGGGAGCTTGGTCTTGAGTTCTTGGTAGGCCCCCCGCATGAATTGTCCCTGCCCAGATCTAATGCCGCTCATATATACGCCGCCCGCTCGGGACATGGCGACTTCGCCTCGTATCATTTACGCTTCAAACACGAAAACCGGCACAACCACTGCAGCTGCGGTGAACAGAAAACCCCTAGGCATGTGTTACTATGCAGCCGGCAACCCTATAGACTCCCTAGAGCTCCTAGGGAATACCCGGAAAAGCATTCATATTTTTTTGGTACCCTCAAAGGAGCGACCAAATTCTCCAGATGGCTTGAAGAAACAAAATTTTTCGAAACAGTCTGCCCCAGGTTTCCTTCCTCGGATTCACAACTTTGATGTGGCGTTTGGGCTAATACTCCAGTGCTCACATGGCTCCGAGGAGCAGTAACGGTCTTTTTCTTCCTTTTTTATTTTATTTTTATTTTTATCTCTTTTCTTTGAACCTCACATAACCTAAACTGATATTACAAGCTGGCGTTTTTATTTGGCGTAGTTGACTCGTAGATATCTTATGTACGCAGTCTCAGCAATCAGCTCACTGGGCCTTTCTTCTGTTGTTTGGGAAGGTAGCTGCCTCAGCCACTAGAGTAGTAAGCTCTAGCGTCTTTTATTAAGTTAAGCTCGCACAGGCCTCGGCGTGTGCTAGATAGACGATAAATAATACAAACAAACAAACAAACAATTCGAGAAGAGTGCCCTATATGCCCATTTTTTCCCTTCCTTCCCCTTTGAATTCACTGATACGCCTGTATCTTCTCGTTGTAAACCGCCGAAAGGCTCCCCAGGATGCCTCCGGAGAGGACAAAAAATCAGCCGGTGCCAACACCAAGCAACCCGATCTCTTCTGCTAGTAAGCCAGTATCTACGGCTATTTGCAAAGGAAAGACAAGCAAAACCTCAAAAATCAAAGGCCTCGCGCATAAAATTACAAGCGCAAATGCGTCTGAGGCCTTTACCCAAGGGAAGGACATACACCTTCCCGATACAGAGATGACTGATACTGAAATTAGCAGTTCCACCAACCAAGTTCCTGAGAATAAGGAACCTTCGCAACAAGTTCCAGGGGCCTCCAATAGCTCCAAAGGGAAAATGATAGCTTCTACAGATACGACACACCTGGCAAACGCATCTGCTAAAGAAATTGATACAACAACGGCAACGCCAAGACGCATTGCAACACCTAGGACTGCAAGGATAGTTACGGGTAGTACCAAGCAATCGACAGGAAAAGTAGACACCGCCCAGTCTAGCTCGAACCCATCGAAGGCAAATACTGTACCACATGAACTTCGCGCCTACCTAGAAGCCGAAGAGCGTCGTGCAACACAAACGGCCTCCAATATAGCTCTCTGCACTGCTGCTATTGTCGGTGTAGAAAACGCCCTCTCTCCTCTGTCCAATGGCCAGAACAAGCAATTTATAGACTCAATGAAAGTCTATCTCCGAGCGGCTATAGCTCAATATATGTCGACTGGTCCTGGATCAACAGTACCGACCCTACCCTCACGCCCAGCAAGTAACGTTACTTTTTGGGAAAACTCCCCTGCCAGCTCACCTTACCGCCAGCCCATCCAAGTCTCCCAACCATCGGTTGTAGAGCCAGTGGCAAAGGCAACATGGGCTACAATCACAGGGAGAGGAAAAAATAAGCCGTCTACCTCGACAAATCTTGGACACGCTCGACTGAAGCAGCCCAACCCACCCCGAGCACTGGCCAGACCCAAAGCCCCCACCCAGCAGGATGAGAGAATCTTTCTTCGTCTCGGAAAAAGCCACGACTAGCGCCAACTTTCCCCAGCAGGCGTTCGAGAGGCTGTGGCCCAACATCTTGGTCTCCCACTCTCCACCATCGAGCACGTTCATCGTGTCCCCACTGGCTTCGCGCTTCGAGCAAAAGACGCTGATACCCGCCAGACCTTGATAGACTCGGCGGAGGCTTTCACTCCCCTGGAAGCTAAGTTGGAAAAAGCGTCTGATCTGGTTGTTTTACGGATCTCAACGGTTCCTGTAGCCATTATATCTGTTCTCGGCAGAGTCCACATCACGGAAGAAATGGTCTCGGATGAAATAACAAGGGTCACCAATACAGTCCCTTCCAAGGTCCGACCGCACGGGAAAAGTCGCCTTGGAACCCCCCACCAGTCATGGCTGGCATATTTTGAGAAAGCCTCTGCGCCTCGACCCGGCTTCCGTCTATTTGACGAATCTAGAATTGCAGTGCGACATAACCCTCAACGGAGTGTGCAGCAATGTAAACGCTGCTTGGACTTCCATGGTACTCGAGGATGCTCCCGTGCACCGGCCTGCTGGGACTGCTCCTCAAAGATGCATTCTACCGCCGAATGCAAGGCCCACACAAAATGCCGAAACTGTGGGGGCCCTCATCGATCCGACAGCCGCAACTGCTTGGCTCGCCCAACCCGATCTGGACCAGTCACTAAGGAACAACTCGTAACTATCCGACAGGCCAGTCAGCGTGAGTTTGCAGCAGTAGCCCGAGCCAAAGCAGCAGTTCGACGTGCAGAAGCAGCAGCTACAGTAGCCACAGCAGCCATGGAACACACCCCAGCAAGCCCCGCGGGAATCAAGTCAGTCAACACGTGTGACACCTAGGTTATCACGTTGGAAAAAGGCTCGTCGGTGAATCCTAAAAGCATAAGATTTTAAGGTACAGATCTAAGAAAAGTGCAAAGACTGATTATATACAATAGAACCTCCTAGCACTGTCTGTATGTCATTACCAAAAGTATGTTTCCTGCGGTAACTAGTTTCATACTGAAGTTCCGCTACCAGCGATACTAGACTGCTGCCTGAGGCCTAACTGGCGATCTCCGCGAAATCGTGTGACGGGATGTCACAACACGTTTGACGTGCTTATGATAGATACAGCCTCTACTGACGCCGCGCCAACTGGAGAGGCCAACTCCGAAGAGCAAATATGAAGGGCACACTAAGTGACCCTTCCCGCCTCCCTCCTACACTAAGTTTTATGTCAATCAATGTAGATAGAGGAGGCTTAGCACACGACATCGCGCTTTCCTGAGCTTATGTGCTAGGCGTGGATGTCTTGCTAATACAGGAGCCTTTGTGGCAAAAGCGCACAAAGACTACCAAGTCACACCCTGGATATATCTGTCACACTCCCACTGGTGGCGTAGATGTTAGACCAAGGGCTGTGACCTATACGCGAAAGAGTAACAGGATATTATCAGCCATACAGATATTTCCCTATGCAACGCCAACCGGAGACTACTGCTGGGTAGTTGTCAATGGAATTACCTTTTGCAATGTTTACAAGGCGCCAAACAACTCAACAGCCATTCGTCCCCTAGTCAGCTGGCTCCCCCCTCAGAACTCGGTAGCAGCCGGTGACTTTAACGCCGTGCACTGGGCCTGGCAACCAGGAACGACTCGACCCTATGGACAGGGCAAAGAGATAGAAAGATGGGCCGAAAGTCACAATCTTGTCTAATTGTCGGCGAACCCACACATCGAGCAGGTAATACACTCGATATTACCTGGACCAATGTCAGCGGCGCCCGTGCTTGGGTTGACCACAGCGAATGCGTAACCAGTGACCACCTTCCCATCCGTGGCCAAATACCTATCGCTACCGCAGCTGTGAATAGTGAGCCTCCCAAGATAAGAGTGCGAAGAGAAAATCTACCTAGGTATGTCTTAGCCATTGCGCAATGGGTACATCCACCGCCGCAACTCGATTCCATAGAGAAAGTCGAAGCATACGCCGAAGATCTGTGTTTCCATCTCTCTAACGCGATCAAAGCGACAGGGACCCGAGCCAAAAATGGTAGTGGTAAATCTGCTCCTTGGTGGACGCCCCAGTGCAAGACTGCCCATGCAGAATACCGAAAATCCTCCTCGCCCCTAGAACGTGCAGATTGTGCGAAGAATTTACGAGCGACAATTAGCAACGCTAAAAAAGAACACCTGACGCGTAAGGTCGAGTCCATGACTACCTCGGGAGAAATATTTAAGTTGATGCGTTGTTTAAATCCTCAACAAGCAAATATCCCTCCCCCACTCAACTTTAACGGACGACTTGTTTCAGATCAAGCAGAACGGGCAACAATCCTGCGAGATGCTCTCCTCGCTCGGCACAAGGCGACAGACGACCTTCCACCATGCACCAGCGTAAATGAGAGTTGTATCCCTTGGAATGATAATGTATCCGAGCAAGAAGTCCGCGTTTGCACAATTGGCTGCGGTAACACAGCACCAGGTGCAGATGGAATCTCAGTAGAACTTCTTACAGCCTGCTGGAAGACTATTAGACCCTATGTGACCCTACTATTTCAAGCCTGCATTCGGCTTGGAACACATCCAACTTGCTTCAAGTTGGCTGAAGTTGTACTCCTCCAAAAGGCCAATCGAGATCCAACCACAGTCAAAGGCTGGAGACCAATTGCTCTCCTCTCATGCTTGGGAAAGGGATTAGAGAGGCTTTTAGCTAAACGCATGACACATCTTGCGATCACTCACGACGTGGTTGGTAAACAACAATTTGGTGCACTCCCGAAAAGATCAGCGACTGATCTTGTATCTTGTGTCGTGCACGATGTCGAAGAAGCTCGCTCACAAGGGTGGGCTGCCACATTTGTTACACTTGACGTCCAAGGAGCGTTTGATGCAGTCCTCCACAATCGACTAGTGACCAGAATGCAAGAATAGGGATGGCCCAGTCACATCCTTCAATTGACGACTTCATTTCTAGCACACCGAAGGGTTCAAGTTCGTTACCCTGGAGGGATAACTACTCAGAGAGAGCTAGTCTGCGGTGTACCTCAGGGCTCACCAATCTCTCCACTCTTGTTTCTCCTCTACATGGCGGAACCCATGCGTAGCGGCAACTCACATCTAAAGTTTAGCTATGCAGACGACTTTGGTATCCTAGGATTTGGCCCTACTATTGCTGAGTCCGCTGCAGCAGCTCAGCGCGAGGTGGATCATCTTTTTGAATGGGCACGAAATAACGCTGTAGCTTTCGACTCCGAGAAGACAGAGGTTATACAATTCCCAGGACGTCGCCGTGAAACAGCAGCAGTCGTCAACGTGAATGGCACGCCTGTCGAACCAGCCGAACATATTCGCTGGCTCGGAGTCCATCTCGATCCACGCCTCAACTTCCAGTATCACGTCACCCAATGGTGTGGTAATGCTATGAAAGTGGCTCAACATATGCGACGTTTTAACTCCGCCTACCGTGGAGCAGCACCGATGCCATTGGTCAGAGCTGTAGATGCATGCATTGTCCCAGTAGCGACTTTTGGATCAGATGTTTGGTGGCCAGGTGTCACAGATCAAGTAATAAAGCAATGGGCTTTTAAGTAGATGATGGTATTCTATAACTCGATTATGGAGAAGTAACACACACGTAGGCTAGACTAATATTTATATAAACTTCCCACCCAAGTAATGCCTTATCCGTCAGGAATAAGATTCTTATCCACCCAACTCTAGAAGGTTCCTTATACTTCCAATAATGTCTTCAACAGCTGAACCGTGTAGAATGTTCTACCGAGCTTTTGCCCCATGTCGATCGACAGTCTGTGCTCAAGGGTCGACAAGCGGTACCTTCTGGAAGGTTCTCTCTATGCTTAAGTCCCAGATCACGGTTGTAATCATAGCCTACGCTTAGTCAGCGCAGGCTACAGGAAGCAATCGGCTAGCAAGCCGTCACAATTCCCCTCCTCCTCTTCTTGTGGTGAATAAAATCTATTTGGATCTTTTCCTTTTCGACCTCCTCTTCTTGTGGTGAATAAAATCTATTTAGATCTTTTCCTTTTCGACCTCCGCTTCTCAATCATATGTTTTTCGGCTGGCCCGACAAAAGTGCCCGCGCTTTGTTCTTGGGGGCCATCATATTTACTAATTGAGCCGTAAGTCTTCTCAAAGCTAACCAATGCGGTAGTACCTTTAAGATTCTCAATTGGCTCCCAGGTTGGATCTACCCAGCCAACCCATTTAACCAGGGCTTGCCGATATGATCCCCTTCCACGGCGAACTGTTCTTGCCCTCAATATAGATTCTACTTCATATTCAGGCTCTTCTAAATGATCCACAATGGGTGGATTTTGTGTATCATCAGAAACTTGGCTAGGGAACTTATCACATCCTGCACGTTTGACTAATTCAACATGAAAACGTTTGTGAATGTTGCCTGAGACATTTAGCTGCACTGTAAGCGCGTCAGGAACGGCTGTGACCTCGTATTTTGCATGTAGCCACGCAAGTTTCTTTGATAGTTGTGGGGTACTGATGTGTCGTAAGTCAAGCCAAACTTTATCCCCAACTTGAAACTTCTCTGGTTGGCGACGTAGTCTGTTAGCATTTTGCTCGGCTCTTTGCTGTGCAGACGCCATTGCAGCCTGCGCAAAGTCCTGCGCGTCCTTCAATCTTTGAACGTAAGCATTAGCCGATAACTGTCCTGGATGACGCAAATTTTGGTCTAAAGGTGGCGTTGGCTCCATCAGGGGATCAAGCTCATATCCGTGCCTTAAAAAGAATGGGCTGATTCCACCAATAGCTGAGTTAGGTCTACCGTTAAGGGCGAGTTGAGCCATGGGAAGAAGATTCATCCAGTCGTCCTGTGCGTAAGACGTGAAAACTCGAAGGTACTTGTAGATCTCCTGATTTGCTCGCTCACTAGCATTGGACTGAGGATGATAAGATGTAGTCAGACGTTGCGTTATCCCAGTGCAGTGACAAAAGGCCTTCCAAAAATGGCTTGTCCAATCGCTACCCCTATTGCTGGTTAGATATCGAGGAAAACCAAAGTATCGGTAATAGCGATCAATAAAGGTTTTTGCACAGTTTTCAGCCGTCATTGAACTGGTCCCGAACACTAGGATATCTTTAGATAGACGATCGGTAATTACCATGATATTTGTACATCCGTCAGATGGTGGTAGATCAGTGACGAAATCAATAGTTAAGTCACTTCCAATACGCTCAGGAATTGGAAGCAATCGCAAGAATCCGGCTTTAGCTTCACGCCACACGGTAGTCCGTCCACAAACGTCACAATTCCGAATAAATTGCCGAACTGACTCCCGTAATTTTGGCCAAAACCATTGTCGGAGTACTAGTCCTACCATCGTGTCTCTTCCTGGGTGACCCGTCAGATGACTATCATGAATTTTTTGCATTATTGATGTTCGTAGGGGCTCATAGTCTGGTACCCAGATCCTATTTTCTCGGCCGCGAAGCACACCATCTGCAGCTACCGTACACTCTGCAATATTAGCAGATAATTTATGCGCTAGGTCAGGTGGAAACCCGCGTTCTCCGGCGCGAACCGCGTCTCGCGCTCGCCGCCAACACTTATCGTAAATAACCCCCTGTCTCCAGAGGTTCTGTACTTCATTGTCTTCAAATAATCTTGCCAGAGCAGCCGGATCATCCTCATTGTCTAAACTCTCGACAGCAGTAACAGCTGCTGGGCTGGCGGAAAGTGGTGGCAACAATTGCATGATGCGACCCACTGTACGTTCATCACTTAAGCCGGTTGGCTTATCCTGGTCCCGCCGAGATAAAGCGTCTAGACGGCCGCTTATATTTCCGGGCCGCCACTCAAGTGTGAAATTAAACTGTTGTAATACGTCATTGTAGCGCACTTGCCGTTCGCTGAGGAGACGTTTGGTCGTGAAATACTTTAGGTTTTTATGATCAGTTAATATCTTAAAAGGCTTTGCTGTTGACATCAACTCCGCCTTCCACTCTTGTAGACATGCTACAATTGCATGCATTTCCTTGTCATGGATGGGGTAATTTGCCTCAGCGCTGTTTAGCCGTTTCGAGAAATAAGCAATTGGGCGTATTTGTCCTTGCAAATCAACTTGAGAAAGACAGCCCCCAACCGCATAACCTGAGCTATCAGCCTCTAAGATTGTCTCGCGTTCAGAGTCCCATTGCGCCAGGACCGGTTCAGAGGCAAAAATCTTCTTCAATTGTTTAAACGCCTTATCTTCTTTGTCACCCCATTTCCATTCTACATTTTTCTTAGTTAATTCGGTCAGTGGAGCTGTGATATCAGAGAACCCTTCAACAAAGCACCGGTAAAAATTGGCAAAGCCAAGAAAAGACCTCACCCCTTTTACTGATGTTGGTGCCTGCCACTCCGAAATAGCCTTCACTTTAACCGGGTCCACCGCAACACCCTCTCCCGCTTTCACAATAAAACCGAGATATTTGACTTTCTGACACAAAAACTCACACTTATCAATATCAAGGTAGAGCCCAGCTTTACTGAGTTTATCCAATATGCCACGAACTGTCTTCCAATGACCTTCTTCAGTACCGTCCGTGTACGCCAGAATGTTGTCGACGTAAGCTGTTGCATCAATATCTAGATGCTCCCGGAGTTGTTCATTTATATATCTTTGGAAACTTGCAGGCGCATTGACAAGACCAAACGGGGTAACTAACCATTCAATCAATCCTAGCCGACAGCGAAACGCAGTCATCCACTCATCCCCTTCTCTGATTCTTACTCGATGGAAAGCTGACTTAACGTCTAGCTTTGTAAACCAGCATGCCTTTGATAATTGGCGCAAAGTCTCTTTAAACAAAGGGAGTGGGTATCGATCTGGAATTGTTGCAGCGTTCAGCCCCCGATAATCGACACAGAGACGGAGGCCTCCATTCGGTTTCTTTGCAAACAAAACTGGAGCTGCTGCAGGCGAACTGCTAGGTCTAATACAGCCTTTCTTTAAGAGGTCTGTTAGAGTTTTACGAAGCACCAGGAGTTCTTCCCGAGACATGTTGTAGATAGGTCCCCAGGGCGGTGACATCGATTTTCCGTCTTCTTGTCGGAGATTAATGGCGTGATCCAGCTTTCCTCTCAGCGGGGGTAAATCGTTCGCTCCCTTGTCATCCGAGAAAAGGTATGCAAAATCCTTAAGTTGATCTGGTAGGCGCTTTCTAGCCTCTTCTATTGACAAGCTAGGTTTCTGACACAGGGCTTTATTGATATCCTCTAGGGATGCTCTGCAAATCGGGACTGACTTGGCCATGGTTGTCATTGTGTTGACTGAAGTCATCCTTGGGCGTGCAATATTTCTGAGTTGTTGACGCCATTTCTTCGCGCTGTACACTGAGCCACCATTCTTTCGAAGATCCAACCTTTGCTCCTTTGCGTGGATTACCGCATCCTGGTCCTCTAGCCATCTTTTGCCTAGAATCATCTGATGCGTGCTGTTTGGAACAATATACAACCACAGCTTTTCAGTCACAAATCCATCCAAATCTAAAAGTATATATGTGATGCAATCAACTATCGACTTTTCTGTCACCGATTGCTCAGCGGCCGTCTCTAGTAAACGTGGGGAAATGGGAACGCGCGGCAGCTTTAGTTCAGAAGCAAGTTTATCTTCGATGATACCCGAACACAAACATCCATTATCTATTAAAGCTTGTATCATAGTCTCATTGTTAATCAAGGCGTTAACTAGGAATGGTGTTGTATTCATACTTGTTTCTTGACTAAAATCTGCATTGGGCTCCTGAACGCGACTAAGTTCAGGAGCTACAAGTTTTCCGAAACCATATTCTCATCTCCTGCATCCTCTTCAATCTCTTCATACAACTTGGGATCCAAACCTGAAAAATTCACCCTAACGTCACCTCGATTTTTAGTTCTCGGGCTTTCTGCAGGGAGCAGTCTACATCTACGAGTATTACACCCCTTTTGTTCACACCGGAAACATCTCCCTTCTCTACGAAGCCTTTCAATCTGATCCGGCGATTTCCACTTGGCCCGTAAGGGTTTTCCATTGGGACCCCTCAACACATTAGAGGCATATATTCCGCTCATCGGTGTATCACCTTCGTGGTCTAACTCTTGAACAGGCTTCCTAACAAAGTTTGGTTTTTCGAAACTCATTCCAGTTCCGTGCTCTCCCATTCCAGATCGTTCTTCGTTTATACTCTTTCCTAGGCCTAAATTTCCACCAAAAGGGAGGTAGACAGGGTTCGGTCCTCTTGCCAAGTCATCGTACCTATGGGCAACATGTGTCACGATTCTCACCCACTCAAAATAGTTGTCTATGGGTAGAAGGTGATTGCCAGCTAACGCAACCCGCATGGTTTGGTTTAGGGTGCCGGATAGCATCGTTATCTTGCTTTCATCCGGCCATTCATCCCCGTTGGCCTCAGTTAATTTGTTGGCCCAAGTGGGAAAGAACGAGCTCCACTTCTGCCATGGCCCCATTTTCATGTCATTGAGTTCTGCCCTAGATCGTGCTAGCCTTGTCGTATCCCAATTGCTGCGGTCCAGGAAAGCTATAAAATCTTCAGGCTTTTCTTCCCTATTTAAACCGCCTGCTTCGAAGTAAGCCCCAGCTTGTTGTTGAGCTTTCCCTTCCAAAGATTCGTAGATCTTAAGAAAAACATAAGAGTCAGTGTACTCAAATGTATTCCAATCCAACTTTAGTGCCAATAGGAGCGCCCTTCGCCACGCCGGGTATGTTGTCTTATTGCTGGAGTACTTTGGAAACTTAGTAGCTTTTCTGTCCGTTGTGCTTCGCGCAGGGTCCTTAAGTATTACAACCTTTGGGGTCATGTCTGGAGCCGTCCGATAAGGTGTGCCGTCGTCGAGTCGCTGTCGAAGCTCTCTGATTTCCATTCTTAGATTGATTACCTCGTCTAAGGCCGAAGGAGATAGAGAATTCGCGTTTCCTGCCATGTCTGCTGTCGTCACGCTTCAAATGGTCGTCGTCGTATGGTCGTTGTCGTATAATCGTCGTCGTATAATCGTCGTCGTAATAACTCAATGATAATCGAGTTATATGTCACAGATCAAGTAATAAAGCAATGGGCTTTTAAGTAGATGATGGTATTCTATAACTCGATTATGGAGAAGTAACATACACGTAGGCTAGACTAATATTTATATAAACTTCCCACCCAAGTAATGCCTTATCCGTCAGGAATAAGATTCTTATCCACCCAACTCTAGAAGGTTCCTTATAATTCCAATACTGTCTTCAACAGCTGAACCATGTAGAATGTTCTACCGAGCTTTTGCCCCATGTCGATCGACAGTCTGTGCTCAAGGGTCGACAAGCTGTACCTTCTGGAAGGTTCTCTCTATGCTCAAGTCCCAGATCACGGTTGTAATCATAGCCTACGCTTAGTCAGCGCAGGCTACAGGAAGCAATCGGCTAGCAAGCCGTCACACCAGGCCTAAAACGACCTACGCTAAGGGGGATAAGTACTCCTTCCACTACTAACATGTGTAGCATGATCGATAAAGCAATTCTGACGGGCCTGCGCGCCGCATTACCTGTTATGAGGACCACACCAAACGCTGTCCTGCATAGAGAAGCAGGAATACAACCAGCAAACATTCTGCTTGAGGGTAACCGAATTCGAGTTGCAGCTAGGCTTAAATCTCTTGATAAACAACACTCTTTGAGAAGTAGGGCATCTGTGTGCCCAAACGTGGGAACTCAGAAATATAAGAAAAAGAAAAAGGGGTCCGCGAGACCAGAGCTTCAGATGTTGCGCGTCCAACGTGCCTTCCAACAGCTACCGGAATCAGAGGCACCTGACATCATACCTACTCCAATTTACGTCCCCGCACTGGGAACAAGGGAGACAGAAACAGAGGCCTGCACACGGTGGATCAAAAACGTTCCTAGAAGAGAGATTTGCGCCTATGCAGATGGATCATCGGAAGGACACGGATGCTCTGCTTGGGGCTTTGTCCTAAAAAGAGAAGGGACAACCTTCTTCCGAGGCAATGGCATTGCACATGGGGGAGAAGTCCTAGATGCAGAGATTTTAGGGGCTAAAAATGCTCTAGAGGCTGCCCTGAGTTTCGTTGAGGAAGAACAACGGAAATTTGGGGATACAAAGCAGCGTATCCACGTCTTGTTGGATAGCCAACAAGCGGTAAAAATATTAATTACAGGTACCTCATCTTCCAGCCTCAAAGACGTACGTAGCTTTCATGCGTTATCTAAGACAGCTGAAGTATTTGTAAAATGGGTGACGGGTTACTCAGGGATTCAGGGGAACGTTGAAGCGGACTCCATAGCTAGATCCGCCCTGAGAGGGTTGCCGAACCTGGAAATAAAGCCGGGACTACTTACCCTAGCATACCTTCGACGACTTATGAATCAGCGACAACAGGCGCTCCTTGACGACTGGTGGGAAGAAGCTTGCCCGTCTAGATATCGGGAACTAGACTTGCTCATGCGACGACGTAAACCCCCAGAACTGGCTCTCCCACGGCGGTTACTCCGCGAATTGATCGCAGCCCGTACAGGTCATGGTAACTTCCCAGCATATTATCGCCGTTTTCAATTTTCAGACGCTCCCACAGAGTGTACATGCGGGGAGGAAACAACTCTAACCCATTTTATTCACTTTAGGCTTCATGCGAATATCACGCGTAAGCTTAGGAGATCAATGTCTCACAACGACTTCGTCAACAAGCTTCTTGGGCCCAA
Source organism: Podosphaera xanthii (assembly GCA_028751805.1). Classification (NCBI taxonomy): domain Eukaryota; kingdom Fungi; phylum Ascomycota; class Leotiomycetes; order Helotiales; family Erysiphaceae; genus Podosphaera; species Podosphaera xanthii. The sequence continues at coordinate 3,759,576 of JAPWIX010000015.1, forward strand.
ATGCCTCAGGAGCTTTACCATATTTGCGCAGGAAACTGGCTGTTTCAACAGTCAAACTGCTGGTCAATCTACTGCTCTCAGCGGGGATCGAATCAATTAGTTATCGCTAAAGGCATGACATGAAAGAAAACGGAATGAGAAGTTGCGCTTTCAAGATTATAAATTGATATATTTTGTTTTTCATATGTTGGGGGAAGTAGGTGTTTGACTTTGGAGTTGGGCTGGGTTTGTGTTAATTGTATATAACTAGCTACTATTTGTGTAGCGGTTCACGCGGTGGGACCGAGTTAGGCGTGTCTTAGACATGATCTTAGCCGTGTACACCAGTCCATGACCCAAGAGGGAAAAAGGGCTTAGCCTTGGACTTAAATTAATAAAAAAAAAACAAATCGAGAAAACTTCCTTAGAGTCACTATATGCCCAATTTCCCCTCCTCTCCTCTTCTCCAATTATCGTAAAACCCTTCTCCTCGTTTGTGCGCTGCCGCAAGGCTTGGCCGACATACCGGCGGTGAAAAAGAACCAACCTGCAGCAGAGACTGCAAGAGAACGAGCCCGTAGGGCACCCAAAACTCAAGGCCTCGCGCAACATTTTCAAGCTCCCCCTGCGTCAGAGGCCTTTACTCCGGGGAAGTCCTCCTTCTCCAATGATACTGAAATGACTGATGCTGAAAATCTCAGGCTAGTTGGTCGAGGATCCGCATCAGGAACCCCCACCAACCCACCCTCAGAGACTACAAATGTCTCCAAGAAAGTACAATTGACAAAGGCCGAGCCGACAGGTCCCGCAGTGCGTAAGATACTGAAAGTTTCTCTAGTCGTCCCGAAAAACGTAGCAGGCACAAAAGATACTGTTAAGATCACCAATCGACCGACAAGCAGCACTGCCAACCCAACCAGGGCCGATCAAGTACCTCTCGAACTCCGCTCAATGATGAGTCCGAAGAGCGCCGAGCAGCACAGACTGCGTCAAAACTTACTTTATGCACTGCTGCCATCAATGGCGTAGAAAACGCCCTCTCTGCTCTGGCCAATGAAGGCAACAGACTGTACATAGACGCGATGAAAGCCCACTTCCGAGCGGCAGTCGCGCAATACATGACAATGGGACCGGGAATCTCACCCAACTTACCTCCTTGCCCTCCTCGCCCAGCTAGTAACATTACTTTTTGGGAAAATCCCCTGGCTGGCTCTACAAGCAGACAACCTGTACAGATTTTCGAACCGACGACTGCAGAGCCAGGTCCCAAATCATCATGGGCCACAATTACCAAGAGAGGACATCAAAAATCCTCCAGACCTGCAAATTTTGGTCACGCACCAACTACGCGGCCCTCTCCACCTCGAGTACCAGTGAAGACAATAGCTCCGCCTCAACAAGATGAGAGACTTTTCCTCCGACTTGGTAAAGACCATGACTGGCGCCAATTCTCCCCAGCAGGCATACGAGAAGCAGTAACCAAACATCTCGGCCTCCCACCTACCACCATTCAGCATGTTTACCGTGTCCCCACTGGTTTCGCAATCAAAGCGAAAGATGAAGAAACTCGCCAGTCTCTATTAGACTCGGCTGAAGCTTTTACTACCTTGGAAGCGAAGCTGGAAAAAGCGTCCGATCTGGTGGTTCTACGTTTCTCCACAGTCCCTGTTGCTTTAAACACGGCGATGGGCAGACTTATTGTCACAGAAGAGCTGATCCGAGATGAAATCACAAGGAACACCAACATTATACCCCTCAAGGTCCGCCCACATGGGAAAAGTCGACTAGGAGTTCCCCATCTATCGTGGCTGGCTTACTTTGAAAGAGTTTCTGCGCCCCGACCCGGCTTCCGTCTATTTGACGAGTCTGGTGTTGCAGTGCGACATCAACCGAAACGTACTGTACAGCAATGCAAACGCTGTCTCGAGTTCCATGGGACTCGTGGGTGCTCTCGTGCACCAGCTTGTTGGAACTGTTCCTCCAAAATGCACTCCACAACTGAGTGTAAGGCCCAAACCAAATGCCGAAACTGCGGGGGACCTCACCGCTCCGACAGCCGTAGCTGTCTAGCACGCCCGACTCGATCTGGCCTTGTCACTAAAGAACAAATGGTAACAATTCGACAAGCTAGCCAGCGCGAATTTGCTGCCGTAGCTCGAGCAAAAGCCGCCGTTAGACGGGCCGAGGCTGCCGCTACAGCTGAAAAACAGACAACAACCAGCCCACCTGCGATCTCAACTTCCAATCAGTTCGAAGTTCTCGCGGAAGACTTAACTTTGCCTGACGCAGAAGACTCTGGGGAGAATAACCCCCGAACTCAATTATGAAGAGCACCCCACGAGTCCCTTCCCGCCCCCACCTACCCTAAATTATATGTCAATCAATGTAGGAAGAGGAGGAGCAACGCAGGATATCGCGCTTTCCCGATCTTATGAGCTAGGCGTTGATGTTTTGCTAATACAGGAGCCTTTGTGGAACAAGCGGACCAAGGCTACCAAGTCACACCCCGGATACGTCTGTCATACACCATATGGTGGACTAGATGTTAGACCAAGGGCAGTGACCTACACAAGAAAAAACCACGGAGCAATATCTGCGACGCAAGTATTTCCGTGCACCACACCAACAGGAGATTACTGCTGGGTGGTAGTAAATGGCATCACATTTTTCAATGTGTACAAGGCACCAAGAGACCCCACGGCTTTCCGGCCGATTGTCAACTGGACTCCAGCATCAAGAACGATCGCAGCAGGAGACTTCAACGCTGTTCACGAGGCATGGCAGCCAGGAGCGGCGCACCAACATGGACATGGAGACGAAATAGAGAGATGGGCTGATAGACACAATCTCACTGGTCTCATCATTGGGGAGCCTACACACCGAGCAGGTAACTCACTGGACCTTGTCTGGACTAACATCACAGGCACTACAGCGTGGGTGGACCGAAATGAGTGCGTGACTAGGGACCACTTGCCAATTCGGGGCCAAGTACTCAACACATCCGCGTCTAAAGATGACCAACCCACGAAGATCAGGGTCCCGCGAAGAAACCTGCCCAGGTTTGCTCAAGCCATCGCCCAGTGGATTAACCCTCTGCCTTTTCTGGATACGATAGAAGAAATTGAAGTTTATGCTCAAGACCTTTGCTCGCACCTCGCAAACGCTATCAAGGCAACAGGATCACGAGTCAGAAAGTGCAGCGGTAAGACGGCCCCATGGTGGACCTCGGAGTGCAAATCTGCAAAAGCTAGATACCAAGCAGCAATATCACCCACTCAAAGGACTATCTTAGCAAAGGAGCTTCGGGGGACCATTAAATCAGCCAAAAAAGAGCATTGCACAAGAGAAATTGAGGCGATGACCACAGCAGCAGATATTTTCAAGTTGATGCGCGGGGCCAACCCCCAGCAGGCTAAAATCCCTCCTCCGCTTAGCCACGAAGGAGCTCTAATTACCGACCCAGCCGAGCGAGCGACAATCCTCCGTGATGCTCTCCTTGCACGGCATCAAGCATCAGATGATCTCTTGACATGCACCACTACTAGCGACAGCCGGATTCCATGGATCAACGACATCTCAGATGAAGAGGTTGGCACATGCACTATTGGCAGCGGCAACACAGCACCCGGAGCAGATGGAGTTTCGGTCGAGTTGCTTGAAGCATGCTGGAAGACAATTGGTCCGCATATCACAAAACTCTTCAGGGCTTGTCTTCAGCTGGGTACACATCCGCCCTGCTTCAAGCTAGCAGAAGTTGTACTACTACCGAAACCAAACAGAGATCTCACTTCGATCAAAGGTTGGAGGCCCATTGCCCTACTTTCATGCTTAGGCAAAGGGTTGGAAAGGCTGTTAGCCAAACGAATGGCGCACCTCGCAGTTGTCTATGACGTGGTCGGCCACCAACAATTTGGCGCACTCCCGAAGCGTTCTGCGACGGACCTTGTCTCCTGCGTGGTTCATGACGTCGAAGAAGCCAGCTCTCAAGGCTGGGCTTCTACATTTGTAACCCTAGATGTCCAAGGAGCCTTTGACGCAGTGCTTCACAACCGCCTAGTGAGGAGGATGCAATCACAAGGCTGGCCTGAATCAATTTTGCAGTGGACGAGCTCATTTCTGGCAAACCGACGGGTTCAAGTCCGATACACTGGCGGAGTCACCACCGAAAGGGAGCTGGCTTGCGGGGTTCCTCAGGGATCGCCAATATCACCTCTCCTTTTTCTCCTATATATGGCAGAGCCGATGCGTAGTGGTAACGCTAACCTAAGGTTTAGCTACGCCGATGACATTGGAATCCTCGGGTTTGGGCCTACCATCGCCGAGTCTGCTGCTGCTGCACAACGCGAGGTCGACCATCTTCTCCAGTGGGCCCGAAACAACGCCGTTGCCTTTGACACCGTGTAAGGTTTTGCCCTAAGAATACACATTTCTATTTATAACATTATGGCATTTCTATTTATACCATTATTTCATTTCTATTTTTACTCATTGTAGTCATCTCATTTCTAGTTAATCATCTTGTAGCAGCTATTAATAGGCCGCGTATGTATTCTATTTACGTCTCTATGACAAGAGTAAGATAAGTCGAGGCGGCAACTACTGAAGGAAGGAAAGGCGTATATAAAGAGAAAGATTCTCAGTAGATAGCGCTCTTCACGCTTAGTTCTTTGTCACAAATATAACCATCAGAAAGTCTTTTGACATCCTTCAGACAACCTTCAGGTTCCCTTTAGTAAACCCTTTAGTACCTCAATACTTTCCTCAGCACTTCCCACCGTCTCTTGAGACCTCTTTAGTACCTACCCTACTCAGTATCCTTCCCGTTACTCACTCGGTCGCCCATCATCCTGACACACCGCCAAGTCTGTGTTTGTACAATTCCCTGGCAGACGCCGCGAGACGGCAGTAGGCGTGCATGTCAATGGGACATTTATTGATCCAGCCGAGCACATTTGCTGGCTAGGAGTCCACCTTGATCCCCGCCTTAATTTCAAACACCACATCACAACGTGGTGCGGAAAAGCGATCAGAGCAGCCCAGCACATACGTCGCTTCAACTCGCCTTATCGAGGAGCGACACCTAAAGCGTTAGTAAGAGCGGTGGAAGCTTGCATCGTCCCTGTCGCCACCTACGGTTCCGAGGTTTGGTGGCATGGCCTGAGACGTCCCACAATACGGGGTATGGTCACGTCCCAGACTACTAACATCTGCAGCATGATCAACAGGGTCATATTGATGGGCCTACAAGCAGCTCTCCCTGTGATAAGAACAACACCAAATGCAGGAGTGCACCGAGAAGGTGGAATTCCCCCGTCGAAGTACATCCTCGAGGGTAACCGACTTCGACTCGCCGCTAGGCTCAAGTCACTTGATGACAAACACCCACTGAGAACTCGCGCTGCAATTTGTCCTAACGTTGGGACGAAAAAATTTAAGAAAAAGTATAAGAAAACAGCACGACTGGAGCTCCAGATGTCTCGTCTCCAGCGAGCATATCGACAGCTTCCCGAAGCCGAGCCAGCCGCACCCCTGCCTGAACCCATATATCTTTCGAAGCTCGATACGAAAGAGTCAGAACTTGAGGCCAGCAAACGATTGATCGATAGCCTGTCTAGTGCAGAAATTTGCGCCTACTCGGATGGTTCATCAGCAGGACATGGACGCTCCTCTTGGGCTTTTGTCCTTAAAAGAGGAGGAAAAACGGTTGCAAGAGAAAGCGGTATCATGCACGGAGGGGAGGTGCTTGATGCCGAAATATTGGAGGCGAGAAAGGCTCTAGAGGCAGCGCTGGATATTCTGGAAGCAGAACGCTCGTTTTCAAATGGTAGAAAACAAAAAGTATTCGTAATGATGGATAGCCAGCAGGCTAGAAAAGCGGTCTTGACAGGGATTACAACATCAAGTATTGAAGAGGTCCGCGCATTCCGGACACTAACTCAGAAGGCGCAAACAATTGTGCAGGTAAGATGGGTACCTGCACACTCGGGGATCCAGGGGAACGTTGAGGCAGACGCCGCAGCTCGAGCAGCCTTACGAAGGCTTCCAAACCAGAACGTTGAGCCAGAATTAATCACGTCAGCCTATCTTCATCGCTTGATGAACCAGAGGCGACAGGCCTTGCTTGACGGGTTTTGGGAGGAATCGTGTCCCTCAAGATATCGTGAACTTGATCTCCTGATGCGGAGACGTAAACCACCGGAACTGGCTCTTCCTCGACGGCTATTGCTCGAACTCATTGCGATTCGTACAGGTCACGGGGATTTGGCTGCACACCACCGTCGTTTTAATAACCTTGACGCAATTATGGAATGTCCTTGCGGGAGGGAGACGGCTCCTACGCACTTTATCTACTGTCAACGAAACGCACATCACCTGCATCGCCTGCGGGGGTCTATGCCTCTCGAAAAATTTATTAAAAAACTCCTCAGACCCAATTGTTTGGAAAGTTTTAAACTATTTGCGCAGAAAACTGGCTGCTTTGAAAGTCAGCCTGTGACTCTGTCTACAGCTCTCAGCGTGGACCAAGAAGAAATTTTAACATGACATAGATCATGATTGGAAAGGAGCCGGTGCGAGAAGTGCAGGGACTAGACCAAATATTTTCCTTTGTTTCTATGACTTTTCTAGGACTCAGAGTTTTCGGCTTGGGTGTTGGGAATCTACCTAAAGGAGTTTAATATATGTAATTTAACTAGCTACTACTTATGTAGCGGTTCACGCGGTGCGAACGAGTTGGGCAGGTCTTAGACTTGAACCTAGCAGGCTCCACCGGTCTCAGATCTTCGGATACGTAGGGCTCGGCCCGGGACTTAAATAGATAAAAAAAAACATCTAGTTATTATGCTTGCGCTAAATATTGCTACATGCACATTTTAACGTCCGCATTTATTGCACAATTCTTGACGCGTCCTGTAGGCCAGCACTCATCATCAACCCCATTCCCATCAAGATATACCCTATTTTCACACTATTTCCCAGTCTCCTTTCGATTTAACATTTTCTTCATAGATTTTATCATGGAATTCCAGAGTAAATCATACTGCTCGACTTGTAGACGCTACCGCGCATCCAGCGACTTCTTAGTCAATAAACAGGGCAAGCCATACAAGATGTGCTCAAAGCATAGTAAAAAACAATCCCTACCTGAAGTTGATCGATGGAATAGCTTTATGTATTAAATTAGTAGTTGGAGTAAACCTGTAAGCCATCTCTATTACTTGTGAGCCTGTTCTAAACCATACTTTGTTTAGGGCTAACCAGAACGACTTGAAATTTCGTATAATTTCGATCATGACCAAATTCCCATCTCATTCGACAATTCTCTTGAAGTATCTAGTGAAACCGTCGTTGACTCTAGTCTACTAAATGAGGCCGTAGTAATGCTGAATAATCTCATTCGAGAGGCAGGTGGTCATAGGTTCCGCCAAATTACTCCATATAAAATTTCCGAAGGGACCCACTATGATAACTTTGCTTGCCCTCAGGATGAAGATAAATGTAGGAAATCAGAAGCTTCCGGTAAACCTGATCGACGCCGTATGGAAAGATTCCATTGCTACAGCAAATTGGTCATAAAGATTGACCTGCTGGATTGGCGGTTAGCCGTTAATTTACAGCACAGTTACCATATGCCATACCTCGATACTCGATTGACACAGCAGGCCCTTGAATTTGTCAACGAGAGCTGTTTGAATAAAACTCCTGCAGAGATCTTTCGTAACCTTCTGGCATCTAGCATCCATGATATGGAGATGGTAGCACAGCATCAAATATACAATCAATGGCAGCTCGCAAATTCCAAAGCATGGCGATTTGATGCGGATCAATTCTTCTCAACGTCAAAGTTTCTCGATAATTCTGCAGATTTGTATTGGCATAAAATTTCCACATCCGGAAATTTACGTGGTCAGGCGATTTATATCTGTGGCACTATATCTGCCCTTGTGTCTACAACCCAGGAGCTTGTGATTGATGCAACACTCGGAAGGAATAACTCAGGTGAAGATAACATTTTCACTGATTGAAATATTATATAAATGTTAATTTCAATTAAGGCATGAGTCTTTCTGCTGTTCTGGCAGAGTTAGATGGTACAGGAGTCCCGTTATGTTACTGTTTCTACGGCAACTATGGTTCTGAAACGGCTTCCAGCTCTAACATTGCCGGATCAACGACTTCTATCCTTGAGCAGTTTCTCAGGCCTCTCAAAGATGCTGGTCTAAATCCAAGCTTCTTTGGCTGTGATAAAAATAGAGCAGAGAACAGAGCAATTCAGAAAGTTTGGCCAAGTGTTACGGTTCAACTCTGTTTCTGGCACGCCAAAAGAGCTATCAGGATGAAGCTTCAGAGCCCAGGGAAGACATCCACACAAAAGCAATACTTTCCCTCAGAGCGCTCAATTATTAGTTCCAAGGCTCGAAATTTGTTGGGGCTCACTTCCCTCGCGTCGTCCAAACGGCGATCATCGATATGGTCAGTGCCACTGTGTATCTTCATCCTTGGAGTTTGAGGAGCTTGGTATACTCGAAACTGCCAGCGAAGTTGAGCGGGACACTGTTATACAAATGTTTAGCCGTCACTTTAACATGCATTCGATGATCCCAGACAAAAATGGGACAGACCGCTCATGCACGCAAATACACTACGACTGCGTCAATGAAATCTATACGTGGTGTTACTCTCGTAACTACTCTCGTCTTTGGGCTTACCTGTACACAAACTGGTATTGTCATGAGCAATGGAGTTTGTGGGCTCGCTCCACAAATTCTGATAGTCTTCCGGTGCTCAAGACGACTATGATACTCGAGTCCCATTGGAGAAGGATCAAACATGACTATCTCCACAAATTCAATCGGCCTCGTACTGATCTTGTTGCTTGGGTGCCAGTCACACGAGTTGTCCCCACAGCCTTGGGACAAATGAAGGCAATCCTGGAGAAGAATCATCGAAAGGCAACCGCTTTATGGAGAAAACCTTTCAAGCGAGAATGGAAGCGATTGCAGAATTGCGAGGTTGATCCGCTGAGTTTGCTGCGAAATCACACGAACCTATCTGCATGGACATGTGCCAGTGAGGTATTCTTACTCAGCCGTTTCTTGCTATGTTAGCACATTGTCTGTTTTTATGAAAGGGCGACAGACCCTGCTAAGTTCTTCTCTGAAATACGCCGCCAAAGGTCCTGTCCATTTTGGGTGGATCCTCAATTGATTCTTTGTCCTCAATTTAGAACAGTAGAGACTGAGACTTCTGCAGCCATTGAGGCTGAATCTGAATCCGAAACTGAGAAAAGTTATTACAATCCTGGATAAGAGGAAGATGAAATGGAGCACGAGGACAAAGAATGCGAAGATCCACGAGAGCAATCTAAAAGAATACTATCATCATTAGATAAGCTTAAGGATCTCGTTCAGGAGCTAGGAACTAAGCTTAATAGCAAGTGGCTTGACAAATTTGAACAAAGTAACGCCACTAACATGACTCTCCTCGAAGAAAATGACTGATTCAAACTGACTAGGGCAATGCCAAAGACATGGGCAGGCAATAGACATCTTGCGACACTGTATCGTAGATAGGATTCTACTACAAAATTTTTGCGTCTAATACAACGTGAGATATATAAAGTCCTTGTAGTAATGAACCTAACCGCATAATTAGGTTCTATTTGGCAAAATATTAAAGCTGATCATATTCATCAATTTTATCTCGTTGCCACACGAATTTGATGTCTTTCTCATTGAAAAGGGCGTTATTGGTCTGGACTTCAAATGAGATGTGGGTTACGGTTAAATTGATTACGCAACTTGAATAGATTTGTAAATCAAATATCTTTTGTTCTTCATCCTATAAAACATAAATATCAACAATAAAACTTCTACGAGGATTTCCAAAATATATTCTGTCTTATTCTAATTTAGCTGATATAATTCCTAAGAAAAATTTTGTTCCAACCTTACAATTTGTTTTGGTCGTATACTTGAGCACAACATTCAGAGATGATTTAGATGTGTTGTGCATGTCTAAGTACATATGAACACATTATTACTAACAAGGAAGCGCGACACGCGTTGGACAAAAATTTTAGTTCACTACCTGTACCCGTAATGATTTGATTTGATTTGATATTTTTAACGTGACCGGGCACAAGCCCTGCACCTAGGAGGCATGGCACGGGTCGTTAAGTTCTATGTATTTAGACTCTTAACTACCGACATGACCAGCTCTAACGAAGCCAGATAAACTACAAAAGAACAAAGGAAAACAATGAAATATTATCTAAGACTCCAGTACCCTGCACTATGCCTTACTCCTGCGCCAGAGACAAACCCAGACAAAGGAAAGTTACAGCGGAACACAGCACCCCTGTTTAAGACTCATCCCGACTGTAGCAGTGTGTTACAGTTAAAAAGCGCCAGAAAATCTGCCATCCTCCTTGTCCTATCATATCCCTTATCATAGGTCGTGGTTCCTGTGTTTCCGTCCTCCATTTTTGGATTGCCGGGCGACACTCTGCGAAATGCCACGGTCATTTCTCTCGACCACATTTGCATAACATTTCCTCATCTTGATGTTTAAAACGTCTATGATAACTAGCAAAGTCCCCGTGCCCGGTCCTTGCCGCGATAAGGCGGTGATACGCCCATCTGGGGAGAGCTAACTCTGGTGGCCGTTTACGTCGCATAAGTAAGTCCAGATCATCGTATCTGAAAGGTCTATTTTTATGCCACCATTTTTCCACCAGTTCCTGTGTGATCGTGGCGACTTTTCGTTTGAGAGCTGCAAAAGTTAAGACGTGTTGAATTTCGCCCTGGCTATGATGACTGGGGCTTGCTGCAAGTGCTGCTTTTGCTAACTCGTCGGACTTGTGGTTCCCTTGAATACCACTGTGTCCTGGAATCCATCGAACTTCTACTCCTGATAAACTCTTGCCCAATTCCGAAAATCTTTTCACGTTCGACTGAGAAGATGTTGTTCTGCCGCTAATTAGGGCTCTCACTGCTTCCTGGTTGTCAAGAAGCACCTTGATTCCTGTATTTGCACCAATTTCTGACGCTGCCTCTAAGCCTCTTAGAGCCCCGGCTATTTCTGCGTCGTAAATTTCTGCTCCTGGGAGGAGATTTCCACCAGTTGCTATCAATTCTCCATCTTTGTATACGGCGAAACCGTAAGCCGAATGCCCTGGACCTGTCGATGAGCCATCGGAGTAAACAATTAAGGTTCCTGCGGGAAGATCTTTGAGCCAAGATTTGATTTCATCTGCCTTATCTTTCTTGCTGCTACCCTCCCGAACGTTCACTTTCACGTTGGACGGTCGCTAGAGCAATCCAGGTCCTTCAGACGCTGGTAAACTGAGGTAGCTGTTCTGAAGTCGCGTTAGATATCGCTCGGGGACTTTGAAGACGCGTTGTTTTTTACTCTCGCGTAATTTAAGACGGTTAATAGCCTCTTTAGGTGTCTCTACTGCCCTTGTCGCCAGAGGATGACGGCCATCAAGTCGGCGGACCCTGACTGCACTTTGTAGCTGCCTTTGTTGTAGCAGTATTTCCGCAGGTAGGATCCCTGATTCTCGGTGGAGGACCAAACTTGGTGTTGTGCGCCAAACAGGGAGAGCCGCTCGGATTGCCGTAAGAATTGTCCTATCTAGTAGCTTGAGATGCCAACCGACACCTGTACCTACATTCTTGTCTTTTTGCGTTGTGACCCGGGTAAGGCCTGGCCACCAGGCTTCGGCGCCGTAAGTTGCTGTACTCACCACACATGCGTTCACCGCGCGGATTAAAGGCCCGGGAGCGGCACCCCGCTGCACAGTGTTAATCGCGCGCAGGGACTGTGATATCCTTTGCGCCTTGCTACACTACTCCTGGACATGCTGCCGAAAGATTAGTTGAGAGTCAAGCCAAATACCAAGCCATCGAATGTGCGGAGAGGGTGTGATATGCTGATCTCCAATCCTTACTGAGAGATCCGATGCGTCTAGTTTCTTCTTGGGTCCCCCTCCAATAACAAGAAGTTCGGACTTAGAAGGGTCGAATCCAATCATATGTGCTGAAGCAAGTTCGATGAGTTTATCGACTTCCTCCTGAGCTGCAGCGACTGCTTCACGGGGATTATTACCGATTCTGACTATGGCAATGTCGTCCGCATATCCAAATCTGGAGTTTGGTGTGCCGTCTCGTATGAGAGTTGAGATGTATAACATGAAAAGTAAAGGAGAAAGTGGTGAGCCTTGTGGGACTCCACACTCGACCAGTTTCTCATCTGTGACTCCGTCTTTATATCTCCCACGCACCCTTCGCTGTGTCAAAAAAGATTCTACCCAGCGGCAAAGTGATAATGGCCAGCCCTGTTCTCGCATCCGTCTGAGAAGCCGTTTATGTAACACCGCATCCAAAGCTCCCTGAACATCAAGGGTAACCATAGCTGTGACTTTGTTGCTTCTCATGGCAGCTTCGGCGTCATGTATAACGCACGAGACTAAGTTGACTGCAGAGCGTCCTGGTAGTGCACCAAACAATTGTGAGGGTACAGCTTCGTGTTTAATTGCCAACCAGGACATCTGCTTGGCAACCAATCGTTCTAATCCTTTACTAAGACTAGAGAGTAGTGATATGGGCCGCCATCCTTTTGGGCTGGATAGATCACGTCCTGGTTTTGGTAGTAGAACAACTTCAGCTACCTTGAAGGGAATCGGGAAGTATTCTAGCTTCAAACATGCCTGATATAGATCCTTAACATACAGTCCTATCGTGCCCCAGCATGCCTTAAGTAGTCGTACAGTAATTTTATCGTTCCCCGGAGCAGTCTCTTTAATTCCAATGGTCGCCGCTGTAACGTCTTCCAATGATACTTCTTCATCCCAAGGAATATGCTCTAGTTGGCCATCTTCCCACGTGGCTATATCATTTCTATCGTTAAATCTTGCTAGAAGGGAGTCCCGGAGCGCAATTGTCCTTTGAAGTGGATCTGAGAGCCACTGAGTTGGTGAGACTTGTAAAGGAGGAGGCTCTGTCGCAGGTCTGGGCCTCGCCCATCGCATTAGCTTGAAGACTTGTGCTTCTGTCTCCGTTGCTTCGACTTGTTTTTTCCAGTACTTGCGTTTTGCTGATTTAACAGCGGCTCTGAAAGCTTTGCGCGTCACTTCTGTGTTTCCTCCTGAATTTTTGGCACTCCGGAAGTCGATCTGCCTTAACTTGCACTCCTGGTTCCACCAAGGTGCTGTTTTACCTCTGCCCACAGCAGGGACTCGTCCAACAACCTTGACCGCGTCTTGTAGAGCTTGCATTAAGCCTCTTGTGTAGCTCTCGATCTCGATTGGGCTATTCAGGGGGCCAGGCCTAAACCATTGCTTCACGCATCGAGCAAACTCATCTAAATCTGAGTCTTTTACGCGAATTTGTCTCGTAATCCCAGATAGGTCCGAGTTTCCAGGGGTATCAACTGAACCTTCGATGGTAGAATAATCAGACGTACAATGGAATCGTGTTGAAACAGCTGCAAAGGCTGTTGTGTTACTCCAGGTGAGGTCCAACACATTTCCTTCCCGGTGGGTGCTTTGTCCGATGATACTTGCCAATTGCATGTTGTGCGCTAATGCCCACTCCATGATAAGATCACCGTTTCCATATTGTCGTTCCGCTAGTGGCTGCCAATGTTGTGAGACGGAGTTGAAGTCGCCCCCGACTACTGAAGGACCTTCTGGCTGCAACCTCAATAGTGGCTCCAAAGATCCACTGGGTCCCGGGGCACGATAGACGTTAACAAAAGTCAGTCCAGCTACCTGCATGAAACAGTAATCAGTTGTCTGGCCTGATGAGGAAGGAAAAGTTTGAACCGCGTGGAGTCCTCTTCGTACAAAAGTGACAGCACGTGGGCGCGTTTTCGGCTCCGTGGTCCCGGAGGGGATAAAACTATTGAAACCAGGATGGCTTTTGGTGATGTACTCTCCGTCTTTTAGCATTGTCCAAGGCTCTTGTACCATGACTATATGAACTTCTGCATCCCAAGCTTGTTGCAGTACAATGTCCATGTTTGGTCCACCCTTTCCCACGTTCACTTGGTGAAATAGAAGGGCGTTGTATTTCTGGTTGAAATGGCTAGAGTTAGGTGTCCGACTCATTGGTCCTGCATTTTTTCTTCCGGGACATCGATCACCTCAGGGTCTTTCCCTTTCTTTTCCAGCTCTGTTAGGGCGGCCTTAAAATCTCGGTGCCCTCGCTCTCTGATTATTCTTAACTCTGCTGGCGTGCGAGGCGTTAATTGTCCATTTTGACGTCTGGGTCGGGCCACACAGTCGGGGTTAGTTGACTCGTGAGGACCTGCACAATTAGTGCATTTAGGTATGGAGACTGTACATTCTGTCTTCTCATGTGCACCAGAACATCGTTCACAGCGCTGTCCTTTGACGCAGACTCGAGTTGAGTGGAAGCCCCAGCAGCGTTGGCATTGCTCGATAGGGCGTCGACGTGAGAATGGTATGGCTGGACCACTCTCATCAAAAAGTCTGAATTTGAGATTTGCAGGTACTTGCTTGAAATGAATGATCCAGCTTGTGAAGTATTGGCCAAGTTTCACTTTGTTTGGGCGGACCTGCACCGGTGTGACGCCACAGACTGACTGGCATTCGGCTCTCACCATTTCGTTCGTGATCAAAATTCTACTGTCTAGTGTGTTGATGTAGAGTGGTACGTGAGGTACTATAATCGAGGTCCATTCTGACGCTGGTTCGATTGTGGCATTGTCTTTCTCAAGGGATGACCCTACTCTCAGGATTGAATCCCTCATTGCATCTGAGGCACATTCAATTGCGAGTCCTGACCTGACTTGTGACATCGCCAAAATTGCTGAGGGTGCAACTCCAGCTCGCTCAGTGAGTAACTTTTTGATTGTTACTAGTGACAGCTTGCGCCACTCGTGTTCTGGACCCAGCCGAAGAAAAAGGCGTCTGTCTTCTTTTGGAATTTCTTGTATAACCGGTTGTTTCTGTATAACAGGCTTGCGGATTGTCGTGGCGGCGGGTGGTGTTGGAAGTTTTGCTGCTTTCCTGGCTATTGTGACCCAAGGAGACTTGACCTCCTGCGGTCTTTTGGGAAGGGCCAGATTGGGGCCCTCCACCGGTTTTGTCACCCTAGGGACAGCTGTTACCGTGCTTGATCTTGGGGGAGGATTCTTACAGGGTGCTTCGGGTGCTTGAGCATTACCGGTCGCAAACGCAGTCACGATTGGTGCAATCTTTTCGATGAATGGCGCCAGTAGTAATGCATCTTCAGTCCCTGCCTTGGTTTTAGCCCAGGCGTCGATGTTTTGCAGAAATTCTTGAGCCAGGCCCATTCTCTGCTTTGTCTGGCGTTCAGCTTGTTCAATTACAGCGGCAATGACCTGAAGGCTTGGATGTAGATTGTCGCTTGGAGCGACAGGCGACGATAATGACGGCGCGCTGGAAGAACCCATTGCACCGGTCGGAGGGTTTATATTCGGAGATACAGAGGGGGGGGGCGGGTACTTGTTTGGGTTGAAGTGGTCAGGATGAAAGTTGGTGTATGATGACGCGTAAGAGTCATTATGGTCCATTATGGCGTCTTCCTCAGTCGTGGAGTTGCAGAGCGTCCACATAGGGTAGGGTTCGATGATGATGACGGCGTTCTGTGCGGCGTTCTGTGATGATGATGATTGTACCCGTAATGATTTGATTTGATTTGATTACATGTCGTATCAGGCTTACGCCCTACACCCAATAGGCGTGATACGGGTGTGTGATCCATATGGACTCACTGCTACCTATATGCATGGCTTTACTTGCCAGATAATCTATGTGACATAGAAAGAAAATAAATAACGAAAAACTTTGTGTCCGAACAAAACGCCCTGCGCCTTGTCCTATATTTTCCTAACGCTTAACTAAAGGAAATAACAACCGCTGTCCCTGGGAAATTCTTAAGCCTCCCGGTCTGTAGTTTGTGCGCCATAACATCTGGTTATAGACACGAATTCAAGAAATTCCTTCCATCCATTTTCTGCTAACATTTCGCTCGCCCTTGGGGGAGGTTCCTGTTTCGCACTTCTCCAACGCTGGAGAGCCGATCGGCATTCTGCAAAGTGCCACGAGCGTCTTTCTCGACCGCATTCGCACTTGCCATCAACACCTTCATGTTTGAATCTTTCATGATATTTGGCGAAGTCGCCGTGTCCTGTCCTTGCAGCTATCAGTCTATGGTATGCCCATCTGGGTAGAGCAAGCTCTGGAGGTCGCTTCCGAGTCATCTTGAGATCTAACTTCATGTACTGCCTGGGTCGATTTTCTTGCCACCATGATGATACTAATTCGTCCGCACGCTCCCTGGCGAACCTGTTTACTGATGCAAATGTATACTTTAGACCGCAATTCAATTCTGTGGAGTGTATCGCATTTGTTGCTTCCTCTGGGAGGTCCTTTAGAGCTGCTTTCGCAACCTTATCAGCCTTCACGTTCCCCTCAATTCCTGAGTGTCCTGGTATCCACCGGATTTCGACTGATCGGTGCCTTTGACAGTCCAAAACAAACCTCTCAACTATTCCTTGGGAGGACCTCGACCTGCCGCTACGCAGAGCCTGGACCGCATCCGAGTTATCCAGGAGCACCTTGATTGGATTAGTTCCAGCCACCCTTATTGCTGCTTCAAGGGCTTTCTGGGCCCCTAAAAGTTCGGCGTCGTAAGCCTCTGCACCCCGCAACGGGCCTGCATCGCTTCCAATCATTTTTCCTTCTCTGAATAGAGTGTAGCCCCATGCTGATTTCGCCAGGCCACAGGACGAGCCATCTGAGTACGCACACACAGTGTTCGTTGACAGGTTCCCTATCCATTGTTTGGCCAGCAAAGCTTCAGACTGTTTGTCGAGTCTCACTGGCTGGCTGTTTCGTTCCGCTTTCGGGCTGAAGAGTTTACCGGTCTCCACAGCGGCCGACACGGTCTGTAGGCTGGTCTGTAGTCGTGTGAGATATCTCTCCGGATTCGTGAACGCACGGCTTTTCTGTCCTGCGCGCAGTCCTAGGCGATTAATAGTTTCTTTGGGCCCCTCGTGAGATCTGATAAAGAGGGGATGCCATGTATCTAGTTTCTGGATTCGCGTCGCGGCCCTCAACTGTTTTTGTTGGAGGATGATTGTTGCCGGAGGAATGCCTGACTCCCTGTGTAGAGCCTTATTTGGAGTAGTTCGCCATACAGGTAGTGCCGCCCGGACTGCCTTGATGATTGTGTTGTCAAGCAGATCAGTGTGCCATCCGACTCCTGTGCTCACCTTCTTGGTTCGCTGTGTGGTGATTCGGGTCAGCCCTGGCCACCATGCTTCTGCTCCGTAGAACGCCGTACTCAGAATGCACGCCTGCACTGCCTTTATCATTGGCCCTGGGTCTGCGCCACGCTGTACGGTGTTAATTCGACGTATAAACTGTGTTATACGTTGCGCTTTTCCGCACCACTCTTGCACGTGTTGCTTGAAGTTGAGTTGGGAGTCTATCCATACCCCTAGCCATCTCACATGTGGAGATGGAAAAATTGTATGACCTTGGATCTGGACAGCCAGGCCTACCGTATCCATCTTTTTCTTGGGACCCCCTCCGATTACCAGTAAGTCTGATTTGGCCGGGTCAAAGCTTATCTTGTGCTCATTTGCGAGCCGCACAAGGGTTTCAACTTCTGCTTGAGCAATTGCCACCGCTTCGGCAGCTGTGCTTCCTATACTTAAGACTGCGATGTCGTCTGCATACCCAAACTTGTTGTCCTTGTTTCCGTCTTGAACTAGGACAGCGATGTAGAGAAGAAATAACAGTGGTGACAACGGCGAGCCCTGCGGGACTCCGCACTCGGCGACTTTGTCCTGAGTTATTCCTTCTTGGTGTCGGACCCGTATGATTCGTCGGGTCAGAAAAGACTCGACCCATTGACACAGAGAACTAGGCCAACCCTGATTACGCATCCGGTGTAGTAGCCTGTTGTGGAGGACAGCGTCGAAGGCGCCCTGCACATCGAGAGTCACCATTGCTGTGACTTTATTGTTTCGCATTGCAGCTTCTGCGTCGTGTATAACACATGAGACAAGGTCGACTGCTGAGCGTCCCGGGAGAGCACCGAAAAGCTGCTTAGGCACAACTCGATGTTTGATTGCTAACCAAGCCATTCTCTTAGCCACTAAACGCTCCAGTCCTTTGCCCAGGCAGGAGAGAAGGGAAATCGGTCGCCATCCTTTAGCTGTTGTTAAGTCCCGCGCTGGTTTGGGAAGCAGAATAACTTCAGCAACTCGAAAAGCAGAAGGAAAATGTCCGTTCTCCAGGCACGCTTGAAAGAGACATTTTACCTGTTCTCCTATGGCTTCCCAGCATGCTCTAAGTAGTCTTACTGTGATTCTGTCCGCTCCTGGAGATTTGTCGCCTGTGCTAAGAGTGTTTGCTGTTACATCCTCTAGTGTCAGTGAAGTATTCCACGGGATTGATGCATTTTGTCCAGTTTCCCATGTATCAAGGTCCTGGGCTGCGTTGAATCTGGTCATGAGACTGTCTCGGAGGGACTCAGCTCGCTCAAGAGGGTCAGTCAACCACTTGTCTCCTGAACCTTTTAAGGGTGGAGCATTTTGCCCTGCCCTGGGTTTAGCCCACCGCATCACCTTAAAAACTTGTGCGTCTGTAGTGGCATTCTCGACTTGCTTTCTCCAGTAGTCTCTCTTTGCCCTTTTGACAGCATGTCTAAAGTCCTTCCGGGCTTCTGCCGCTGGTGTGGAAGACTTTCTGGCTTCTATAAACGCACTGTATTTGAGTCTGCATTCCTCGTCCCACCATGGTGCTTCTTCCCGCGTACTCTAGACGGTTTTTGCCCCACAGCCTTACGAGCGTCTCCCAGAACCTTCAGCAAACTTGCTACTTGTGTTTCAATGTCACTTACGCTATTTATGGGACCCGGCTTGACCCAAGCTTTGACGTATTGTGCAAACTTTTCTAAATCTTGGTCGCGGATGCGCAGTTCTTGAGTCACTTTCGATATATCTGGCCTTGCCGTCACTTGGACAAGCCCAGCAATTGTCCGGTGATCTGATGTACAGTCGACCTCGTTTGAAACCCATGCCTCAGCGGACGTGTTACTCCACACTAGATCTAGGACATTGCCATCTCTATGTGTTGGTACTCCTGCTGTGGTAACTAGATGCAGGTCCTGAGCTGTGGCCCACTCCATGATCTGATCGCCATTGCCATACTGACGGGATGCCTGAGGTTGCCAGTGTCTTGACACAGCGTTAAAGTCACCCCCCACTATTGTCGGACCTCTAGGCACCCATTCGAGTAGAGGCTCCAATGTTCCGCTGGGTCCGGGTGCTCGATAAACGTTCGCAAACGTCAGGCCAGCTACTTGTACGAAACAGTAGTCGCCCGTTTTGCCTGGTGATGAAGGAAATATTTGAGTTGCGTGAATATCCTTTCGACTGAAGGTGATTGCCCGGGGTCGAGCTCCTCTATCGCCAATTGGTTTATGGCATATGTAACCAGGATGACTTTTAGTAATATACTCCCCATCTTTTTTCATAGTCCACGGTTCTTGCACCAAAACTACATGTGCCTCTGCATCCCATGCTTGCTGCAGTGCGATATCCATGTTTGGTCCGCCCTTTCCCACATTCACTTGGTGAAAGAGAAGGGTGTTCAATCTTCCTGTTGGTTGTCGTGAGTTAGGTATACTACTCATGAGTTTTCCATTGTTACTTCCTGAGTGCGAGGTACCTCAACAATCTTGCCCTTAGTCTCTGACTCTGCCAAAGCGGCTTTGAAATCGCGATGACCACGCTCTCGGATGACTCGAAGTTCGGCAGGAGTGCGTGGTACCACAAAGCCATCCTGTCTTCTGGGTCTAGCCATACATTTGAGGTCAGTCGACTCATGTGGCTCGGCACAATTTGAGCATTTGGGAACCCTGTTTGGGCAGGTCGATGTCTCATGTCCACCGGTGCATCTTCCACAACGACTTCCTTTGACGCAGGACCTGGTTGCGTGGAAACCCCAGCATTTTTGGCATTGCTCTATGGGCCGTCGTCGTACGAATGGCATGGTCGGTCCACTTTCTTCAAAGAGCCTAAATTTTAGATTTGCTGGTTTTTGCTTGAAGTGAATGATCCAGCTTGTGGAGTACTGGCCTTCCTTCACGTTGTTGGGACGAACCTGGACTGGTGTTACGCCGCATGCGGATTCACATTCCTTTATCACCATTTCTTTTGTCACTGCTAGTCTGCAGTCTAATGTTTTAATAAAAAGGGGGTACGTGCGGCACGATCACGGACGTCCAGTTCGACGCTGCCTCGATGGTTAAGTTGTCTTTTTCTAAGGCTGGTGCCACTCTCAGGATCGATTCTCTGAGCGCGTCTGACGCACACTCGATTGCCAAGCCAGACCTGACTTGGGACACCGCCAAGATAGCTGAGGGCGCTACTCCAGCCTGCTCAGTGATTATCTTTTTGATCGTGACGAGAGATAACTTGCGCCAATCATGTTCTGGGGCCATTCGAAGGAAAAGGCGTTTGTCTTCTCTTGGTGGGTCTTGCTCGGCTGGCTTCTTCTGTGAAGAAGGCTTTTGAAATGTCGGCCCTTTGGGTGGTGTTGGTAGCTTTGCCGCTTTTCTGGCGATTGTGACCCACGGAGACTTGGTTTCTTGTGGCTTTTTGGGGAGAGCGAGGTTAGGCCCCTCGGCCGGTTTTGTGACCCTAGGACCAGCTGTTGTTACCGTGTTCGTTCTAGGGTGAGGATTCTTACAGGGTGATTCGGGGATTCGTGCATTGCCAATCGCAAACGCGGTTGCGATGGGTGCAATCCTTTCAATGAACGGCGCCAGTAACGACGCCTCTTCTGTTCCTACCTTGGTTTTGGCCCAGGCATCAATGGTTCCTAAAAATTCCTGGGCCAGGCCCATTCTTTGCTTTCTTTGGCGTTCTGCTTCTTCCATGGCGGCAGCTATGCCGATGAGACTGGGGTGAAGGCCCTCACCTAAATTGGGGGGCATCGTGGATGGCTGAGCGCTGGTGGAAGCCATTGCGCCGTCTGGATGGTCTGTGTCGGTGAATACGGGGAGGGAGGATGCGTAGTGAGTATATTTGTTGTGGTGCTTCTCACTTTATATCTAAACTACCACAATAATGTGGTGTAGTGATAATGAGATGTAGATCAGGTGTGAGATTCGATTCTAACGATGATGATGTCCCTGCAGCCTATGATTTGATTTGATACTTTTAACGTGGTCAGGCGCAAGCCCAGCACCTAGGAGGCATGGCACGGGTAGTCCAGATCTAACTTCGCTACCTACATGAATAGTTCTTATGAACCATGGAAACAGATAAAAACACCATATCTAAGGAGCTAGTGCCCTGCACTGCACCTTATTCCCCGCGCTATCTAATATTGAACACTAACATAAAACAAAGCGCAGAGAGGCTTCAGTCGTAATTCAATACTCCTGCTTAAATATCGTTCTTGCTGTAACACTTTGTTACAGTTAGGAAGCGCAAAAAGGTACGCCATCCGTCTTCTCCTATCATATCTCTGATTATAGGTTTGTTTTCCTTGGCGCTTGACCGCCATTTCTGGACAGCCGGGCGACATTCGGCAAAATGCCATGGCCGTTTCTCTCGTCCGCACTTGCACCGCATTTCTTCGTTTTCGTGTTTGAACCGTCTGTGATAACTCGCGAAGTCACCATGTCCAGTCCGTGCTGCTATTAGGCGGTGGTATGCCCATCGTGGGAGTGCTAACTCCGGGGGCCGTTTTCGTCGCATTGTTAGATCCAGTTCTTCGTACCTAAGTGGTCTATTTTTGCGCCACCATTTTTCCGATAGGTCCTGTAAACGTATTGTGACTTGCCGTTTTAAGTGCCGCAAATGTTAGTAGGACATGGTGTTCGCTACTTACCGTTTCAGAGATCAAACTGTTGTGAGCCATATTTATTGGTGCCAATGCTGCTTTAGCTAGCGCATCAGACTTTTCGTTCCCTATAATACCGCAATGTCCAGGGATCCAGCGGACCTCGACCGCGGGTCGAGCCTTACATAGTTCTGAGAATTGTTTTACTTTACTTTGCGAGGAGTTTGATATGCCGCTCCTTGAGAGCACTGACTGCCTCTCTCGTTATCAAGGAGCACTTTTTTCTTCGGATATCTGGCTCTGTCTCCGATTTCTAATGCCTTAGTCTCTAGGCCTTGTAAGGCCCCGGTGATTTCTGCATCAAAGTGACTTCCAGCTCAAGGGATAAATTTTCCACGCGCTTGCAATGAAAAAGCATTCTGTTTTTGTAGATGGCGTGAGCTTCATATGCTGAGCGTGAGCTGGTCCAGTCGATGAGCCGTCTGAGTAGTGTACACAGAGCGTTTCTTCTGGTAGTTCACTTAGCCACCTTTTAATCTGCTCTGGCCTCTTTCTTCTTGTCACGCTTGACTCTGCTCTATGTCGCCTCCTGCGTTTCTAGGTCCTTATAAAGCTGCCCGGGCCCTTCTGATGCTGGCAGGTTTAGGTTTCCATTCTGAAGGCGTGTGTGATATCGCTCAGGAACTTTGAAGATGCGTTCCTTTTGCCCCTCACGCAGTTTCAAGACGTTTTATTGTTTGCTTTGGTGTTTCGAAAGCTGCCTTGCTGACTAATGCGGTGACGGCTATCCAGCCGGCGGATTCTGGCTAGACTTCGAAGCTGACGGTGTTGCAAAAGTATCTCGGCGGGTAGAATTCCCGATTCCACTAGAGCACCTTGTTTGGTGT